>JARNME010000225.1:0-197180 GCA_030179655.1 Scaptomyza flava
TTTTATGCAGGTAGTAAGTGAGCACTAAGACGGAAGTTTTTATTTTGGAACAAACGTCCCTTCAAGTACCTCCCATACATTTGGACACTTTTATATACCCATTTTAACAATCAAATTACATTAAACATTAACCCGTTCCACTACCTTGTCGCCTGATTGTCGCACAGCTGCGGGTTTGAAATCGCGAGCGAGACTCCAAAAACAAAACGAATGCGCAGTGACGCCTCGTGCGTCGCCCAAGCAAAGTCCTAACAAGGTTCGACCCGTTGCAAAAACGAAACGTATTTCTGCTCTTACTGATAGTGCATACCAATTAGTCAAAATCAAACGTGCGCTATGAAAATAGGATATTGTACATAATTTTTTATTTCTTAAAAAACAGAGATGTAGCATTCGGCACAGTGCATAGTCTGGACTAATATCGTTACACACACAGAGTGTTGAGACATGTTTGACAATTGATTTAGACCCTAGTACGTTTGTTGTTGTGTAATGATTATGTTGTTGGGGCCGCGACCCCTGAGACGACTTTTTTTTGGAGCGCAGATGATGTAAAAAAAACAACAAGAACAACAAACAAAACTGGTGCGTCTAGCAAAAATTCCCTACAGGGGGGGGGACCAAAAGGAATATGACATTTTGGTGGATCGGCCACTGCTGCTATATGACACTTAGACAAAACAACTAACATTATTAATATGTTTGATAGGCAATTGCGAACAAGCTAGCGTTCACATAAGTGCGCGGGTTGCTCTAAGATACATAATTACAACATTACCCATTCCACTCTGTCGCCTGATGTCCCACAAGCTGAGAGCTCGATCGGCGGCGAGAATAAAAAACAACAACAATGCGAATTCGCCTTGAGTGCCGCCAGCAAGTGTCCTAAAAAAGGTTCGTATACTTGCAAATGGGCGTTTGTTTTTGGTGTTGTGTGGGCCCGCACTGCTATTTTTGTTGGTGTGACTTGATTTTAGAAAACAACACCACATAACAACTTGTGCGTCTAGAAAAATTTTCCCCACAACATCCTGTCCACGCTTCTCGTTCACATGCCATAATATGTTTTGTGGGGTGCGAATTCGCCTACTTGCTTGCTTATATAACTTAGCACAAACTAACTTACCATTCTTAAGATGTTAAGTGATATGCAATTGCGAACAAGCCTAGTGACGTGCACATAAGTGCGCGGGTTGCTCTTAAGAGAATAAAATAATTCCAACAATTCCCCATGTCACCTACTGTCGCCCGATTGTCCCCACCAGCTGCGAGCCGGATCGCGCGCGAGCATACAAACCAAAACAATGGCAATGACGGCCTTTGAGTGCCGCACGTCACAGTGTCATAAAAACAAGCGTTCGTACACTTGCAAGAAGGCGTTTGGTTGTTGTTTGTTGGTGGGCCCGCACTGCGGCTACTTTTGGTTGGTGTGAGTGCTTTACAAAAAAAAAACCACCAAAACAAAACTTGGTGGCGTCTAGAAAAATTTCCCACACCAGAATAGTTTATGGGGGTGGATTCGCCTACTTGCTGCTTATATAACTTAGACAAAACTCACTAACATTATTAATATGTTATTGATATGCAATTGCGAACAAGCATAGGCGTTCACATAAGTGCGCGTGTTGCTCTTAAGATAATAAAATAATACAACAATTACCCATTCCACTACTGTCGCCTGATTGTCCCCAAGCTGAGAGCTCGATCGCGAGCGAGAATACACAAACAAAACAATGGCAATGGACGCCTTTGAGTGCCGCACAGCAAGTGTCATAAAAAAAGGTTCGTAACTTGCAAGAAGCGTTTGTTTTGTTGTTGTTGTTGGGCCCGCACTGCTACTTTTGGTGGTGTGATTGATTTAAAAAAAAAAAACAACAAAACAAAACTTGGTGCGTCTAGACAATTACCCACACCAGAATATGTTATGGGGGTGGATTTGCCTACTTGCTGCTTATATAACTTAGACAAAACTAACTAACATTATTAATATGTTATTGATATGCATTGCGAACAAGCATAGGGCGTTCACATAAGTGCGCGTGTTGCTCTTAAGATAATAAAATAATTACAACAATTACCCATTCCACTACATGTGCCTGATTGTCCCACAAGCTGTGAGCTCGATCGCGAGCGAGAATACAAAACAAAACAATGGGCAATGACGCCTTTGAGTGCCGCAAGCAAAGTGTCATAAAAAAAGGTTCGTATACTTGCAAGAAGCGTTTTGTTGTTGTTGTTGTTGGGCCCGCACTGCTACTTTTTGTTGGTGTCATTGATTTTAAAAAACAACAACAATATAACAAAACTTGGTGCGTCCAGAAAAATTTCCCACACCAGAATATGTTTTGGGGTGGATTCGCCTACTTGCTGCTTATATAACTTAGACAAAACGTAACACACTAACATTTATTGATATATTATTGATATACAATTTTGAATAGCAAAGGGCGTTCACATAAGCGCGTGTGTTGCTCTTATGATAATCAGATATTTGAAATCTCGCTCCGATCATGCGCCTTTGTTGTTGCTCATTTACGTTCACTCTCTATTTTATGTGCGCGCTTTGCATGTCAATCATAAAGTTTATAACCCTAGCTCCTCCGCACACACACAAATTAAAAGCTAAAGGCAATATACAATTCACTTAACTGCAGCCTCTTAGATATGTTTTGCATTGATTCAGTGCGTGTGAAGAAGGTTGCGATACTACGCTCTTTGTTTGACTTGCAGAGCGCGCGCTTAGATAAGAGAATTAGCCGAAATAGCCAACAACGAAGGCGCGATTTAAAAATAATTTGTCATCTAGCGCCGAACCTGAAGAGCGATGCGCGAGCGAATCTGAAAACAAGTAAGAAGGTTTTAGTCGAGAAATCCCGACTAAAAGATACCCTGAGCCCGTGTATTAAATGACTTGCAAAGTGAGTTTTTCTTGACTTTAACTTTAATTTAAAATATCTCCATGTTTCTTAACCGATTTGGATCAAATTTTCATGGAAGTTATAAGTTATCCATAGTTTCAACTCCTATTTTTACATTTTCTAAATTCGCGATTTTTTCGTAATCGATTCCATATGTGTAGCGGAAACGAGAATAGTTTATCGATAGTTTGAAATAAACTTGATCTGCCTGTGGATTAGGAGAAGTTATGATCCAAATTGGAAGTTTCTAGCATATTAGTCTTTGAGATTGACGCTTTATACATACGGACGGACGGACGGACAGACTGACAGAAGGACATACGGTCATGGCTATATCGACTCGGCTGTTTATGCTGATCAAGAATATATATACTTTATATATGGGGTTGGAGATGCGTCTTTTTGCCTGTTACACACTTTTACACAAACAAATATACCCATTTCATGGTTTAGGGTATAAAAAAATTTTATATTTTACGCATCGATTGCTTTCTAATATTTTGTAGCCACAGTAAAATAACAGAGAGAAGAACAAAGAAGAAGAAATATAACTGTTAATGGTACTCACTGCAAGCAGCATGCTCAGCTGATGCATGTCTGCATCACAAAGAGCGGCTTAAAGCTTGATCAGCGCGTGCGTCGCTCTATGACTGTCGCTACATATAAAATAATTTGAATGCAATCATGCGTCTTTGTTTGTTATTTACGCTCTTTTGTTTATGCGCGCGCTCTGCATGTCAAACATAAATCTTAATGTCCCTATCTCCCTCCGAACTCACTAAGCTAAGCTTGCCATAACTAAGAGGCTGCAGTTAATGGAATGGCATTGCCTAATTTGCCACCACTATACCTAGCTCTTAAGTGCAAGCGTTGTATGTTAGAGCTCGGTGTCTGTTGCTTAGATGAATAACTGTAATGCTCTTTCCAACATTATGTTTTTACATACGATGGTAAGAGAATTGGTTATGCATTTTAGTTCATATTTAATGTGAACAAAGAAAGTTAATTTTCGTTTCAGTGAGTTTTTTAATAATAATATTGTTTATATTAAGGATAATAATAACATCGAAAGTTCTTTTTGGATCAGTGAGTTTTTTCAATATTCTGATTTTCGTATATCTATATCTATATATATATAAACATTCCTTTAAAATACGTATATATATATAAGTTCATTTAAAATACGTATTTTATGATAAGTTAACACAATTTAATTGCTATTATTTAAATATTTAAATAACAATCAACGTATTTTAATTTCTTTAGTTGTTTTTTGCACACAAAAAGTAGTTGATTTTCGACTTAAAATTGAAGCAACATTATATATAGTTGTCTTCTATTTTGCATATTATATATAGTTATAAAGACGCTGCTTTAGTGCATTTAAAAATCAAATAAAACTAAGCATCTGAATATTCTATTAAATAATATCAGTTGGTATATTCAACTTTATGGAATTCTATACTTTGTATAGACGCTGTAATGTTGTACAGTGAAGTCATTTTTGACTTATTTTGAAGTATTTATTTATTTATAAGACTTACTTAAAATAAGTTGTTTATTTGTTTTTGTTGTTTTTTTTTTTAAACAAAATTAATAAGTCGTTTTTCGACTCAATAATTGAAGCAATTGAAGCAACATTATATATAGTTGTCTTCTATTTTGCATATTATATAATAGTTATATAGACGCTGCTTTAGTGCATTTAAAAATCAAATACAACTAAGCTGTCTGAATATTCTATTAAAATATATAAGTTGGTATATTCAACTTTATTGAATTCTATACTTTGTATAGACGCTGTAACGTTGTACAGTGAAGTCAATTTTTGACTTTTTTTTACGTATTTATTTATTTATAATACTTACTTAAATTAAGTTGTTAATTGTTTTGTTGTTATTTTTTTAAACAAAAGTAATAAGTCGTTTTTCGACTCATAATTGAAGCATTGAAGCAACATTATATATAGTTGTCTTCTATTTTGCATATTATATAATAGTTTATAGACGCTGCTTTAGTGCATTTAAAAATCAAATAAAACTAAGCAGTCTGAATATTCTATTAAAATAATATAAGTTGGCATATTCAATTTTATTGAATTTTATACTTTGTATAGACGCTGTAACGTTGTTCAGTGAAGTCAATTTTTTGACTTTTTTTGAAGTATTTATTTATTTATATACTTACTTAAAATAAGTTGTAATTGTGTTTTGTTGTTTTTTTTTTTTAAACAAAATAATAAGTCGATTTTAGACTTAATAATTGAAGCAACATTATATATAGTTGTCTTCTATTTTGCATATTATATAATAGTTATATAGACGCTGCTTAAGTGCATTTAAAAATCAAATAAACTAAGCAGTCTGAATATTCTTTTAAAATAATATAAGTTGGCATATTCAATTTTATTGAACTCTATACTTTGTATAGACGCTGTAACGTTGTTCAGTGAAGTCAATTTTTGACTTATTTTGAAGTATTTATTTATTTATAATACTTACTTAAATTAAGTTGTTAATTTGTTTTGTTGTTTTTTTTTTTTTTTTTAAAATAATACGTCGATTTTAGACTTAATAATGAAGAATTGAAGCAACATTATATATAGTTGTCTTCTATTTTGCATATTATATAATAGTTATAAAGACGCTGCTTTAGTGCATTTAAAAATCAAATAAAACTAAGCAGTCTGAATATTCTATTAAAATAATATAAGTTGGCATATTCAATTTTATTGAATTTTATACTTACCTATAGACACTGTAACGTTGTAACAATCGTTTTACAGTGAAGTCAATTGTCTCACAGCCAAATTAAAAGATGTCTATTGAAACTTAAGATATAAGTGGTGTTTGGTGCCGCATTCAGTTGTTCGCATATTTGGTGATGGAGCCTGCCTTTTTAGATTTATTTCCTACCTTTTATATGGTAGGCAGGCTTCCATGGCACCATACGCCAACATATTGTAACCCATGTCGTTACCAACTGGGAAACTTTTGCTTGCTTCAGCATGAACATAAATGGAGAGTGTTATAGCTCTTCTGAACAATATGAGTGCACTATGTCAAATTCATATACTTATGGTACTGCATGTGACTTCAGCACGCAGAAATTTATGCTGTAAATTTTCAAGTTTTTCTAAATGGAAACTTATATCTATCATTAGAAATGATATGCATCCTGTGAAAAAATTGCGTTTTAAACCGGCGAATTAATGAATGGACATTTTGATGTTTATATTCCTTTAGAGGAAGTATTAACTCAAGATACCGATACGTCAAGTGAATGTATAACTGAAAATGTTAAAACGCCTGTTAAAAGACGCAGTCGATTTACCGACAAAACAAAAAAAAGGTTAAAACACACAGTTTTGAAAAAATCGTGATATTAATAGGGGTAAGCGCATAGAAGCATCAAAAAGATATCGTGTTAATAATCCTGATGTTTATAGAGATATAATGAGAAGACATCGTGCTAATAATCCTGAAGCTCATAGAGCTCCAGAGAGAAGACATCAGGCTAATAATCCTGATGCACGTCAAGAAAGGCGTTTGCGTGTATGGAGTGTTAAACCCATGTCTGCTTAAACTATGATTTTGAAATAGCTTACAAGTCAGATAAAATAACTCAACTTGGTAGTATGAATTTGATATGCAAACATTGTAATGCTTTAAAATGGAAAAATGAGCCTTTGGGTATCTGTTGCAAGGCAGGAAAAGTTAAACTTTCACAAAATGAAAGTTTGCCTGATCCACTTAAAAGCTTATTAATTGGTGGACATCCCAAGCATGATCATTTCATTGATCGTATAAGAAAGTATAACAGCTGCTTTCAAATGACTTCTTTTGGAAGTACAAAAATTATAAATGAAAGTTGGTCAACCTTTAAAGTCCAAGGACAAGTGTATCACCCAATTGGTAGTGTCCAACCTTTGCCAAATGAAGAAATGCAGTTTCTTCAAATTTATTTTGTCGGTGATGATGAAAAGGAAGCTCAACTACGTTGCAGAAATATTTCAAATGTTGATTGTAGCGTAGTAAGGATCTTCAATGTATGTTTCATCAGCATAATCGTTATGTAAAAGATCTAAAAATGGCTCTCAATAAAATACCAAGAAGTACTAAAGACTATAAATTGATTATACATGCTGATTGAACACCCGCTGGTGCTCACAAAGGGCTTTACAATGCACCTCAATCAAGCGAAGTAGCTTTAGTTATTGTTGGTCAGCATTTGAAAAGCGCGATATTATTATAGAAAGCCATAATAATAAATTACATCGTATAAGTGAGGTGCATCGATCATACGATGCCTTACAGTACCCTTTGCTATTTCCGTACGGCGAAGATGGCTATTCAGTGGATATACCACAATGGAATCCATTATTAAAAAGGAGGAACAAAAAAAAAAACGATATCTGCGTTAAGCTTTTACAGCTATAAAATAATGATCGTCAATCTGAGATAAATCATTTAATTTATTGTCGTTCCCTTTTTAGTCAGTTTTTGGTTGATATGTATGCTAAAATTGAAACAGAAAGGTTAAATTATATTCGCTACAATCAAGCGAAACTCAGAGCAGATAGCTATATACATCTACAAGATGCAATAGGCCAACAAGATGTTGTCGCAGCTCAACTTGGTCAGATGGTAATTTTACCTTCTTCTTTTACAAGCTCTGCACGATATATGCATGAAAAGACTCAAGATGCTATGACATATGTTCGCCATTATGGGCGACCAGATCTTTTCATAACATTCACATGCAATCCACAATGAATGACATCAAAAGTGTTTTATTACCGGTCAAAAACCGCATGATCGTCACGATATTATAGCTCGAGTTTTTCATTTAAAGTTAAAGCTTTAATGTCCCTATTGACAAAAGGTTCTTTGTTTGGAAGCGTTCAATGTTTCATGTACTCTGTGGAATGGCAAAAGCGGGGCTTACCACATATACATATTCTACTTTGGTTTGAAAATAAAATAAGACCTGATAAAATCGATAAGATTATTTGTGCCGAAATACCAACGCAGATGAGGATCCATTGTTATTTAACATTGTTAAATCAAATATGATTCATGGTCCTTGCGGTGCATTTAACAATAAGTCGCCATGCATGAGAGATGGAAAATGTACCAAAGGTTTCCTCGACAATTTCTTAAAGAAACTGTGACTGGAAAAGATAGTTACCCTCTATATCGTAGAAGAGCGATAGAAGATGGTGGTAATGCAATTAATATAAATGGTATTGCATAGATAATCGTTGGGTTGTGCCTTACAATTGTGTACTATTGAGAAAATTTGAAGCTCATATAAATGTTGAGTATTGTAGTTCTGTAAAGTCTATTAAATACATCTGTAAATATGTTAACAAGGGCAGTGATCAAGCATCATTTACTCTTGAAGACCAACGCAATGAAATTAATATGTACGAAAGTGGCCGGTATATAAGTAGCTCAGAAGCAGTATGGAGAATCCTTGCATTTCCCATACATGAACGTTATCCGGCTATTACTCACTTAGCTGTTCATTTAGAAAATGGTCAACGGATATATTTTAACCCCAATAATCCGCAACAATTACTTGACAGATTAAGCACTACACCCAAAACCACTTTGCTAGCCTTCTTTGAGCTCTGCACACGTGATGAGTTTGCAAGAACGCTTCTATATTGTGAAGTTCCATCGTATTTTACATGGAACAATAAAGAATTTCAAAGAAGAAAACGAGGGCATGATGTGCCAAATTTTCCTGGAGTTAAAAGAGATTCAGCTTTGGGAAGAGTTTACACTATTCATCCCAATAATACTGAATGTTTTTATTTAAGACTTTTATTACATTTTGTAAGGGGCCCAACTTCATTTTTAAGTTTAAAAACCGTTAATGGTGTAGCATACTCATCATTTCAATTGGCGTGTAAAGCTCTAGGATTACTAGAAGATGATAAGCACTGGGATTCAACTATAGCCGAAGCTGTCATATGTCAAAATCCTACAAAACTTAGAGAACTTTTTGCAATAATGTTAGTATTTTGTCAATTTCAGATGCTCTTAAACTTTGGAATACTTATAAGACAGTTTCTCAGAAGATATTTTAAAAGCCTTTAATTTTTCACAAGACAGATATATTGATGAAAGTATTGTGAATAATGTTTTAAATAAATGTCTTATTTACATTGAAGATATTGTTCTGTCTATGGTGGTCAAAACTTGACTTATTATGGACTTCCATTACCAATCAGAACCGAGGAAATTGTTCAAAATATTGAATATCATAGAGAAACAAATTACGATAATTGCGATAATTTTGGTTGTTAATAATGAGCTACTCCTCACTGCTGAGCAAAACAAGTATACGAAAAGATACTAAATAGCGTTGAAGCAGAAAAAGGAGAAATCTATTTTTTAGATGCACCTGGTGGAACAGGTAAAACGTATCTTTTAAATTTATTATTGGCTAAGGTACGGCAAAGTAAAAACATTGCATTGGCCGTTGCCTCTTCCGGTATTGCAGCCACTTTACTAAATGGTGGTCGCACAGCGCATTCTACACTTAAGATTCCATTTAATTTGATTCATTTAGAAACACCACAATGCTCAATTTCAAAGCAATCTAATATTGCTGCTGTGCTCAGAGATTGCAAGCTTATTGTTTGGGATGAGTGTACTATGGCTCATAAAGGTGCTTTTGAAGCTGTAGATCGATCTTTGAAAGACATTCGAGATAGTGAATACTTAATGGGTGGCATAACTGTTCTCTTAGCTGGTGATTTTCGACAAACTCTTCCAGTGATCCCCAGGGGAACAAGAGCAGATGAAATAAATGCGTGCTTAAAGTCTTCAATTTTGTGGCCCAAAATTCAGAAACTTGCATTAACGAAAATATGCGAGTGAACTTAAAAGGTGATAGCATAGCTGGTGAATTTGCAGAAATGCTTCTCAAAATAGGAAATGGATTATTTCCAGCTCATGATGGCAAAATAACTTTACCATCAACTTTGTGTCATGTTGTGAAAAGTATTGAAGAGCTAACTCTAAAATATTTCCGGATATTACAAATATCTCTGAAAAATCACTCGAATGGTTTTCAGAACGTGCTATTTTGACTGCGAGAAATGACAATGCATTGGAAATAAACGAGTTTTTATTAAAATCATTTCAAAGTGAAGAAATGACATATAACTCTATTGATTCTGTGACTGAAGTCAAAGATGCAGTTCATTACCCCGTCGAGTTTCTTAATTCATTAAATCCGGCTGGCCTGCCACATCATAAATTAACTTTAAAGATTGGTTCACCTGTAATGTTGATCCGCAACTTGAATCCGCCAAAACTATGCAATGGTACAAGATTGCAAGTTAAAGTCCTTCATAAGAATGTTGTCGAAGCAATAATCTTTATTGGCAATGGTATAGGGGAAACGGTTTTTATACCGAGAATTCCATTAATACCTTCTGATTCTGAATTGCCAATTCAAATTAAAAGATTGCAATTTCCTTTAAAAGTTTGCTTTGCCTTAACAATTAATAAATCACAGGGACAAACTCTTAAATTAGCCGGACTAGACTTAAGACACGATTGTTTTTCTAGCCTGCTCAGAGTCAGTTCACCCAAAAGTTTATTTGTATTAGCACCTGACGGAAAAACAACCAATATCGTTTATAAAGAAGCTCTTAACAGTTGTTATAATTGCAAATTAATTCAACAAGTGGATAAGGCCTACTGGGGAAACCACAATAAAAAATTACGCACCTGATTCTCTACCTCAATGGTGGCGTGGAAAAGAGATATTAATACTTTGCTTTTATTTGTTGTTAAATATTTTCTAATTAATTTCTATATTCTATTGGTAAAATTTATATAATCTATCCGCGCAGCGAAGTAAGCGGGCCACTTACTAGTATGCATATAAACATGTATGTAACATATACATACATATATAAGCCGGACGAAAAAGAACATGTCACAAGACTTCTTTTTATTAGGACAGCTTAAAACGGGCTGTGTTTAAGACTAATAAAACATACTTTGCACATATATATAAATAATATAAAATAGTAATTTTATATTACTTATCTGGGTTAAAAAACGTGGACAAGATGCTTGTAATGTGTAGTCGAAAGTCCACCGTAGCTTGCTGGTGCTGAGTCCGATAATTTTCAATCTTTATTATCTCTGCTCGAGGACCATGGAAAAAAAAAAAAAAAAACGGCGGGGGGGGTGGAGTTTTCTCTTGATGGCGCACACACGACAAGAAAAGAATGTGTTGCAAACCACAAATGGAATAACAATAAAATAACTCTCAAACTTTTCGGTTAATTATTGCCGTGGGCGTAGAACTTCTTTTTTATGGTTGAAAAATCAGTACTGACTTACAGCTACTGATCATGCTCGCAAGCTAATAACATAGCGCCCTACCGTCACCAAGATCGGTCAAAGCTCGTTCTTGCGAAACATCCAGAACTGCTCTGCTGCTAGCCAGCCATGAGCGAGAACCAAGAGAGACCAAAGTATCTACAACCCGGAGTGAACTAAATCAATCCATCCAAGGGATACGTACATTTGCTACCTAGCAGCCGCATCGGAGGGGGAGTACATGTGGCGGTCAGATAGTTCATAGGCACATACTTATTGTAATCGATACCTAGTTTCGAGGCAACACGAACTGAATAGCTCAATGACACACACTACACTCGAGCATTAGAAGAACAAAACGCACTCACGCGCCTTTTCTAATATAACTAATAATACATGAAAATTATTATTATTAATAAATGATTAAAGTGATGAGCGTACTAATCCACAAACTACAGCACCCGCTAATTCGAGAAAAGCAATTATATACCCGTTCAATGTGGTGATTTTAATCTAAAAAAGATTCAAGATATTTAAACAAAGAGCTGATACATTGGCCAATTTTTGGAATTTAACTATAATAAACTAAAGCCATATGCAGCGCATATATCAGATTAACCTGTTGACATTTTCAAAGTAATACATCGTCTGAATGTAACATTTGTTACGGGTTCTATGTAAATGAGGTATCAAGTCATGCTCTGCCTGACGTTTGCACTCACGTTCCGCCAGGCTAAAATTGAGTGACAGAAACCAAATATCTATTTATTTGCCAGTTAATTACGGACCGAATACAGTCATTAATAATACGGATCCGTTTGATCCCAGCATAACGGAAGTTTACGTTATTTAATAAACGCTGTGACCTCTCTGGCTCTAGCACACACTTCTGATGGTCTCCTGCGATCCAGATTCTTTATAATAAACACCGTGCGCTAAGTCCACCCCAGCTTAGCTACATTGGAGTCTGACTACAGGAAGCGCAATACAGGTCGCACGAAAGTACGTAACCCCAGATAGATAACACCTGAGAACAAATTATTTTAAAATCTCTGGGTTTCAAAATAAAAATGATGAGTAGTGTATTGAATGTTCGAGAGAAAGCTTGCGCTGAGAGTATAATCAAGCGTCAGAATATTAAACACCATAGTTACTCTCCCTATCTACAGCTTTAAAAGCACTGAATTAAGTTAGGATTTACTATTCGAATCTGACTTAGATGATAGTGCTCTTGGTGCGAGTTTTTATTAATTTTGAGTAGGTTGCACCATTTGTTTGTGCAGAAAAACTCGCTGCTGTAGATGAAAACTAAAAACCATTGTATGAGGTTAAACTCTTTGACTAGGTTTTCGTATGAATTAATGGAATTTGCAATTGACCGTACTCGATTTGTTGGGATTTTAACAACCGTAAAAAACCTACGCTTCTTAAACAAAACGGAGAGCTGTATGTATAGAATTCTGGCTGGTCAATGAGAACGATAGAGAGCTGGCGAACGTGATACGTTAATTTTTCTATACCGTTCTTAATACGTCTTGATTTGCTGAAGATTATCACAAGTTCTTACTAAATTGTAAACTGAGTTGATATACTCATGACTACAAATATGAAGCTGCTATACTACACGAAATGGAACTAAGGAGTGATAAGCTAAATATTCTAACATTGTATGGAAAAATCCCACATGTCTCTGAGTGAAAAAGAAAGTTACAAATGTTTATATGACTCAGAGTGGAGGCTCACTTCCCTTGCCTTCCCGCAGTTGATTGTTACCGTGAATCCACACATTACCCCGCAAGGCCCACAACTGTTTGGAATGTTAAGCTAGCAGCGAATAGAGAACGCCCTTGATTTCCGTTAAAGCTTTTGTAGTGGATGATAAACCACCACATATCATTTGAGGATTTAAACGTTTACTTAATCGAGAACTTCCGTACGATGACCTGACATAATTTTGAAGCAGAACGATACGCAAGTTTGTATGAAGTATACAGGATTTCAATCTAGCACTATATAAAGAAATCTGAGCATGACACACATATAAGTTCAAGAGAACGACTTGTCACATCAGAATGAAACAGTTTAAAACCGGCGGCCAATCGAGCAAGGTTTTCGTTCGCCATCTATAAACTATTAGTGGAAAATACATAAGGTATATTGCCGGCTTATCATGATCGTAAGCAGATTAATCGATTTGACTGGAATAGTTCAACGCATCTTTAAAAAACCATTTATAGAAAAACATTAGGGGGCGCTAGTTACTTTTTGATATGCCAAGACTATGATTAGCCCTTCACCAACCAATCACGCTCCCCCCCCCCTCTTATTTTCTGTGCATGTGTTGTAATTTTTCGCTACTATTTTTACCTTGAGCGTAATTTACTTGTTCAGTGTGCGACAACAACAACACTTTGACATTTAGGTTTCTTGTGAAAGTCGCATCTACAGAGACAACAATTGATAGTACGATATGGTAAATTTGTATTGTGGCTATGTCGTCGAATGCTCTATCGAAAATGAATTTCATAGTGAACAAGCCGACAGGATCTTCAATCTGTGAAAGTTTTTCATCAAAGTGATCGGCTCAGCATTTGGCCGGAAATGTGTTGATATGGTACTTTGTATGGTGGCCTATGTCGTAGCAATGCTCCGATCGAAATGAAATTTCATAGTGAACAAACCCGACTGATCTAATCAATCTGGGGAAAGTTTCATCAAATAGGTTCACCAGTTTGCCCCGTACATCGTATTAATATGGTAAATTTATATGGTGCTGTATCGTAGAATACTCCGATCGGATGATTTTCATAGTGACCAACCTACATAATCTGCAATCTGTGAAAGTTCATCAAGATCGGTTCGCAGTTTGGCCTGAAATCGGTTGATACAGACAGACTGACAGACGGCCGGAGCGGACCGGGGAAAGCAATTCTGAGCGCGTCCTGATCATTTTTGATATACAGCTTATGGGTCTCCCATCACAAGACTCCTTTAAAGTCGTAACAAATTCTGACAAGTCCAATCTACCCTGTTTCACATGTAAGTATATCAAGTTGTTAGTTGATAAGCATGCACATTTATAATTATACTTTTTAGTACCCCCTCTTAATTAAAAAGAAAAACATGATAATTAATAAGAACTAATATATTCTACAATTTGTAGAAAAACAAATAAGAAGAATCCCTCTTTTTTAAACTCTTCCTCTTACTATAATAGTTCGTAACTATTCCTTGCTATAGTATGTCATCAAAACTGAGATAGAGATGTCACCATCAGACCATCCAAGCCGTCAACAAACTTTTTGGTAGTCTCTAGGGTTGTTTCAGTCACGTCATATTCGGCTCTCTTTATTGTGATTATGGGCAGCTTTCAGTGAAAAAAGTGGGTTTAACGGCGACCCACTTGCATAAATCCATTCTTTGACAAACATCTGCTTTCGTTTCCAATACATTGAAAGTCAACTAGAATACCTGAATTTCTATCTAGATAACCATTTTGTCTCGAACGTTATCTAATGTACTGATAAACTAGGGCGTAAATCAATACCTTAAATACCATGACCTATATACTTTTAATGTTAGTTTGAAAAAGCACTTACGAACACAATGGATACGCTTCACTCGAAAAATGAAAAATTCAGGAAAATCAAGATCATAGAATAATATTTTTGATTTGATAGTTCTTAGCTAGAACTTAACCTAAGTGTGGGGTTTTTCCTACGAGTATAGACTTTCACATTCATTCCTTTTTTGGTTGCAACAACACTATTTCCTTAGCTTGGAAAAGGGAACTGAATTCATTATTTAACATTATGGAAGTACTTAGCAAATGAAACTGGAGCACTTTGACTCTTAATGCCGATACAAATGAACATCCAATGCTTGTTACTGTAGAAGTGTAATTTTAAAATTCAAAAACATCGGATACGCAACGAATATTAATATCTTAATCATAAATGTAAATAGAGTTATTGATAGCGACTCATGGGGAACGCTTATAAGATAGGAATTTTTTTAACAACATTTTTGTGTTGGAACACATTACTGAAAAATCACCTAAAGAATATATATTATAACTATATTATTCCAAAGTGTGTATAGCTGCGTAAATATAGTATACAACACTTTCAGATTTAGAAGCACCTTATGATTATGAGTCAGAAATTGATCTTACTCGGTGTACTGTTTGAAATTTCACAAAGATGGGTCAAGAAATAAAAAGAGATGTGTAAATATTTTTAGGACCCAATTTCTCCTAATATGAAACTAATAAAAAATGAAATGCTTTGAGGAAAGTTCAAATATTCATTTAAGTCATCTTAAATAAACGTTTGTCCGAGTATACTACAAAATGGATCTTGCATTCTAACTTGGTATTTAAAACAATTGTACAAGAAAAGCGATGATTTTTTAAAAGATCTCGAGAACTGATTCTTTCTCCTGCTCGACATCATTGACAATTGTGGCTTTAGACGAATATCGGGAATTTTTCTTGGCGTACGGAAATCTCAGTGCATCTAGTTTACAGCTCAAAATTTGGCGAGCATCGTTTTCAGCGTGTCAGCTGGCGTCCGAGTTACTACAGAGGAGTCGACACATGATGGATTGTCTTTTCCTACCGCATGCGTACTGAAATCCCAGAGGCTAGAACGCCTAATTTCGTTTTGAAGTCAACGCAGGATATTAGATTTTCCTAGCACTTGACTAATAATCAAGTCAGATATATAAAAAAACAGAGGTTAGAAAAGGATGGCGCTAAGCTTTCATCTTAAGGATGAAGGGGACAAAAAAAATTAACATTCCCATCTGCGTTTCATAGACGCTCGTGAATAAAATCGTATAAGGGGGCGTGGCTTATTAAATTAGTACAAGAAGGATCACTTTCCCTCTAACACTTTCTTCATCTAACACTTTCCCACTCTATCCTTTCCCCCTCTTACACCTTCTCCCTCTAACACTCCCCCTCTTTCACCTTCTCCCTCTATCACTTTCTCCATCTAACTCTTTATAATCTTGATCTACAAGAATCAATACTCTTGCTTCTGCTGCGACAGAAAATTCCCATCCTTGCACGCATAGCCCCCCCCACGAAGGTTGTAGTTGATGTTGTTGACAATTATAATGCACGTGTGCAGAGCAACGTATTTAAAACTGAAGCACACTTGACTCTAGCACTAAATGGTTAAATAGCTAAAACTGATCCGGTCATTATCACAACCATAAAGATCAATGTTTATGGGCTGCTTGTCAAACAGGAGCACACTTGACTCTAATAAAAATTGGTTACATAGCCAAAACTGATAGTGTGAACACTGATTTTCACAACTTGCCACCCGATCCCTTGCTCACAAACCCACATGAATGTTGTTGTTGTTGGCAAAATCAATGTATGCTGTGGCTTGTTTGCACGTGTTCAAGGCAACGCACTTAAAACAGCAGCACACTTGACACCCGATCCTATGATCACTGATTCTCAAGGATGCTGTTGTTGATGTTGCTCTTGAAATAACAATGCATGTCGTGGCTTGCTTGCAGGGGGTAAAAGACAACGCATGTGCAAACAGATGTACATTTAACGTCAGTTTCTATGATCACTGATTCTCGCAACCATAACAATGCGGCCTAGGAATGTCATGCCTTTGTCCTTAATACCTAGTCTAATTAAAGCGGGGCACGATCATGGGAAAAAGGGTCATAAATTATAGTATTGGGGGGTAATAAAAGTGTCAAAAAAAGGGTCATAAATTTAAGTATTGAGGGTAATAAAAGTGTCAAAAAAAAAGGGATCATATTACTTAATGGGGTCATAAATTGTCGGCATCCCTTTGGCGTAGAACCACCAGTTCCCTACTACTCTTATGGGATGTCAAATGCTATCTTCCTACCAAATTTGTATTTTATGTAAGCTGCTCATGGCTGACAATAAGCTAATAAGTCTAGCTTAAAGTTTGAAAAATGTGGTGGGAGGGGGGCTGGAAGCGATTTCCAAATTTTTGCTGCAGATTTTAGTGGAATGTCAATTGCTTTCTTCATACAAAGTTTGGTGACTCTAGCTCAAAGTTTGTAAAAAGTTTGGGAAGGGGAGCCGGGGGCGGTATGGGTAGGCATGGCATCTTATTTTGCTGAAGATCTTTGAAAGATGTCAATTGCTATCTTCACACTAAATTTGGTGACTCTAGCTCAAAGTTTGTAAACGGTTTGAAAAGAGGGGATAGGGGCGGAATACGAGGGCGTGGCATTTTTATGCAGTTTTTTGAGGGTTGCTAGCAGCTATTTGCACTTGTGGCTTAAAACCAAGCCCATTTTTCACAAAGGACACAATTAACGCTGACGTTTATCAGAAAGAGTGTTTAAATAAAAGGCTGATACCGTTTTATAAAAAACACAATGTGTCGACAATATTTTGGCCTGATCTAGCGTCAGCGCACTATGCCCGTTCAACTTTGGCGTTACTTGACACTAAAAACATCAAATTTGTGTCAAAAGAGGAGAACCCACCAAATTGCCCAGAGCTTCGTCCCATTGAGAGATTTTGGGCCATTGTAAAGCGCAACTTAATAAAGAACGGCAGTCTCTCCGAAAACATGAAGGACTTTAAAAAAAACTGGAAGCGTGCAGCCGGCAGGGTTACCGAATAGGGAGTGCAGAACCTGATGAGAGGGGTAAAACAAAAAATTCGATTGAAAATAAGAGGCTAAATATATTTAATTTTCTAAATGTAAATTTAAAGTTAATGTTTTTCCCTAAAGTACAAAAAAAAAAACAAGTGGAAACGTTGCAGTCGGACGCAACCGACTGCGGTATACTCGATACCAGTATTAAAAATTTTGATGCCCATCCATGTGGGATGTCAATTGCTATCTTCATACCAAATTTGGTGACTCTAGCTCGAAGTTTGTATAAAGTGGGGAAAGGGGGGCTGGGGGCGGTATGGTTGGGCGTGGCATCCAAATTTTTGATGCAGATCTTTGTGGAATGCCAATTGCTATCTTCATAACAAATTTGGTGACTCTAGCTGAAAGTTTGTAAGAGCTGTTAACAGGGGGGCTGGGGGCGGTATGGTTGGGCGTGGCATCCAAATTTTTGCTGCAGATCCTTGTGGAATGTCAAATGCTACCTTCGTACCAAATTTGGTGACTATAGCTCAAAGTTTGTATAAAGTGGGGAAAGGGGGGCTGGGGGCGGTGTGGTTGGGCGTGGCATCCAAATTTTTGCTGCAGATCCTTGTGGAATGTCAAATGCTACCTGCATACCAAATTTGGTGACTCTAGCTCGAAGCATGTAAAAGGTGGTGAAAGGGGGGCTATGGGGCTTGGGGCGGTATGGGTGGGCGTGGCTTCCAAAGTTTTGCTGCCGATCCATGTGGGATGTCAATTGCTCTCTTCATACCAAATTTGGTGACTCTAGCTCGAAGTTTGTATAAAGTGGGGAAAGGGGGGCTGGGGGCGGTATGTTTGGGCGTGGCATCCAAATTTTTGCTGCAGATCCTTGTGGAATGTCAAATGCTACCTTCATACCAAATTTGGTAACTCTAGCTCAAAGTTTGTATAAGGTGGGGAAAGGGGGACGGAATGGATGGGCTAGGCTCCAAAACTTTGATGCAGATTGTTGGGGGTCGTTGCCAGCTATCTTCCTACCAAATTTGGTGGCTCTAGCTCCACTACTCTGGAATATACACGCATTCCCGTTTTTGACGAAGCGTTGGGCAGATGGGGGTGGCTAGGGCGGCATCGGTGGGCGTGGCATCCAAACTTTTGATGCAGTTTTTGGGGGGTCATCATCATCTATCTTGGCACCAAATTTGGTGACTCTAGCTAAAAAACTGTGGGAGATATAGGCTTTTCTGATTTCTAAATGTGGGGGGGCTGAGGGCGGGATGGGTGGGCGTGGCTCCAAAACTTTGATGCAGTTCTTTTGGGGTCGTTACCAGCTATCTTCCTACCAAGTTTAGTGGCTCTAGCTCCACTACTCTGGAAGATACATGCATTCCCGTTTTTTACGAAGCTTTGGGGCATCTGGGGGCGGCTAGGGCGGTTTTGGTGGGCGTGGCATCCAAACTTTTAGTGCAGTTTTTGGGGGGTCATCATCAGCTAAATTGGCACCAAATTTGGTGGCTCTAGCTCAAAAACTGTGGGAGATATAGGCTTTTTTGACTTTAAAATGCGGGGTGTCTGGGGTTGACGGGGGGGCGTGGCTCCTAAATTTTGATGCAGTTTTTTGGGGGTTGCTAGTAGCTTTCTTCTTACCAAATTTGGTAGTTCTAGCTGTAAGGGTGTGTGAAATATGCGGACTTATCGGTTTTGAGTTATCGAATTTATCGATTTGCCAGCCCCCCAGTTATCGTAGAACCCCAATCTTGACACTTTAATTTACTATCCCATAGATAAAGAGAATTGGAAAGTTTCAAGTCTCTAGCTTGAAGGGTGTGGAAAAAAGTTGCGAACATACAGATGGACAGACACCATGACGGACATTGCACAAACCCAATATACTCTTTACCTAATGTATCGAGTATAAAAAATGTTGAAATCGAATAAAAAACTTGAAAGTTATACTAGAAATAAAGTGTGCAGTTTCTTTTCGGCACATTCCTTATCTGCTCACCTAATTTGGGAATTCTAGCTGTAAGGATTTGATATATGGTTTTGGATATATCGGTTTTGATTTATCGAATTAATCGATTTGCCAGCCCCCCAGTTATCGTAGAACCCCAATCTTGACACTTTAATATACTATGCCATAAATAAAGAAAATTGGAAAGTTTCAAGTCTCTAGTTTGAAGAGTGCTGAAAAAAGCTGCGTTCATACAGACGGACAGCCAACAGACACCATGACGGACATTGCACAAACCCAATAAACTCTTGTCCTTCGGTAACGAGTATATAAACTTTTGCACAGAATAATAACTTTTACTCGGCAGTAGGATTAACTTCGAGACGTGCTGAAATCAAAACTGTCGTCGAAGGTCTCATTAACGCGGTGGGCTGTATTGAAAAATATGAGACCCGGCTTAAATCCTGATTTTCTTATCAACTTGCAGAAAATTGTTAGCGAGATGAGTGCTAAGGGTAAATAAGCAGTCTTTCTTTGTGACGAAATAAAGATTATAAGTGGTCTTCAGTACAATAGTACTCTAGATGAATTTCAAGGCTATGAAAACGATGGCCAAAAAACCAAATGCGCGTTGTGGCATCAAGTGTGTTTTCATGTTCATGCCACCAGCAGATCAACAAAGCGCTCACATGCATACGCATAAAATATATACATTTATGTATGTGTACACACACATAAAAAGAAATTCGTTTTTCTCTGCCTCTACAAAAATGAAAAAGCCAGTGTAATTCTGTTTTGCTTCCAATATTCAATAATAGCCAATTAAAACTCAAATATTTATTTTTAAAATATATATAGTTTATTCTCTATAAATAAATAAAAATATGAACATAAATAATATTAAAGTACCTCACGTTTTGCTATTTATTTTGACAAAGTTCATATTAAGTTTATACTACCCTTCCAAGTTGGTCTGCATCAAGCAGATTGAAGCAAATGTCTTGTGAGGTAGGCTGTCCACCGGCCTCCCCCACATTTATATTATTATAATTATTTAAGACTAAGAACACATGTAATTCATAATGAACCATAGTCTAGGAGACTCTATTATTTACACATAAACATAAAATACAATTATAACACTAGCACGTAACATAATCTATGATCAGAAGATAAGCAAGAGAGAAAAGGCGAGTTAGCATAAGAGAACAAGGGCAGACTAGCGTAAGAGAGCAGAAGGGCCAAACAGCCGCATTCTCACGACCCACAACCTCAAATGTCGCGATCCACAGGCGACGAAGGCAGCGATGAAGGCAAGCTCAGGCCGAGCGCGAGACCGGCGAATCAATTGCCCAGTAGAGCAACAAGAGTGCGGACGTGTTTAAGTTAAGACGATAAGCGTAAGGAACTGTTAGTGCGAACGTTGTAAGGAAGACGCACAAGACGATTTTGGGTGAAAAGACACTGCACGAGGTGTACGGAAAAGGTCAATAGTGAGTAAGCATAAGCGAGCCCAATGAAAGGAGAATAAAAGCAATCTAAACTATATGATATATTAGTTTTCTTTTGTGTAAGACAAGCGAGAATCGCAGCACATATATGTATGCGATCATATATATATGCACGCGCAGGGTAACAGGCGCATTACGTTTTCGTTTTCATGTAAATTAAATAGTTGGGTGACCGGCGGTCACTCAGTCGGTTCGGCATCGCGTCAACGGCATCAGTTCGCGATACGTTCCCCCTTCCCCTTTTCCCCAGCATTCCTACTGATCGGCGGATCAAGCCCCGATTCGTACGGAGCAACACTAGCGGAGTTAGCGGAGACTGTACGAGTGTACGTCAAGCCCTAACATTCCTGTCTTTCGACGCGTTTCCCCTTCCTCCCCCGCATTCCTATAAATCGACGGATCAAACCCCGATTTGTACGGAGCGGCATTATTGGAGTCAGCGGAGACTGTACAAAAGTACGTCAGTCCCTGACACTCCCATCTTTTCGGCCGCGCAACCTCGGGGTTGCATCGATTATTGAAACTCGCCTCTATGATAGCTAACGCGTTTCGGCAATTTATAAATTTCTTGTAACGCGAGCCTTGGCCAGACTGAGATCTGTACCTCGGCATAATTCACTACTTTACAGTATTAAATTGCTCATTTCAAATTTTGTATCGGCAATTCTGTTTTGCTTCTTTTGTGAATACACACATACACTAACAGACTAGCGTAGCGAACTTCTTTAATAAGAGAAAGAACTGACGAATTTTGAATGTTGGATACGCTAATATAATATATGTGCTATTGTGAATATGTATCTATATACTGTATCTGTATACTGTATCTATATCAACTGTTTTGCTGAAGTGTTAATAAATAAATGTTTAAATTAAATTATCCATATCGAAGAAGATTTTTATATGGCGCAGTATCTATTTCAACTTGTTAAAGTTTAGCAGCACTCTTTTTGATCAGCTGTTTGATTTTCACGCTAATCAACACTGTTACACTTAACAATTAACTTAAAATTAACTTAAAATTCTGCAACCGCAGGTTCAAAATTAAGTTAAGTTAAGTTATGTAAATTTAGTTACACTAAGTTAAGTTGAGAGTAAACGCTATTATTGAGAGCCATAAGGTAGATTAAGTCAGCTGACTCTTAGGTTAAGTTAAGTTAAGTTCAGTTGAGAGTAAACAGTGCTTAACATGGCCCCACTGTAAAGTGTAGTGAGAACGTTAAAAAGCTTTGCTCACAGACGCTCGCTTCGGTTTTACTGGGTTAATCAAGTGTTCTGGTTTCTGATTTGTGCTGTCTCTCGTTGTGCGATGAGGTGCGGTGTTGAGCTCTGTTCGCAAAGTTGTTATTGGTGAATTGCTGTTTGAGCATTCATTCAACGACGATACTATGCGCCGCCGCCTCTACCACCACAGACACTGATTTGAGAGTTTTGCAATTTAGTCGGTGGTTGTTGGCATTGTTAAATTCTGATACCGAAGGTAAAGCGAACATTGGTTTTGTGCAATGTCCGTCATGGTGTATATCGGCCGGTCCGTCTGTATGAAAACTACTTTTTTCAACACTCGTAAACCTAGAGAATTAAAACTTTTCCCGGGGTGGAAATCGATTAAATCTATGACTGAAAACTTCAACGTAAATTAATGAAAGATTATTCTAATTCTGGAACCACTGACGCCAAAGGCGGTCAACATGTTTAAAGTTTTACAAAAAATCAATGGATCTATCATAGATCTCGAATCTAGATCTAGAAAGATCTAGATGTTATTAGTTTTAAGTTAAAAACAGAGCAAATTTTTAAAAATTGTGAAGTAAGGAAAACTGAACGACTAAGTATAATTATTTTTGTTTTTTATAATTTTCTTTATTAATACTAAATTTTTGTGTTAAATAAGTAGTGAGGTGATAAAACGAAGAGAGAATTTCTGTTAGTTTCATTATAAGAAGAAAATGGGGCATAAACTAACATAAAACAGCCGGTTTCAATTAAAAATGATTTTTTTAATTATTTGAATAAAAAAATCGAAAACTTCGATGTTTCAAAACATCGGTGACGAAAACGTCGATGTTCTGACCATCGATGTTTTAGCAGCTCTAGTTTACACACAAAAATAAAACATTTGCACCAATACACTCTCATAGAGCTCACACCAATAGTGTAATACTTTTCGAGCATTTCACTGCCCCGGATGCAAAGATGTTTACATATCAAAAAGTTAAAAGTTTTGTTAAGGCTGTTTTTTTGCAGATACTTTTGGGCATCTTATACTTCAACCAGCACAGGATGCCAGAAGCCAAAAAAAACATAAAAAGGAAAATGACTCCATTGCAACAACTAATGACCCAGCGTCTGTTCTGGTGTTTAAACTTTCATCCGTCTCAGTCAATTATTCCAGAGTGGCCAATATATCTGTGTAGTGATTTCGAGTACCCTTTTTAAACTTTTTCTAGTACTCGACGTCAAAACATTCCATGGCAAAAAATGCATTGCAACGTTCCAAGGTACTAAAAAAAAAGTTACTGCACCAGCTTCAACTAACGCGGTGTGCAAACAGGCCAGGTTTAAGGAATGGTTTGAGCATGGCACGCAAACGGCTTTAGAATTTATTTCTTTTATTATATTTTGAACTCCTGAATGTTTTCCAGCCATAACAGCAGCATTGTCATACGCCTTGCCTCTACAGTTTAAAATATCTAAGCCATCAGCTTCAAGCTTCAAGCAATTTAGCTCGAACAAGATGTTCACGCAGAACGGGATCATAATTAGCAATTGGTGGACTAATTCTAAAAAGTTCCCCCTATTGCAGCTGGTCTTCTCTTCTCTGTGACCACGTATGTCCAAATTTTGCTTTGCAAGAAATCTTATAATGTTAAAAATTCTTCCGAAAATTTCTTGTTATCGTTCCGATTCGTATTCCATAACGTCTTGCTCTTTTATGTATATAAGCTATCTATTTTTAATTCTGGTTTCCAGCTTTTTCCATAGTTTTTGTAGTGAAGAAGACTTGATTCGTGGTTAAAAACTTTAGGGCTTAGTTTCCACCAAGTGTTAAGTCCGCTGGATGAGCTGAAACATTTGAAGCATTTGGTTGCTCAAATAACTTACAGAAGAAGCAGAATAGTGATGATTTAAAAGGAGAAAAAGCCATCCAAGTGCGTTGAACTTTTTCACCATTAGCCAATGTTCGAAAAAACCAGTCTTGGGTAAAACTCCTCAATTCGCCTCTCAGAGCATGTGAAGACGACTCCTGACGCTTGATGGATGACCCAAAGCTAGAATCAATGTGCTGAACAATTTTCTGGCAATGTTTGATGAGAAATAAGCGCAGTGTTTCATTTATGTGCTTTGGCCATTTACCGATGTCGTCTTAGCTCTCATTTTGAAAAGCATTAGTCTCCGTCCCAAAAACCGGTGTTTCCAGAGTTTTGTCTTCAGAATCCACATCAAAATCATTTTCTAGAGAAACAGTTTCATATTCCTGTACAGATTCATTATTTTCTTGGCTCGCTGCAGCACTTTGTACATTTAGGTCCACCGAAGAGCAAGGCGCAACTGTTGCGCCAGCCTTTATGTACATATTTAAGAATACCCCATGCATTTTTCCGTTCACTCTCTTTTCTAGCTTTTTTCTTATTTCGATAAGGAGTCCCGCTTTCTTGTAGTCGTTTCATAATTAATGCAAGATTAAGAAAAAATTCATTATTAAGGCCTCTACGCAGATGCTATTACATCGCCCGTACCGTAGAAACTTTATATAAAACAAGTATAAACGTTGCAGTCGGACGCAACCGACTGCGGCATACTCGATACCAGTATTAAAACAGGTAAAAGAGGCCTGATTGCAAAGGGGTACGGATGGGACAAGGGTGTACGCTGCCTTAAAGATTCTCCGATGCAGATAGGGATGCCACCAACTATCTTCCTTCCAAATTTGGTGACTCTAGCTGAAAGTTTGTAAGAGCTGTTGAAAGGGGGGCTGGGGGCGGTATGATTGGGTGTGGCATCCAAATTTTTACTGCAGATCTTTGCGAAATGTCAATTGCTATCTTCATACCATATTTGGTGACTCTAGCTCGAAAATTGTTAAATGTGGGGAAAGGGGGGCTGGGGGCGGTATGGGTGGGCGTGGCATCCAAATTTTTGATGCATATCTTTGTGGAATGTCAATTGCTACCTTCATACCAAATTTGGTGACTCTAGCTCGAAGTTTGTAAAAGGTGGAAAAGAGGAGCTAGGGGCGGTATGGGTGGGCGTGGCATCCAAATTTTTACTGCAGATCTCTGTGAAATGTCGATTGCTATCTTCATACCAAATTTGGTGACTCTAGCTCGAAAATTTTTAAATGTGGAGAAAGGGGGGCTGGGGGCGGTATGGGTGGGCGTGGCATCCAAATTTTTGATGCAGATCTTTGTGGAATGTCAATTGCTATCTTCATACCAAATTTGGTGACTCTAGCTCGAAGTTTGTAAAGAGTGGGGAAAGGGGGGCTGGGGGCGGTATGGGTGGGCGTGGCATCCAAAGTTTTGCTGCGAATCTATGTGGAATTTCAATTGCTACCTTCCTTCCAAATTTGGTGACTCTAGCTCGAAGTTTGTTAAATGTGGGGTGAGGGGGGCTGGGAGCGGTATGGGTGGGCGTGGCATCCAAATTTTTGATGCAGATCTTTGTGAAATGTCAATTGCTATTTTCATACCAAATTTGGTGACTCTAGCTCGAAAATTTTAAAAAGTGGGGAAAGGGGGGCTGGGAGCTGTATGGGTGGGCGTGGCATCCAAAGTTTTGCTGCAGATCTTTGTGAAATGTCAATTGCTATCTTCTTTCCAAATTTGGTGACTCTAGCTCAAAAATTGTAATAAGAGGGGAAAGGGGGGCTGGGGGCGGTATGGTTGGGCGTGGCATCCAAATTTTTGCTGCAGATCCTTGTGGAATGTCAAATGCTACCTTCATACAAAATTTGGTGACTCTAGCTCGAAGCATGTAAAAGGTGGTGAAAGGGGGGCTATGGGGCTTGGGGCGGTATGGGTGGGCGTGGCTTTCAAATTTTTGCTGCCGATCCATGTGGGATGTCAATTGCTCTCTTCATACCAAATTTGGTGACTTTAGCCCAAAGTTTGTATAAGGTGGGGAAGGGCGGGCGAAATGGGTGGGCGTGGCTCCAAAACTGTGATGCAGATTTTTTGGGGTTGTTACCAGCTATCTTCCTACCAAATTGGGAGGCTCTAGCTCCACAACTCTGGAAGATACACGCATTCCCGTTTTTGACGAAGCGTTGGGGTGGATGGGGGCGGCTAGGGCAGTATTGGTGGGCGTGGCATCCAAACTTTTGATGCAGTTTTTAGGGGGTCATTATCACTTATCTTGGCACCAAATTTGGTGGCTCTAGCTCGAAGTTTGTATAAAGTGGGGAAAGTGGGGCTGGGGGCGGTATGGTTAGGCGTGGCATCCAAATTTTTGCTGCAGATCCTTGTGGAATGTCAAATGCTACCTTCATACCAAATTTGGTGACTTTAGCCCAAAGTTTGTATAAGGTGGGGAAGGGTGGGCGAAATGGGTGGGCGTGGCTCCAAAACTGTGATGCAGATTTTTTGGGGTCGTTACCAGCTATCTTCCTACCAAATTTGGAGGCTCTAGCTCCACAACTCTGGAAGATACACGCATTCCCGTTTTTGACGAAGCGTTGGGGTGGATGGGGGCGGCTAGGGCAGTATTGGTGGGCGTGGCATCCAAACTTTGATGCAGTTTTTAGGGGGTCATTATCACTTATCTTGGCACCAAATTTGGTGGCTCTAGCTCAAAAACTGTGGGAGATATAGCTATTTCTGATTTCAAAATGTGGGGGGGCTGGGGGCGTAATGGGTGGGCGTGGCTCCAAAACTTTGATTCAGTTTTTTGGGGGTCGTTACCAGCTATCTTCCTACCAAATTCGCTGGCTCTAGCTCCACAACTCTGGAAGATACACGCATTCCCGTTTTTGACGAAGCGTTGGAGCGGATGGGGGCGGCTAGGGCAGTATTGGTGGGCGTGGCATCCAAACTTTTGATGCAGTTTTTGGGGGGTCCTCATCACCTATCTTGGCACCAAATTTGGTGGCTAAAGCTCAAAAACTGTGGGAGATATAGGCGTTTTTGACTTTAAAATGCCGTGGGGCTGGGGGCGGAAAGGGGGGCCGTGGCTCCAAAATTTTTGATGCTGTTTTTCGGGGGTTGCTAGTAGCTATCTTCTTACCAAATTTGGTAGTTCTAGCTGTAAGGATGTGCGAAATATGTGGATTTATCGGTTTTGAGTTATCGAATTTATCGATTTGCCAGCCCCCCAGTTATCGTAGAACCCCCATCTTGACACTTTAATTTTCTATCCCATAGATAAAGAGAATTGGAAAGTTTCAAGTCTCTATCTTGAAGGGTGTGGAAAAAACTTGCACACATACGGACGGACAGACGGACAGACACCATGACGGACATTGCACAAAACCAATATACTCTTTACCTTCGGTATCGAGTATAAAAAACAGTCTCGTACAGCGCCCGTACCGTGTTACGAAACACTGGTATGCAGCTCTGTTAGTCACAAGCAGTAGCTTAGTGTTGAACAATGAAAATGTTAAATAAAAGCTGTGCTGTTGTTACTGATGGAATCAATGTTCAGCAATTGTTTACGGGCCTTAAAACTGAAACAAGATGTCGGCAAACAGAAGTAGGTTTGAAAATTATAATAGCGAATCGGAGAAAATTGCTCTAATAAAGGCAATGGAACGACGGCCATTCTTGTGGGACATTACGAGCAAGTTGCACTTTAATAAAGTAGTCGTTAAATGTGCGTGGGAGGAAATTGGAAATTGTCGGGCAAGAGCCGGCATGTACATTTTTCGGAAAATTGTAACAAAGTTGACCTAATTCAGGCTACAATAGAGCCATACTTATTGTTTTGGCACTCAATGCTGCGCACGAAGTATTGAATAAAAATAAAATAAAATAAAAATAATTAATAAGATACAATTTAAATAATATATAAACTGGATTGTACTGCCACTGATCTATTATAGGGCATAGATTAGTAAGGTGAATTTGCTTTGAGTCTCTTGAGTGGTTTCAGTTATGTTTAGCATAATCTTTGGTTATCTCAGCTCTGCCCATCAAATATGGGTTCACTAAAACGCTTTTTGGTTTTGCAGCCTGCTTTTTTCACAACCGCCAGCAGCCGGGCGTTAGTTGTACTCAAACACAAAAGAAGCGCGCTTTGGTCGTGAATCATTATTTTGAATTTAAGTATATAAAACACAGCTGCATTTCCGATTTATTAAGATAAAGTTATAATATGTGCATTTTTTAACACTGCTCGTTAAGGTCCGTAAAACTCATGTATACGGTACGGGAGCTGTACGGGGCTCATGCGTACAGGCCTTTAGCTTTTAACCTCCGAGTAAGTTTTTTGGACGGACACAACACATAAATAAAATTTAAACCAATATAACACTCTGACACCGGATTGGAAGACTAATTTTTTCTAGTTTTTCCAAGAGACTGTCAAAGAAGCGGCCGGCAGAATTCCGTAAAAGGCAGTTTGCATTAGAGACGCAGAAATTTGAGTCGATGAAAAACATGGAAGAGCGTCGGATGAAATTGGAGGATCAAAGGAAAAATAACAATTATAATATAAGAAAACTTGAGCTGGAGAATGATCTCTCAGAATGCAAATATGAGATTGACAAGAAATATAAATAAATATAAGTTCATACATATGTATGATGAGATTATTATAATTTTATTTAAAAAGCACTTCATAGAGTATGCCATCTGCAGATTTTTTATTCATTTATTTACTTCTTCAGATGGAGTAAACATGTCTTCAACCTATCAACATAAAATTAATGTCTGTAAAGTTGGTATACGGACGATAGTCTTACGTTACAACGTCATAGCAAATCATTGATGAAATGATTTCATACTTTTATGAATAAAATTTAATAATTTATTTGAATGATCACTTTTTTATGAGGATACAAAGAACGAGTGAAAAGAAATCTACCCTTGAATTTAATTTTTATATATTTCTTTGATTTTTCTGAAATTCTCTGTAGTTTTCTGTATTTCTCTGTTTTTTTCTGTATTTATATTAATTTTTTGTATATCCTTTCATTTATTTGTACTTTCTTTATATTTTTATACTCGTTACCGAAGGTAAAGAGTGTGTTGGGTTTGTGCAATGTCCGTCCGTCCGTCCGTCTGTCCGTCTGTATGTTCGCATCTTTTTTCCACACTTTTCTAGCTAATGACTTGAAACTTTGCAATTCTGGGATAGTAAATTAAAGTGTCAAGATGGGGGTTCTACGATAACTGGGGGGGTCTAGCAAATCGATGAATTCGATAACTCAAAACCGATAGATCCACATATTTCGCACATCCTTACAGCTAGAACTACCAAACGTTGGCAAGAAGATAGCTACTAGCAACCCCCAAAAAACTGAATCAACAATTTTAGAGCCCCCAGTCCACCCCCCACCGCATTTTAAAAACATAAAACCCTATATCTCCCACAGTTTTTGAGCTATAGCTACCAAATTTGGTGCCAAGATAGGTCATGACGACCCCCCAAAAATGTTTAGATGTCACGCCCACCAATAATGCATTAGCCGCCCCCATCCGCCCCAACGCTTTGTCAAAAATGGGAATGCGTGTATCTTCCAGAGTTGTGGAGCTAGAGCCAACAAATTTGGTAGGAAGCTTGCTGGCAACAACCCCCAAAGAACTGCATTAAAGATTTGAAGCCACGCCCACCCATTCCGCACCCAACCTCCCCCCCCCCCCCGCATTTTAAAGTCAAAAAAGCCCATATCTCCCACTGTTTTTGAGCTATAGCCACCAAATTTGGTGCCAAGATAGGTGATAATGACCCCCATCTATCCCAACGCTTCGTCAAAAACGGGAGTGCGTGTAACTTCCAAAAAAGTGGAGCTAGAACAACCAATTTTGGTAGAAAGATAGCTGGCAACGACCGCCAAAAATATGCATCAAAGCTTTGGAGCGACGCCCACCCATTTCGCCCCCCATACCCCAACACTTACAATTTTTTAGCTAGAGCCACCAAATTTGGTATGAAGATAGCGATTGACATTCTACAAAGATCTGCATCAAAAATGGGGATGCCACACCCACCCATACCGACCCCTGCCCCCTTCCACACATATTACAAACTTTGAGCAAGATTCACAAAATTTGGTATGAAGATAGCAATTGAAATTCCACAAAGATCTGCATCAAAAATTTGGATGCCACACCCACCCAAACTACCCCCAGCCTCCCTTTCCCCACTTTTACAAACTTTGAGCTAGATTAACAAAATTTGGTGTGAAGATAGCAATTGACTTTCCGCAAAGATCTGCATAAAAAGTTTGGATGCCACACCCACCCATTCCACCACCAGCCTCCTTTCCCCACCCTTTAAACTTGCAACGAAGGCAGCTAGTGGAATCCCCATCTGCATCGGAGAATCTTTAAGGCAGCGTGCACCCCTGCCGCATCCGTACCCCTTGCAATCAGGCCTGTTTTTACCGGTTTTAATACTGGTATCGAGTATACCGCAGTCGGTTGCGTCCGACTGGAACGTTTCCACTTGTTTATTAATTTTAATTTTGAAAAGCACCTCTCACAGCTGGCATTGCATAGCAATCGTGAGAAAAGTTCTAAGCATCACAATTAAATTAGAAACAGAATTTTCTAATATCGAGTTAATTATTAACTTAAGTAAGGCAAGCAGGTCCTCGTTTTTCATTTGATCGCTGCTCCCTGCGGCAGGTATAAACGCTCGAAGACGTAAGCGCTCTGTCTGAAGTTCCTCTACACTAACTTAATCATGATTGTTGCCTGCTGAATGCACTAAACTAAGCCACTTAGTGTCTTCAGAATCCAGCAAGGTAGAAGTCTTGCAATTGCTGAAACCTTTCTCTTATTTCTGCGATGATTTTGTCAAACAATTCTAAAAGTTTTCGCCTTATTTCGTTTTCGTACGACAAATGTACGCCTTTACTGCCATCGTTAAAAACGAATTTCTTTACTCTTCGCCTGGGAGGTTCCATTGATATGCCAAGGTCTACAGATATATATTTAGTATATCGAAGAGCGCTGTCAGTCCATTCCTCACGTTTTTCTAAAAGCGTCGTTTTCAAAGTGTTTATTTTCTGAGCACACAAACTTATGTTAAGGCTGTTTTTTGCAGATACTTTTGGGCATCTTATACTTCAACCAGCACAGGATGCCAGAAGCCAAAAAAACATAAAAAGGAAAATGACTCCATTGCAACAACTAATGATCCAGCGTCTGTTCTGGTGTTTAAACCTTCATCCGTCTCAGTCAATTATTCCAGAGTGGCCAATATATCTGTCTAGTGATTTCGAGTACCCTTTTTAAACTTTTTCTAGTACTCGACGTCAAAACATTCCATGGCAAAAAATGCATTGCAACGTTCCAAGGTACTAAAAAAAAGTTACTGCACCAGCTTCAACTAACGCGGTGTGCAAACAGGCCAGGTTTAAGGAATGGTTTGAGCATGGCACGCAAACGGCTTTAGAATTTATTTCTTTTATTATATTTTGAACTCCTGAATGTTTTCCAGCCATAACAGCAGCATTGTCATACGCCTTGCCTCTACAGTTTAAAATATCTAAGCCATCAGCTTCAACCTTCAAGCAATTTAGCTCGAACAAGATGTTCACGCAGAACGGGATCATAATTAGCAATTGGTGGACTAATTCTAAAAAGTTCCCCCTATTGCAGCTGGTCTTCTCTTCTCTGTGACCACGTATGTCCAAATTTTGCTTTGCAAGAAATCTTATAATGTTAAAAATTCTTCCGAAAATTTCTTGTTATCGTTTCGATTCGTATTCCATAACGTCTTGCTCTTTTATGTCTATAAGCTATCCATTTTTAATTCTGGTTTCCAGCTTTTTCCATAGTTTTTGTAGTGAAGAAGACTTGATTCGTGGTTAAAAACTTTAGGGCTTAGTTTCCACCAAGTGTTAAGTCCGCTGGATGAGCAAAACATTGAAACATTTGAAGCATTTGGTTGCTCAAATAACTTACAGAAGAAGCAGAATAGTGATGATTTAAAAGGAGAAAAAGCCATCCAAGTGCGTTGAACTTTTTCACCATTAGCCAATGTTCGAAAAAACCAGTCTTGGGTAAAACTCCTCAATTCGCCTCTCAGAGCATGTGAAGACGACTCCTGACGCTTGATGGATGACCCAAAGCTAGAATCAATGTGCTGAACAATTTTCTGGCAATGTTTGATGAGAAATAAGCGCAGTGTTTCATTTATGTGCTTTGGCCATCTACCGATGTCGTCTTAGCTCTCATTTTGAAAAGCATTAGTCTCCGTCCCAAAAACCGGTGTTTCCAGAGTTTTGTCTTCAGAATCCACATCAAAATCATTTTCTAGAGAAACAGTTTCATATTCCTGTACAGATTCATTATTTTCTTGGCTCGCTGCAGCACTTTGTACATTTAGGTCCACCGAAGAGCAAGGCGCAACTGTTGCGCCAGCCTTTATGTACATATTTAAGAATACCCCATGCATTTTTCCGTTCACTCTCTTTTCTAGCTTTTTTCTTAGTTCGATAAGGAGTCCCGCTTTCTTGTAGTCGTTTCATAATTCATGCAAGATTAAGAAAAAATTCATTATTAAGGCCTCTACGCAGATGCTATTACATCGCCCGTACCGTAGAAACTTTATATAAAAACAAGTATAAACGTTGCAGTCGGACGCAACCGACTGCGGCATACTCAATACCAGTATTAAAACAGGTAAAAAGAGGCCTGATTGCAAAGGGGTACGGATGGGACAAGGGTGTACGCTGCCTTAAAGATTCTCCGATGCAGATAGGGATGCCACCAACTATCTTCCTTCCAAATTTGGTGACTCTAGCTGAAAGTTTGTAAGAGCTGTTGAAAGGGGGGCTGGGGGCGGTATGATTGGGTGTGGCATCCAAATTTTTACTGCAGATCTTTGCGAAATGTCAATTGCTATCTTCATACCATATTTGGTGACTCTAGCTCAAAATTGTTAAATGTGGGGAAAGGGGGGCTGGGAGCGGTATGGGTGGGCGTGGCATCCAAATTTTTGATGCAGATCTTTGTGGAATGTCAATTGCTACCTTCATACCAAATTTGGTGACTCTAGCTCGAAGTTTGTAAAAGGTGGGGAAAGAGGAGCTAGGGGCGGTATGGGTGGGCGTGGCATCCAAATTTTTACTGCAGATCTCTGTGAAATGTCAATTGTTATCTTCATACCAAATTTGGTGACTCTAGCTCGAAAATTGTTAAATGTGTGGAAAGGGGGGCTGGGGGCGGTATGGGTGGGCGTGGCATCCAAATTTTTGATGCAGATCTTTGTGGAATGTCAATTGCTATCTTCATACCAAATTTGGTGACTCTAGCTCGAAGTTTGTAAAGAGTGGGGAAAGGGGGGCTGGGGGCGGTATGGGTGGGCGTGGCATCCAAAGTTTTGCTGCGAATCTATGTGGAATTTCAATTGCTACCTTCCTTCCAAATTTGGTGACTCTAGCTCGAAGTTTGTTAAATGTGGGGAAAGGGGGGCTGGGAGCGGTATGGGTGGGCGTGGCATCCAAATTTTTGATGCAGATCTTTGTGAAATGTCAATTGCTATTTTCATACCAATTTGGTGACTTTAGCTCGAAAATTTTAAAAGTGGGGAAAGGGGGGCTGGGGGCGGTATGGGTGGGCGTGGCATCCAAATTTTTGATGCAGATCTTTGTGGAATGTCAATTGCTACCTTCATACCAAATTTGGTGACTCTAGCTCGAAGTTTGTAAAAGGTGGGGAAAGAGGAGCTAGGGGCGGTATGGGTGGGCGTGGCATCCAAATTTTTACTGCAGATCTCTGTGAAATGTCAATTGCTATCTTCATACCAAATTTGGTGACTCTAGCTCGAAAATTGTTAAATGTGGGGACAGGGGGGCTGGGAGCGGTATGGGTGGGCGTGGCTTCCAAAGTTTTGCTGCAGATCTTTGTGAAATGTCAATTGCTATCTTCCTTCCAAATTTGGTGACTCTAGCTCAAAAATTGTAAAAAGTGGGGAAAGGGGGGCTGGGGGCGGTATGGTTGGGCGTGGCATCCAAATTTTTGCTGCAGATCCTTGTGGAATGTCAAATTCTACCTTCATACCAAATTTGGTGACTCTAGCTCGAAGCATGTAAAAGGTGGTGAAAGGGGGGCTATGGGGCTTGGGGCGGTATGGGTGGGGGTGGCTTTCAAATTTTTGCTGCCGATCCATGTGGGATGTCAATTGCTCTCTTCATACAAAATTTGGTGACTCTAGCTCGAAGTTTGTATAAAGTGGGGAAAGTGGGGCTGGGGGCGGTATGGTTAGGCGTGGCATCCAAATTTTTGCTGCAGATCCTTGTGGAATGTCAAATGCTACCTTCATACCAAATTTGGTGACTTTAGCCCAAAGTTTGTATAAGGTGGGGAAGGGCGGGCGAAATGGGTGGAAGCTTGCTGGCAACAACCCCCAAAGAACTGCATTAAAGATTTGAAGCCACGCCCACCCATTCCGCACCCAACCTCCCCCCCCCCCGCATTTTAAAGTCAATAAAGCCCATATCTCCCACTGTTTTTGAGCTATAGCCACCAAATTTGGTGCCAAGATAGGTGATAATGACCCCCATCTATCCCAACGCTTCGTCAAAAACGGGAGTGCGTGTAACTTCCAAAAAAGTGGAGCTAGAACAACCAATTTTGGTAGAAAGATAGCTGGCAACGACCGCCAAAAATATGCATCAAAGCTTTGGAGCGACGCCCACCCATTTCGCCCCCCATACCCCAACACTTACAATTTTTTAGCTAGAGCCACCAAATTTGGTATGAAGATAGCGATTGACATTCTACAAAGATCTGCATCAAAAATGGGGATGCCACACCCACCCATACCGACCCCTGCCCCCTTCCACACATATTACAAACTTTGAGCAAGATTCACAAAATTTGGTATGAAGATAGCAATTGAAATTCCACAAAGATCTGCATCAAAAATTTGGATGCCACACCCACCCAAACTACCCCCAGCCTCCCTTTCCCCACTTTTACAAACTTTGAGCTAGATTAACAAAATTTGGTGTGAAGATAGCAATTGACTTTCCACAAAGATCTGCATAAAAAGTTTGGATGCCACACCCACCCATTCCACCACCAGCCTCCTTTCCCCACCCTTTAAACTTGCAACGAAGGCAGCTAGTGGAATCCCCATCTGCATCGGAGAATCTTTAAGGCAGCGTGCACCCCTGCCGCATCCGTACCCCTTGCAATCAGGCCTGTTTTTACCGGTTTTAATACTGGTATCGAGTATACCGCAGTCGGTTGCGTCCGACTGGAACGTTTCCACTTGTTTATTAATTTTAATTTTGAAAAGCACCTCTCACAGCTGGCATTGCATAGCAATCGTGAGAAAAGTTCTAAGCATCACAATTAAATTAGAAACAGAATTTTCTAATATCGAGTTAATTATTAACTTAAGTAAGGCAAGCAGGTCCTCGTTTTTCATTTGATCGCTGCTCCCTGCGGCAGGTATAAACGCTCGAAGACGTAAGCGCTCTGTCTGAAGTTCCTCTACACTAACTTAATCATGATTGTTGCCTGCTGAATGCACTGAACTAAGCCACTTAGTGTCTTCAGAATCCAGCAAGGTAGAAGTCTTGCAATTGCTGAAACCTTTCTCTTATTTCTGCGATGATTTTGTCAAACAATTCTAAAAGTTTTCGCCTTATTTCGTTTTCGTACGACAAATGTACGCCTTTACTGCCATCGTTAAAAACGAATTTCTTTACTCTTCGCCTGGGAGGTTCCATTGATATGCCAAGGTCTACAGATATATATTTAGTATATCGAAGAGCGCTGTCAGTCCATTCCTCACGTTTTTCTAAAAGCGTCGTTTTCAAAGTGTTTATTTTCTGAGCACACAAACTTATGTTAAGGCTGTTTTTTGCAGATACTTTTGGGCATCTTATACTTCAACCAGCACAGGATGCCAGAAGCCAAAAAAAACATAAAAAGGAAAATGACTCCATTGCAACAACTAATGATCCAGCGTCTGTTCTGGTGTTTAAACCTTCATCCGTCTCAGTCAATTATTCCAGAGTGGCCAATATATCTGTCTAGTGATTTCGAGTACCCTTTTTAAACTTTTTCTAGTACTCGACGTCAAAACATTCCATGGCAAAAAATGCATTGCAACGTTCCAAGGTACTAAAAAAAAGTTACTGCACCAGCTTCAACTAACGCGGTGTGCAAACAGGCCAGGTTTAAGGAATGGTTTGAGCATGGCACGCAAACGGCTTTAGAATTTATTTCTTTTATTATATTTTGAACTCCTGAATGTTTTCCAGCCATAACAGCAGCATTGTCATACGCCTTGCCTCTACAGTTTAAAATATCTAAGCCATCAGCTTCAACCTTCAAGCAATTTAGCTCGAACAAGATGTTCACGCAGAACGGGATCATAATTAGCAATTGGTGGACTAATTCTAAAAAGTTCCCCCTATTGCAGCTGGTCTTCTCTTCTCTGTGACCACGTATGTCCAAATTTTGCTTTGCAAGAAATCTTATAATGTTAAAAATTCTTCCGAAAATTTCTTGTTATCGTTTCGATTCGTATTCCATAACGTCTTGCTCTTTTATGTCTATAAGCTATCCATTTTTAATTCTGGTTTCCAGCTTTTTCCATAGTTTTTGTAGTGAAGAAGACTTGATTCGTGGTTAAAAACTTTAGGGCTTAGTTTCCACCAAGTGTTAAGTCCGCTGGATGAGCAAAACATTGAAACATTTGAAGCATTTGGTTGCTCAAATAACTTACAGAAGAAGCAGAATAGTGATGATTTAAAAGGAGAAAAAGCCATCCAAGTGCGTTGAACTTTTTCACCATTAGCCAATGTTCGAAAAAACCAGTCTTGGGTAAAACTCCTCAATTCGCCTCTCAGAGCATGTGAAGACGACTCCTGACGCTTGATGGATGACCCAAAGCTAGAATCAATGTGCTGAACAATTTTCTGGCAATGTTTGATGAGAAATAAGCGCAGTGTTTCATTTATGTGCTTTGGCCATCTACCGATGTCGTCTTAGCTCTCATTTTGAAAAGCATTAGTCTCCGTCCCAAAAAGCGGTGTTTCCAGAGTTTTGTCTTCAGAATCCACATCAAAATCATTTTCTAGAGAAACAGTTTCATATTCCTGTACAGATTCATTATTTTCTTGGCTCGCTGCAGCACTTTGTACATTTAGGTCCACCGAAGAGCAAGGCGCAACTGTTGCGCCAGCCTTTATGTACATATTTAAGAATACCCCATGCATTTTTCCGTTCACTCTCTTTTCTAGCTTTTTTCTTAGTTCGATAAGGAGTCCCGCTTTCTTGTAGTCGTTTCATAATTAATGCAAGATTAAGAAAAAATTCATTATTAAGGCCTCTACGCAGATGCTATTACATCGCCCGTACCGTAGAAACTTTATATAAAAACAAGTATAAACGTTGCAGTCGGACGCAACCGACTGCGGCATACTCAATACCAGTATTAAAACAGGTAAAAAGAGGCCTGATTGCAAAGGGGTACGGATGGGACAAGGGTGTACGCTGCCTTAAAGATTCTCCGATGCAGATAGGGATGCCACCAACTATCTTCCTTCCAAATTTGGTGACTCTAGCTGAAAGTTTGTAAGAGCTGTTGAAAGGGGGGCTGGGGGCGGTATGATTGGGTGTGGCATCCAAATTTTTACTGCAGATCTTTGCGAAATGTCAATTGCTATCTTCATACCATATTTGGTGACTCTAGCTCAAAATTGTTAAATGTGGGGAAAGGGGGGCTGGGAGCGGTATGGGTGGGCGTGGCATCCAAATTTTTGATGCAGATCTTTGTGGAATGTCAATTGCTACCTTCATACCAAATTTGGTGACTCTAGCTCGAAGTTTGTAAAAGGTGGGGAAAGAGGAGCTAGGGGCGGTATGGGTGGGCGTGGCATCCAAATTTTTACTGCAGATCTCTGTGAAATGTCAATTGTTATCTTCATACCAAATTTGGTGACTCTAGCTCGAAAATTGTTAAATGTGTGGAAAGGGGGCTGGGGGCGGTATGGGTGGGCGTGGCATCCAAATTTTTGATGCAGATCTTTGTGGAATGTCAATTGCTATCTTCATACCAAATTTGGTGACTCTAGCTCGAAGTTTGTAAAGAGTGGGGAAAGGGGGGCTGGGGGCGGTATGGGTGGGCGTGGCATCCAAAGTTTTGCTGCGAATCTATGTGGAATTTCAATTGCTACCTTCCTTCCAAATTTGGTGACTCTAGCTCGAAGTTTGTTAAATGTGGGGAAAGGGGGGCTGGGAGCGGTATGGGTGGGCGTGGCATCCAAATTTTTACTGCAGATCTCTGTGAAATGTCAATTGCTATCTTCATACCAAATTTGGTGACTCTAGCTCGAAAATTGTTAAATGTGGGGACAGGGGGCTGGGAGCGGTATGGGTGGGCGTGGCTTCCAAAGTTTTGCTGCAGATCTTTGTGAAATGTCAATTGCTATCTTCCTTCCAAATTTGGTGACTCTAGCTCAAAAATTGTAAAAAGTGGGGAAAGGGGGGCTGGGGGCGGTATGGTTGGGCGTGGCATCCAAATTTTTGCTGCAGATCCTTGTGGAATGTCAAATTCTACCTTCATACCAAATTTGGTGACTCTAGCTCGAAGCATGTAAAAGGTGGTGAAAGGGGGGCTATGGGGCTTGGGGCGGTATGGGTGGGGGTGGCTTTCAAATTTTTGCTGCCGATCCATGTGGGATGTCAATTGCTCTCTTCATACAAAATTTGGTGACTCTAGCTCGAAGTTTGTATAAAGTGGGGAAAGTGGGGCTGGGGGCGGTATGGTTAGGCGTGGCATCCAAATTTTTGCTGCAGATCCTTGTGGAATGTCAAATGCTACCTTCATACCAAATTTGGTGACTTTAGCCCAAAGTTTGTATAAGGTGGGGAAGGGCGGGCGAAATGGGTGGGCGTGGCTCCAAAACTGTGATGCAGATTTTTTGGGGTCGTTACCAGCTATCTTCCTACCAAATTTGGAGGCTCTAGCTCCACAACTCTGGAAGATACACGCATTCCCGTTTTTGACGAAGCGTTGGGGTGGATGGGGGCGGCTAGGGCAGTATTGGTGGGCGTGGCATCCAAACTTTTGATGCAGTTTTTAGGGGGTCATTATCACTTATCTTGGCACCGAATTTGGTGGCTCTAGCTCAAAAACTGTGGGAGATATAGCCATTTCTGATTTCAAAATATGGGGGGGCTGGGGGCGTAATGGGTGGGCGTGACTCCAAAACTTTGATTCAGTTTTTTGGGGGTCGTTACCAGCTATCTTCCTACCAAATTCGCTGGCTTTAGCTCCACAACTCTGGAAGATACACGCATTCCCGTTTTTGACGAAGCGTTGGAGCGGATGGGGGCGGCTAGGGCAGTGATGGTGGGCGTGGCATCCAAACTTTTGATGCAGTTTTTGGGGGGTCCTCATCACCTATCTTGGCACCAAATTTGGTGGCTATAGCTCAAATACTGTGGGAGATATAGGCGTTTTTGACTTTAAAATGCCGTGGGGCTGGGGGCGGAATGGGGGGGCGTGGCTCCAAAATTTTTGATGCAGTTCTTTGGGGGTTGCTAGTAGCTATCTTCTTACCAAATTTGGTAGTTCTAGCTGTAAGGATGTGCGAAATATGTGGATTTATCGGTTTTGAGTTATCGAATTTATCGATTTGCCAGCCCCCCAGTTATCGTAGAACCCCCATCTTGACACTTTAATTTTCTATCCCATAGATAAAGAGAATTGGAAAGTTTCAAGTCTCTAGCTTGGAGGGTGTGGAAAAAACTTGCACACATACGGACGGACAGACGGACAGACGGACAGACACCATGACGGACATTGCACAAAACCAATATACTCTTTACCTTCGGTATCGAGTATAAAAAAACAGTCTCGTACAGCGCCCGTACCGTGTTACGAAACACTGGTATGCAGCTCTGTTAGTCACAAGCAGTAGCTTAGTGTTGAACAATGAAAATGTTAAATAAAAGCTGTGCTGTTGTTACTGATGGAATCAATGTTCAGCAATTGTTTACGGGCCTTAAGGCCTGTACGCATGAGCCCCGTACAGCTCCCGTGCAGTATACATGAGTTTTACGACCGTAACAACAAGTGTTGAAAAAAGCACATATTTTGGCGGTAGGCTAATAACTTTTTCTTAATAAATCGGAAATGCAACTGTGTTTTGTATACTTAAATTCAAAATACTGATTCACGACCAACGCGCGCTTTGGTTAGATTAGTAAGGTGAATTTGCTTTGAGTCTCTTGAGTGGTTTCAGTTATGTTTAGCATAATCTTTGGTAATCTCAGCTCTGCCCATCAAATATGGGTTCACTAAAATGCTTTTGGTTTTGCAGCCTGCTTTTTTCACAACCGCCAGCAGCCGGGCGTTAGTTGTACTCAAACACAAAAGAAGCGCGCTTTGGTCGTGAATCATTATTTTGAATTTAAGTATATAAAACACAGCTGCATTTCCGATTTATTAAGATAAAGTTATAATATGTGCATTTTTTAACACTGCTCGTTAAGGTCCGTAAAACTCATGTATACGGTACGGGAGCTGTACGGGGCTCATGCGTACAGGCCTTTAGCTTTTAACCTCCGAGTAAGTTTTTTGGACGGACACAACACATAAATAAAATTTAAACCAATATAACACTCTGACACCGGATTGGAAGACTAATTTTTTCTAGTTTTTCCAAGAGACTGTCAAAGAAGCGGCCGGCAGAATTCCGTAAAAGGCAGTTTGCATTAGAGACGCAGAAATTTGAGTCGATGAAAACATGGAAGAGCGTCGGATGAAATTGGAGGATCAAAGGAAAAATAACAATTATAATATAAGAAAACTTGAGCTGGAGAATGATCTCTCAGAATGCAAATATGAGATTGACAAGAAATATAAATAAATATAAGTTCATACATATGTATGATGAGATTATTATAATTTTATTTAAAAAGCACTTCATAGAGTATGCCATCTGCAGATTTTTTATTCATTTATTTACTTCTTCAGATGGAGTAAACATGTCTTCAACCTATCAACATAAAATTAATGTCTGTAAAGTTGGTATACGGACGATAGTCTTACGTTACAACGTCATAGCAAATCATTGATGAAATGATTTCATACTTTTATGAATAAAATTTAATAATTTATTTGAATTATCACTTTTTTATGAGGATACAAAGAACGAGTGAAAAGAAATCTACCCTTGAATTTAATTTTTATATATTTCTTTGGGTTTTTCTGAAATTCTCTGTAGTTTTCTGTATTTCTCTGTTTTTTTCTGTATTTATATTATATTTGGTGGCTATAGCTCAAAAACTGTGGGAGATATAGGCGTTTTTGACTTTAAAATGCCGTGGAGCTGGGGGCGGAATGGGGGGGGCGTGGCTTTCAAATTTTTGATGCAGATCTTTGTGGAATGTCAATTGCTACCTTCATACCAAATTTGGTGACTCTAGCTCGAAGTTTGTAAAAGGTGGGGAAAGAGGAGCTAGGGGCGGTATGTGTGGGCGTGGCATCCAAATTTTTACTGCAGATCTCTGTGAAATGTCAATTGCTATCTTCATACCAAATTTGGTGACTCTAGCTCGAAAATTGTTAAATGTGGGGACAGGGGGGCTGGGAGCGGTATGGGTGGGCGTGGCTTCCAAAGTTTTGCTGCAGATCTTTGTGAAATGTCAATTGCTATCTTCCTTCCAAATTTGGTGACTCTAGCTCAAAATTTGTAAAAAGTGGGGAAAGGGGGGCTGGGGGCGGTATGGTTGGGCGTGGCATCCAAATTTTTGCTGCAGATCCTTGTGGAATGTCAAATTCTACCTTCATACCAAATTTGGTGACTCTAGCTCGAAGTTTGTTAAATGTGGGGAAAGGGGGGCTGGGAGCGGTATGGGTGGGCGTGGCATCCAAATTTTTGATGCAGATCTTTGTGAAATGTCAATTGCTATTTTCATACCAAATTTGGTGACTCTAGCTCGAAAATTTTAAAAAGTGGGGAAAGGGGGGCTGGGGGCGGTATGGGTGGGTGTGGCATCCAAATTTTTTATGCAGATCTTTGTGGAATGTCAATTGCTACCTTCATACCAAATTTGGTGACTCTAGCTCGAAGTTTGTAAAAGGTGGGGAAAGAGGAGCTAGGGGCGGTATGGGTGGGCGTGGCATCCAAATTTTTACTGCAGATCTCTGTGAAATGTCAATTGCTATCTTCATACCAAATTTGGTGACTCTAGCTCGAAAATTGTTAAATGTGGGGACAGGGGGGCTGGGAGCGGTATGGGTGGGCGTGGCTTCCAAAGTTTTGCTGCAGATCTTTGTGAAATGTCAATTGCTATCTTCCTTCCAATTTGGTGACTCTAGCTCAAAAATTGTAAAAAGTGGGGAAAGGGGGGCTGGGGGCGGTATGGTTGGGCGTGGCATCCAAATTTTTGCTGCAGATCCTTGTGGAATGTCAAATTCTACCTTCATACCAAATTTGGTGACTCTAGCTCGAAGCATGTAAAAGCTGGTGAAAGGGGGGCTATGGGGCTTGGGGCGGTATGGGTGGGCGTGGCTTTCAAATTTTTGCTGCCGATCCATGTGGGATGTCAATTGCTCTGCTGGGGGCGGTATGGTTAGGCGTGGCATCCAAATTTTTGCTGCAGATCCTTGTGGAATGTCAAATGCTACCTTCATACCAAATTTGGTGACTTTAGCCCAAAGTTTGTATAAGGTGGGGAAGGGCGGGCGAAATGGGTGGGCGTGGCTCCAAAACTGTGATGCGGATTTTTTGGGGTCGTTACCAGCTATCTTCCTACCAAATTTGGAGGCTCTAGCTCCACAACTCTGGAAGATACACGCATTCCCGTTTTTGACGAAGCGTTGGGGTGGATGGGGGCAGCTAGGGCAGTATTGGTGGGCGTGGCATCCAAACTTTTGATGCAGTTTTTAGGGGGTCATTATCACTTATCTTGGCACCAAATTTGGTGGCTCTAGCTCAAAAACTGTGGGAGATATAGCCATTTCTGATTTCAAAATATGGGAGGGCTGGGGGCGTAATGGGTGGGCGTGACTCCAAAACTTTGATTCAGTTTTTTGGGGGTCGTTACCAGCTATCTTCCTACCAAATTCGCTGGCTCTAGCTCCACAACTCTGGAAGATACACGCATTCCCGTTTTTGACGAAGCGTTGGAGCGGATGGGGGCGGCTAGGGCAGTGATGGTGGGCGTGGCATCCAAACTTTTGATGCAGTTTTTGGGGGGTCCTCATCACCTATCTTGGCACCAAATTTGGTGGCTATAGCTCAAATACTGTGGGAGATATAGGCGTTTTTGACTTTAAAATGCCGTGGGGCTGGGGGCGGAATGGGGGGGCGTGGCTCCAAAATTTTTGATGCAGTTCTTTGGGGGTTGCTAGTAGCTATCTTCTTACCAAATTTGGTAGTTCTAGCTGTAAGGATGTGCGAAATATGTGGATTTATCGGTTTTGAGTTATCGAATTTATCGATTTGCCAGCCCCCCAGTTATCGTAGAACCCCCATCTTGACACTTTAATTTTCTATCCCATAGATAAAGAGAATTGGAAAGTTTCAAGTCTCTAGCTTGGAGGGTGTGGAAAAAACTTGCACACATACGGACGGACAGACGGACAGACGGACAGACACCATGACGGACATTGCACAAAACCAATATACTCTTTACCTTCGGTATCGAGTATAAAAAAACAGTCTCGTACAGCGCCCGTACCGTGTTACGAAACACTGGTATGCAGCTCTGTTAGTCACAAGCAGTAGCTTAGTGTTGAACAATGAAAATGTTAAATAAAAGCTGTGCTGTTGTTACTGATGGAATCAATGTTCAGCAATTGTTTACGGGCCTTAAGGCCTGTACGCATGAGCCCCGTACAGCTCCCGTGCAGTATACATGAGTTTTACGACCGTAACAACAAGTGTTGAAAAAAGCACATATTTTGGCGGTAGGCTAATAACTTTTTCTTAATAAATCGGAAATGCAACTGTGTTTGTATACTTAAATTCAAAATACTGATTCACGACCAACGCGCGCTTTGGTTAGATTAGTAAGGTGAATTTGCTTTGAGTCTCTTGAGTGGTTTCAGTTATGTTTAGCATAATCTTTGGTAATCTCAGCTCTGCCCATCAAATATGGGTTCACTAAAATGCTTTTTGGTTTTGCAGCCTGCTTTTTTCACAACTGCCAGCAGCCGGGCGTTAGTTGTACTCAAACACAAAAGAAGCGCGCTTTGGTCGTGAATCATTATTTTGAATTTAAGTATATAAAACACAGCTGCATTTCCGATTTATTAAGATAAAGTTATAATATGTGCATTTTTTAACACTGCTCGTTAAGGTCCGTAAAACTCATGTATACGGTACGGGAGCTGTACGGGGCTCATGCGTACAGGCCTTTAGCTTTTAACCTCCGAGTAAGTTTTTTGGACGGACACAACACATAAATAAACATTAAACCAATGTAACACTCTGACACCGGATTGGAAGACTAATTTTTTCTAGTTTTTCCAAGAGACTGTCAATGAAGCGGCCGGCTACAGCAATAGAAAAATTTTCGGAAACGGATGAAAAACGAGCAGTGTTCCGTAAAAGGCATTTTGCATTAGAGACGCAGAAATTTGAGCCGATGAAAAACATGGAAGAGCGTCGGATGAAATTGGAGGATCAAAGGAAAAATAACAATTATAATATAAGAAAACTTGAGCTGGAGAATGATCTCTCAGTATGCAAATATGATTGACAAGAAATATAAATATTATTATTATTATAAAAGAGAAGGCCAACAATGAATTCTTAACCTACTACTTAATTTAAAGAGCGCTAGCTGCATGGCTTTCGGCTCGCTTTTTACATGATTTTACAAATATATGTGTATTTATGTATTTATATTTGTTTGTCAGTCCTAAGTTTTTATAAGTTTTATTATTATGGAGATGTTAGCGGGAGTGGGCGTTTGGTGTATCTCAAGTGGGGGGAGGGGCAGGTTAGCTCTCCACCTGTTGGTTTTTGGGCAGTCCATGATGATGTGTTTTATGGATAGGGGGTGGGAATTGCAAAAGGTACAGGCCGGGGAAGGCTGTCCTTGAAGCAGGTGGCTGTGCGTGAGATTTGTGTGGCCGATTCGGAGTCTGGTGAAGATTTGCATGTCTCGTGCGCTGATGTGTAATGGGTATGATGGAGTTTTTCCGCTGTCGTTGAAAAGCTTTTAATGGTGGGAGACTAGTAGCCAGTCTGTTAGTTGCTTGTTTTTGATTAAGTTTGAGATCAGTCGAAATAAGTCTGGTTTTTCAGCTATTTTTCTTGTTGGCGATAGCGATGTAGCAGCCAATTTTGCAATTTTGTTTGCTTCTTCGTTTCCTTGTATACCAGCATGTCCGGGTATCCACATGATCTTTATGGTATTGTGTGTAATAATGAGGTCACGGATTTTGGAGATAATGTTTTGGGTGTTGTTTGGGTTTTTTAGCGCTAGTATGGTGGATCTGCTGTCGGTGCAAATAATGTGTGGCTGTGTGTGACAAGCTGAAGCATAGGTTACTGCCTGCAGTATGGCGTAGGCTTCAGCTGTAAATATTGAGCAGTATTCGTTGATTCGACCAGATTCCAGGATTGTGCCATCGTTTATGATTACCGCGTATGAGGAATTTTCTGTAGTTTTAGAACCATCAGTGTACAGAAATGTAGCGTTCTTGTATGCTTCACTGTTCCTCAGTGAGTTGAACAGATTGCGGTAATGCTGGGGAGAAGTATCTGCTTTGGTGAATTTCTCAATGTCGGTGATAAATGAAGAAGGTTCTATGAGCCACGAGGGAACTTTGTTGGTTTGGATGAGCGTTGGTGGGAGGTCGAACGACACATCGGACGACAATTTGAGGCTATGAAATATCGCAGAGAGTTTTTTGGGAAGCGTTTTTCGTTTAACAGCCGCCTTGATGATATGGTTGAGGATTTTGTTGTTGTGGAGTAGAAGTCTTGGCACGAGCTTAAGCGTAGCTTGGAGTATCCTGATTTCCAGTGACGGTAGTCCTGCTTCGGCTAAAACAATTTTTGTAGGGGATGTTGGAATCGCACGAATGCTTCTTTTTGCTGCAGTGTGGTATGGGGAAGAAATGGATTTTATATTGGATTTGGATGAATGACCATAAATGGCCAGTGCGTAATCAATTTTTGATAGGATCAGGGCTTGCGTGACTCTGATCATTGTGGTTCTGAGTGATTCAGTGCGTTGCGAGGAAAGATATTTTATAATATTTAGTCTTGCAGCTAGGCTCTTTTTCAGATATTTGCAGTGTTCTTTAAAATTGAGTCTCCTATCAAATATTAGGCCTAAGATCTTAAGATTATCACAATATTGTATCGTAGCATTTGAAAGATTAATGTCTAGTGGCTTACAGTTATGTTTTTTGCAAATATGCAGCATCTTACATTTCTCTAAAGCTAGGTTGGCACCTGAGGTGAGTGACCATGTTTGTATAACATTTAATATATTTTTAAATAAAGAATTTACAGTTCTAGTGCATTTGATTTTTGTAAAAATTAATACATCGTCCGCATATAGGACGTGTTCCATGTGGTTAAATTTATTTATAATGTTGCTAATTTCATTAAATGCTAGTGTGAACAGGGTAACAGACAAGGGGGAGCCCTGAGGTATACCGTTGTGTAGAGGGTATGTGTTTGAATAGGCGTTCTGTATGCGTACAGCGAATTTGCGATTGGTAAGAAATGATTTTACTATATTGTATATTTTGTTTCCTATTTTAATTTGTGCAAGTTGCTTAAGAACCATATGTACTCCAATACGATCAAATGCTTTCTCAAAGTCAAGGCTGAGGGCTGAGACGTGGTTACGTGTTGCAATGGCGGTCGTTGAGAAATGGTCAAAAATTAGTAAAGCATCTAAAGTGCTATGGTTCTTTTTAAAGCCAAATTGTTGCTCGCTCAGAGAACGCTTTCTTGATATGTACCACATAATTCGGTTGGAAATGATTTTTTCAAAGAGTTTTCCCAAACAGGGGAGAAGGGAGATGGGTCGATAGCTAGTGAGGTCGGTGGGAGATTTATTTGGTTTGGGTATTGGTATGATAGCTGCGCATTTCCAGCATTGTGGAAAGCAACCTTGGTCAAATATATTGTTGAATATTTGAATGATTGACAGCCTCATACCTTTTGGGATGTTCTTAATCATGGGGTATGAGATTTTGTCAATGCCAGGAGACTTGCCCTTAACAACTGCGAGTGCAGAGTCGTACTCTAGAATGCCAATTTTTGTTTCGATCATTCTGGCCAGTTTAGAAGGGTTGGGATTGGTGAAGTTGGAAGACAGAGTGTTGTGTTTCTCGACTGAGAACCGAGGGCTGAAGTTGTTGTCATGAGAGTAGGAACCCCAAAAATCACCAAAAGCATTAGCAAGTTCTTTGAGGTCGTAAATTGGCCCGTTAGGGGTGTTAAGGTACTTGATTTGGGCTGTTGTAGAAGAGCCAGTTAGCCTTTTAATATCAGACCAGATTCGTTTAGGAGTGGATAAGGGTGATATATTTTCTGTTATCTTTATGAAGCTGGCTTGTTTGCTTTCTCTACACTTGTATCGGAATATTGCTTGGCTCTTTTTATACGCTGTTAAATTTTCACTGGTTTGTAAGCGTTTATATGTATACCAGGCTTTTTGTTTCAGCTCTCTGAGCATAGAGAGCTCTCTGTTCCACCAGGAATATGTTTTTTTTTTTGAGCGTGCGGGCTTAGATTGAGGGATATGGAAGTGAGCTGCCGTACGTATGAGTTTGTGTATGTATTGTTTGAGCTGATGTTATTATTTCTTTGAGAGTTTAGGAATGCATGAAATTCTGGCCAGTTTGCTCGATCTGTGAGGAACTTACTAATAAATGGGTATTTTTGAGATTGGATGCGGACTATAGTTGTAATTAATGGAAAATGATCACTACCACATAGATTGTCAGAGGTGTATGAAGACAAAAAGGGGAGTAAATCGGGAGAGCAAATTGTAAGGTCGACATGAGTGAAGGTTTTGTGTGTGGAGAAGTGAGTTGGTTGACCGTCGTTTAAGCAGCTTAAGTTGTTGGTAGTTAGGAACTTTTCCAATATTTTTCCTCTCTTGTTAGATTGCGGAGAACCCCAAAGGGGGCTCCAGGCGTTGAAATCTCCCATTATGAGTAAAGGTGGAGAAGTAAAATTAAATATATGGGAGAGTTCAAAAGAGTTAAAGGGTTGATTGGGTGGTATATAAATATTGAGAAATTTTATTTTGTAGCCGATGTTAATTTCGATTGCTTGGGCCAAAATATTTGAAGGTGTTTGAATTAAGGTATGTGGGAGAGGTTTCTTAACCAAGAAGGCAATTCCCTGTTTGCCGCTAGAGATTTGTGGGAGGTTGTGGAAGTAGTGTGTGTATGAGTTAGAAACGTTGATTATTGTGTTAGGTTGAGTATGTGTTTCTTGCAAAACGACTAGATCTGGCTTATGCTCTTTAAGAAGCACCTGCAAGTCTATTAAATTGTTTTGGATGCCGTTTATATTCCATTGAAATATTTTGAAAGACATAAATACGAAAATAAAAGAAAATATATAATTTCTGTTTGTATGATATATTTGCAGGTGAGTTTAAATCGAAGGTCTCGCGGCGAGCGAGGCTGAGTGACTCGGTGGCTAAAGCCACTGCGGGTCCCAGTTTTCACTCGCCTCGAAACAAGTGGCAAAACTGTTGTTAAGAGAACTGATCGTCGTCTTCACTGATATACATAGTATCAGATGAAGAGAGATCACTAGTGAGAGGGAGTTGAGTTAAGTTTAATGCGTAAGATGTATTGTTGTTAGGAGTGTTGGTTGTTGTTGTGTGAGAATTTGCATTTGAGTGGATTGGGCTTTGAGCTGTTAATGGTATGTTATGGTGTTTTGTTGTTGCAATTTTATTCTTTTTCGCTGGATTAGCATACGGAGAGTTTGAGCATGAGGGGGTATCATCGGCAGAGGCCGATGCATTATTAATAACTGTTCTTTTTGCATTGTTCTTTTGCAGGTGATTCGCTACGATTGAGCTGTCTTTAATTTGTTGTTGTTTTGCTGGGAGATACGCGTCGGTTTTTGTTATGATTTTTTGGTGTATGTCTGCTGCGTTGGATGTGCTGGCGACAGCTTGTGCGTACGATTGTGATGATGGTTGGTTTGCAGAGCGGGTCGTTGACATGTATTTTTGCTTGGCTTCTTTGAACGAGCATTTGGTTTGACCTTGGATTTTCAGAATTTCTTTTTGTTGGTTGAATATCGGGCATTTGTTGCTGGACGCGGAGTGTTCTTCGCTGCAGTTGGCACATTGGGTTCGGGTGCATTGGTTCGTGTGCGGGGAGGTTACAAGAGCCACATATGGGCTCCCTAGTGCAGCGTTTGGATGTATGTCCGAATAACTGGCAATTTTTGCAGCGCATTGGGTTGGGAGTGTACGGCCTGACTTTGACCTTGTACCAGGAGACTTCCATGGACTCGGGCAGATGAAATAAATTGAAGGTGAGAAGCATTACACCGGAGGGTTTGGTATTTCCATCTACGGTTTTGTTGAATTTATATACTGCTGTGACGCCTTGAGAAGCGAGTTCTTTAACAATTGCTTCCTGGTTTGTTTTGGTCTTTAGCCGAGATAGTGATGAACTTCGGATTAGGCAGCTGGATCACTGGTAAACCGGGGAAGGATACAGTTGATTTGTGGAATGTTTTTAGTCTTTTGGTTTGGGGGGGATCGGCTAGCAGAGCGAACCGATTGCCCCCCAGGTTAGCTAGCCCGGAGGGCATGTCAGGATCTTTATTGGGCAACTGGGTAGTTTTTTTTTTTTTTTAGTTCGTGAAGTAGAAACAACAAAGAAAAACACGCGAAGCGAGTGTGTGTACAGAGATTTCGTTTCACAAGATGCGGTAAGCGATAAGCGTCTGCACTGTTCAAGTGATAGCCGAGAACTGAAATATAAATAAATATAAGTGAGATTATTATAATTTTATTTAAAATAAAAATAAAATTAATGTCTGTAAAGTTGGTATACGGACGATAGTCTTACGTTACAACGTCATAACAAATCTTTGATGAAATGATTTCATACTTTTATGAATAAAATTTAATAATTTATTTGAATTATCACTTTTTTATGAGGATACAAAGAACGAGTGAAAAGAAATCTTTGCAATTCTCTTTATCTGTGGCAACCCCCAAAAAACTGAATCAACAATTTTAGAGCTACGCCCACCCATTTCGCCCCCAGCCCCCCCCCCCCCCCCCCCGCATTTTAAAGTCTTAAAACACTATATCATCCAAAGTTTTTGAGCTATAGTCACCAAATTTGGTTCCAAGATAGGTCATGACGACCCCCCAAAAATGTTTAGATGCCACGCCCACCAATAATGCATTAGCCGCCCCCATCCGCCCCAACGCTTTGTCAAAAATGGGAATGCGTGTATCTTCCAGAGTTGTGGAGCTAGAGCTACCAAATATGGTAGGCAGATAGCTGGCAACGACCCCCAAAAATCTGCATCTAAGTTTTGAAGCCACGCCTGCCCATTCCACCCTCAGTCCCCCTCTCAACCACTTTTTATAAACTTTGAGCTAGAGTCACCAAATTTGGTATGAAGGTAGCAATTGACTTCCCACATAGATCTGCATCAAAAGTTTCGATGCCACGCCCACCCATACCGCCCCCAGCCCCCCTTTAGACGCTTTTTACAAACTTTGAGATAGAATCACCAAATTTGGTTTGAAGATAGCAATTGACACTCCACAAGATGTGCATCAAAAATGTAGATGCCAAACCCACCCAAACCACTCCAAGCCCCCTTTTCCCCACATGTTATAAACTTTGAGCTAGAGTCACCAAATTTGGAAGGAAGATAGTTGGTGGCATCCCCATCTGCATCGGAGAATCGTTAAGGCAGCGTATACCCCTGCCCCATCCGTACCCCTTTGCAATCAGGCATCTTTTTTACCGGTTTTCATACTGGTAACGAGTATACCGCAGTCGGTTGCGTCCGACTGCAACAATTCCACTTGTTTTTTTTTTTTTTTTTTTTTTTTTATTATTGCTCTGTATTTTTCTGTATTTGTATGCCCTTAACCCATAAAATGGGTTAAAAGGGTATAATGGTTTTGTGCAAAAGTATGTAACATGCAGAAGGGAGCATCTCCGACCCCATAAAGTACATATATTATTTATCAGCATCACCAGCCCAGACGATATTGCAACGTCCGTCTGTCCGTCTGTCTGTCCGTCTGTATGAACGCTTGGATCTCAGAGACTCCATGGGCTAGAGACTTCAGATTTTGGATATAAGTTCTCCTATACCATAAGCAGAACATGTTTGCTTCAAACTATCGATAGCTATTTTGGTTTCCCATACACAAATTCAATCGATTACAAAAAAAAAAAATCGAATTTTGAAAATGTAAAATGAGAGTTGAAATAGGTAACTATAGAACTAAAGATCTTTTCTGAAAATTTCGTCCAAAATCAGTTTAAAACAAGTGGAAACGTTGCAGTCGGACGCAACCGACTGCGGCATACTCGATACCAGTATTAAAACCGCTTAAGAAGATGCCTGATTGCAAAGGGGTACGGATGGGGCAGGGGTATACGCTGCCTTAAAGATTCTCCGATGCAGATGGGGATGCCACCAACTATCTTCCTTCCAAATTTGGTGCCTCTAGCTCGAAGTTTGTAAAAGGTGGGGAAAGGGGAGCTTGGGGCGGTATGGTTGGGTGTGGAATCTAATTTTTTACTGCAGATCTTTGCGAAATGTCGATTGCTATCTTCATACCAAAATTGGTGACTCTAGCTCGAAGTTTGTAAAAAGTGGGGAAAGGGGGACTGGGGGCAGCTTGGCTGGGCGTGGCATCCACATTTTTGATGCAGATCTTTGTGGAATGTCAATTGCTATCTTCATACCAAATTTGGTGACTCTAGCTCGAAGTTTGTAAAACGTGTGGGCAGGGGGGTTGAGGGCGGTATGGGTAATTGTGGCATCCAAAGTTTTGATGCAGATCTTTGTGGAATGTAAATTGCTATCTTCATACCAAATTTGGTGACTATAGCTCGAAAATTGTGAAAAGTGTGGAAAGGGGGCTGGGGGCGGTATGGTTGGGCGTGGCATCCAAAGTTTTGATGCAGATCTGTGTGGAATGTAAATTGCTATCTTCATGCCAAATTTTGGTGACTCTAGCTCGAAAATTGTAAAAAGAGGGGAAAGGGGGACTGGGGGCAGTTTGGCTGGGCGTGGCATCCACATTTTTGATGCAGATCTGTGTGGAATGTCAATTGCTGTATTCATACCAAATTTGGTGGCTCTAGCTCCTTTACTTTGGAAGATACACGCATTCCCGTTTTTTGTCAAAGCGTTGGGGCAGCTTGGGGCGGCTAGGGTGGTATTTGTGGGCGTTGCACCCAAACTTTTGATTCTGTTTTTGGGGGGTCATCATCGCCTTTCTTGGCACCAAATTTGGTGGCTCTAGCTCAAAAACTGTGGGAGATAAATGTTTTTCTGATTTCAAAATGCGGGGGGCTGGGGGCGGAAAGGGTGGGCGGGGCTCCAAAACTGTGATGCAGATTTATGGGGGTCGTTGCCAGCTATCCTTTTACCAAATTTGGTGGCTTAAGCTCCAAAACTCTGGAAGATACACGCATTCCCGTTTTTGTCGAAGCTTTTGGGCAGCTTGGGGCGGCTAGGGCATTATTGGTGGGCGTGGCATCCAAACTTTTGATTCAGTTTTTGGGGGGTCATCATCACCTATCTTGGCACCAAATTGGGTGGCTCTAGTTCAAAAACTTAGGGATATATAAGCTTTTTTGACTTAAAAATTCAGGGGGGCTAGGGGCGACATGGGTGGGCGTGGCTCCAAAATTTTTTTGGAGGTTGCTAGTAGCTATCTGCTTACCAAATTTGGTAGTTATAGCTGTAAGGATGTGCGAAATATGTGGATTTATCGGTTTTGAGTTATCGAATTTATCGATTTGTCAGCCCCCCAGTTATCGTAGAACCCCCATCTTGACACTTTAATTTACTATACCATAGATAAAGAGAATTGGAAAGTTTCAAGTCTCTAGCTTGAAGAGTGTTTAAAAAAGTTGCGAACATACAGACGGACTAACGGACGGACGGACGGACACCATGACGGACATTGCACAAACCCAATATACTCTTTACCTTCGGTATCGAGTATAAAAATGGTTGTCTGTAAAGTCGGTACACTGGCGATAGTTGAACGTGACAACTTCTTAAGAAAATACTGATGGAATGGTAGCATTTTTCATAAGAAAATTTTAATTTCAATTGTTTAATAGATTTGTATGTATTTAGAGAAGGAGGTAATTGGAAATCACAATGAAATTGATCAAGTTAGATAAATATGAATAAAAATTTTCATAAAATTCGTCATTCAGTTCTTCATTTTAAATTTAAAAAATAAAAATACAACAAATTACTTGAATAAAATTTATTGTTTAAATTTCTACTCAATCGTTAAAATTAAAATTTTGATTTTATTATATTAATAATATAATTAAATTTTTTCAATTAGTTACTTAATTATTTTTGCAAATTTAATTGTATTTTGTTATAAAAAAGTAATAATTTTAAATAACGAATATTCGACAATATATCACTTAATATATAATTAATATCGAAAGAATCATTACCTTTATCGCTGTAATTATCGTTGCTATAAACAATTGACACCACATTCACTTTTCACTGCACTTGGTACTCGATAAAAACATGTACAGTGTGCCAACAAAGTGTTTACACACTGTGAAAAAATTTTATTTTTTCACTTTAGAGCTATAAGAGACACACTAATTGTTGTTTTAAATTTTTTTTCATAATTTTTTTATGTTCTTCATTCAATTCTCTTTTAAAACTATTAATCAAACTTAAAAAAATATTAACATTAACAAAATATAATAACAAAAACTAAAAAAGGCACTAAATTCAACTGCCAACAAAGTGTTTACACAATGTCAGTCTATTTAATATTTCTTGGTATTTAACTACAACTAATACTTTGTGTGTCCACCGTTGGCTTCTAAAACTGCTCCCAGACGGCGTTTCATCGATTTGATCAGATTTTGAACGTATTCCAATGGAATATTTTGCCATTCTTCCAAGATTATCGCCTTAAGATCAACTCTATTTTTTGGATGGCGTTTGGCGGTCCGTTTTTTAAGGTAAGCCCACAGATTTTCAATTGGGTTGAGGTCTGGGCTTTGGGCAGGAGCATCGAACACCTTTTTACAATTGTATAGCAGCCAGCACCTCACCGTATGTGCTTTGTGCTTAGGATCATTGTCCTGGTACAATTTAAAAGTTGGCTTGCCATCATTTATAAATCCAAATTTGTTGGCACTGGATACCAAATGTTTGCGCAATATGTTCAGATATTGTTGGGCATCCATAGTATTTTCGATGAAGCACAATTCACCAACTCCTTTGCTTGAGATGCACCCCCAAACCATCACTGACAATTTGCCAAACTTTACAGTGGGTATAATATTTTTGGATTCAAGTGCTTTCAACGGCTTGCGCCACACTCTACTGGGTCCATCATTATAAAATAGCATCATTTTCGATTCATCACAGAACACTACGTCGTCCCAATACGAATCTGGCTGTTCCACGTGAATCCTGGCAAAAGTTAAACGTTTGTTAACATGCTCTGACGACATTAATGGTTTTTTGCGGGCAGCTCGAGATGAAAACTTGTTTCTTTTGATGGCCTTTCTCACACTTTCACGTGATATGGTAATGCCACATTCTTTCTCCATGTCGTTGGCAAGCGTTCTGGTCGAAATAAATGGATTTTCATTGATCTTTCTGACCATAACTCGCTCTGCTCTCGAAGTTATCAATCGCGGCCGTCCAGTTGAAGGCTTTGCCTCCAGCCTTCCCTCGTTTTTTGCGCGGTTTATAATATTGTAAACAGTTTTTCTGCTAATTGCAAACATATCTGCAATCTCCGAAGCCGATTTACCGATGGTGGAGTTGTAATAAACCAACTGGTTCATGTCAAAAGATAACCGTTTGCCTGGCATATTAAAATCGTATAAAACTCTTCCAATAATAAACAAATTCTACCCACAAAAAAAGAAAATTCTTAGAAAAATGCATTATCAATAGCTATGCGCCTTTTACTTTAAGAAAAGTAACTGTAAATACGAAAAAATTCGACGTAAATAAACCAAAAAGAAGATGTGTAAACACTTTGTTGGCAGTTGAATTTAGTGCCTTTTTTAGTTTTTGTTATTATTTTTTGTTAATGTTAATATTTTTTTAAGTTTGATTAATAGTTTTAAAAGAGAATTGAATGAAGAACATAAAAAAATTATGAAAAAAAATTTAAAACAACAATTAGTGTGTCTCTTATAGCTCTAAAGTGAAAAAATAAAATTTTTTCACAGTGTGTAAACACTTTGTTGGCACACATAAATGTACTATAGGAGTCTGATATGTTGGTCTGTTAGTGTGTGCGTGTGTGTGTGAAGCAAAACATAGTTGGACATGACGAATGATGAATGATGAAGTTGGATACCCTAACCAGCTTATTTTCCATATAAATAAATTAATTATTTAATATTATTAAACAATTTTAGTAATTTCTCATTTGTTTGCTATGCGCCAACTTATACATATCAAAATATGCAACTATTTCAAATACATTATAGAACTACATATCCACAATAGCACTTATATTTTAATAGGGTGTTCAACATCATCATTCTTGTTGATAAAAACAGCAGAGCTGTGTGGCTCGACCGTCCGCTTCTCTGCCACTGCACCAATACTCATTTGCAGGCAGAGATATTGTTGTACAACAACAACATATTATTTCAATATAAGAACGCCGTTCTACTGTCTGTGAAACACACCGACAGAGATTAACAGGTTTGCATGTCAGAGTGTTGTGGTTCGCTCAACCCCCGTCTATAGATGTTTACACATACAAACAAAACACTTGCACCAATACACTCTCATAAAGCTCACACCAATAGCGTATTGCTCTGCAAGCATTTGCACCAATACACTCTCATAGAGCTCACACCGAGCCTCAGAACGAGGTAACGCCGCATGAGTCATGTTTTTTCGTGCGTGCAGCCGGCTCTATCGATTTATAATATATTATATATTATATGTATAATATTATATTATTATATTTATATTTTATTTTTAAATTATTATGAAATAGGAAATCAACTATCAAACATTCTCCCCCTACAAAATGGAATACCACAAGGGTCACCCATATCTGTAATACTGTTCCTCATAGCATACAACAAACTAACAAAAGATATAGCCATGAACAAAGAAATCAAGTTTTGTGCGTATGCAGACGATTTTTTCTTAATAATTAACTTTAACAAAAACAAGAACATCAACTACAATCTAGATTACTTATTCCAAGATATTGACTACTGGTGCTCATACTCCGGAGCAAAACTATCCATAGAAAAGTGTCAACACACATTTGCAGAAAGCACAATTGTACTTGCATAATATCCAGCAACCAAATTTTAATCCCTACGGTTTCTGAGATAAAAATACTTGGCCTAACAATAAATCAAACTTACACTTGGCACCCTCACATTAACAAACTTAGGTCATCGATGTCAAAAAGCCTAAATGTAATAAAATGCCTCGCCAGCCTACGATTTAATTGCAGTACGTACACACTACTGTCTGCCACTAAATCAACTATATTAGCAAAAATTGAATACCCCCTACTTATATAAGGCTTCTGCAAGTTTTTGCTGAGGTGTTTCCACTGAAACAAAAACTTGCGGAAGTTTGATTCCAGAAGTAGTTTGTAGAAGTTTTACGACGAACTGCCAGCAAGAACTTGCAGACGTGCTTACACACAATGTGAGTACAGCTTGCAGTAGAGCTAGCTTCTTTAAGGAGTGACAGTATAAAAATTTCTTGTGGCAAAATAAGAGTGGCAGCTGCCATCGCAGCATATTTAATAAGAAAGAAACAACTAATTAAAAAAAAAAGAAACAAAAAGAAGAGTTTGGGTGCTGCGACGAGTAGATTTAAGTTTCCAAAATACATTACTTGATGAATTGCGCAGTGAAGATTCCATGCAGCTAAAAAATTTCCTGAAAATGTCGAATGGTGAATATGAATACATTTTATCTTCAATTCAAACAAGTATTCAAAAGCAAGATACTAAAATGAGATTGGCTTACCTCCCAAAGACCGGCTTTCAGTTACTCTTCGATTTTTGGCAACAGGTGAGAAAAGAACAAGAAAAATATTTTTAATTCCTTTTATTTTCATAAGTATTTTAAATTAAATGCAAATTATGAATATGTTTATTTTGCAGGCGATTTCTTTACTTCGCTTATGTATTTGTTTCGAATCCCTGTATGTACGATCTCAAGGATTGTGTTGGAATGTTGCGAAGCTCTGTACCAATGTCTGAAATTAAAATATTTGAAGGTACATATTAAAACAATTTATAGAAAAGCATTTTCCAAAAATACCTTGTGCGTTGTCCGAAGTGAAGAATAATTGTGGTATTATTGATGATTGATCGCAGCTTTCAGTTGCATCTGTACTAAGAAGTATCGTGTCGTTGTTGGCTTCATCGTCTCCATCCGTCACTTTTAGAATAGCCTGCTGAATTAATCGTTTAAGTTTACGCTTGCTCTCATCTTTTCTCAAACCTCGAAGTTCTGAGGCGACAAAGTCACCAAATATTTGGTATTCATCAGACGGGTTTTGCATAATTTGCAGAGCATTTTCTAGTACGACGTCATGTTGTTTGTTTTATGAAATGGTTTTTTTCGGGCGTTTTCGTGGTACTGATTCCAATTTTTCGGACTGATCGGTGGTATTTCCATGGTTGTCCAATGTAATTGAAAGCTTCTAAAAAGAAATTCAAAAAATAAAAGCATTTATTAAGAACTACACCTTTTGATACCCTTCACATGTGAAACAGGGTATATTGACTTTGTCATGAATTTGTAACGCCTTAAAGGAATGATGGGAGACCCCATAAACTTCATATCAAAACAAGTAAGAAGGCTCTAGTCGGGAGAGCCCGACTAGAAGATACCCTGAACCCAGTTGCAATAAATAAATTAAATTTATGTAAGACTTTGGTATACTGACTTAGTTTCAATCGATTAAGTTCAATATCTCCGGTGTTTCTCAACCGATTTGGACGAAATTTTCAGAAAAGTTCTATCATTACCCATTACGTCAACCCTCATTTTTAGATTTTACAAATTCGATATTTTTTGTTATCGATATTATGTGTATATCGGAAACCAGAATAGTTATCGATAATTTAAAGCAAACTTGTTCTGCTCATGGTATAGGAGAACTTAAATACAAAATCAGAAGTCTCTAGCTCTTGTAGTCTCTGATATCCACGCGTTCATACAGACAGACAGACGGACAGACGGACATGGCTATATCGTCTCAGCTGTTGATGCTGATCAAGAATATATATACTTTATAGGGTCGGAGATGCTTCCTTCTGCCTGTTACATACTTTTGCACACAACCATTATACCCTTATTGGGTTAAGGGTATAATGATCAGGATGAGCTCAGGAATTGATTTCCGTCCGTCCGTCCGTCTGTCCGTCTGTCTGTTTCAACACGATTTCCGGCCAAAATGCTGAACCGATCTTGATGAAACTTTCACAGCTTGCTTAGATCATGTCGGGTTTGTTCACTATGAAATTTCATTCCGATCGGATCATTCTACGATATAGCCACCATACAAATTTACCATATCATCACGATTTCCGGCCAAACTGCTGAACCGATCTTGATGAAATTTTCACAGATTGCTTAGATCATGTCGGGTTTGTTCACTATGAAATTTCATCCCGATCGGATCATTCTACGATATAGCCACCATACAAATTTACCATACCGTACTATCAATTGTTGTCTCTGTCGTGCACTTTCAAGTACTTACATGTCAAATTGTTGTTGTTGTCGCTCATGGACAAGTAAATGACGCTCAAGAGTAAAAATATTAGCGAAAAATTACCAACAACTGCACAGAAACATAAGAGGGGGAGCATTGATTTGGCTGTGTGAAGGGTATCATAGTCTTGGCATAGCCAAAATTAACTATGCGCCACTATGTTTAATACTTGCATGATTCATATCATCATTCCTTTAAGGCGTTACAGACTTATGACAAAGTCAATATACCCTGTTTCACATGTGAAGGGTATAAAAACCAATGCAATAATTACACTTTCATATACACTGACGGCTCGAAACAAAACAATATTAGAAGCTACACAACCACAACAGATTCCCACACACTAAAATATGGAACCCTACCACCTTACTCATCAGTGCTATCTGCAGAAACAATAGCTATTTTTGAAGCAGCTAACTCATTAAAATCATGAAGGGCACATTCGTACTATGCTCGGACTCACTGTCGGCTATAGACTCCATAACAAATTTAAACAATAACGATCACTATGCGTCAACTATCAGATCGGCTATCACCAACTTATTATTAAGGATCAGACTACTCTGGATCCCAGGCCATGTAGCCATTATCGGGAATGAGCTTGCCGATCATATGGCAAAAGCAGCCACAAACATGCCATTAATCTGCACACCAAATTTCAATTCAAAAGACATAAGTAAACATTTCAAAAATCAAGCTTCCCACAATAAATAAACTTCAATACACCCAAATTGTAACGAATGGTACAAAAATCTTAATAAAAAATTTGCAAGTATAGAAGATTACTTACGCTCAATACATCATAATAGATTTTCCAGTGTTGAACAAATCAAATACATACGAATAAGATTAGGACACACAAAGCTAACGCACCAACAACTTTAATAATAACTCACCTACTTGCCCCTTATGCAACTCTAACACTGTAAATAGCACACACTTTTTAACACTTGCCATACGCTATTACAATTAAGACAAACCGTATTTGTCAACAAAAACCCCCTAGATATAATTGCAGACCCTACAGAAAACAATATAAGAATAATTCTCACTAATCTAAAAAGGGCCCATCTGTTCAACCTGATTTAGCTAAGCAAATCACGAACAAAAATTCACAAAACATCTTAAAACTTCCATATAATTACAATTAAATAAACTATACTTAAAACAAAAGAATAATAACTGGACCTAAGCTCACCTATTAAGTAACTCAGCTGTAAGCTCACAATGTACATACATTTGTATATAGCCGAAGGCCCAAGCAGCCAGCGCTATCTTTAACCTGTTATTTTAGCTTTTTAAGCTTCAATATCAATATAAAATATATAAATAAATATCCCACATAGATCTGCAGCAAAAATTTGGAGGCCACGCCCACCCATACCACCCTAAGCACCCTTTTCCCCACCTTTTACAAACTTCGAACTAGAGTCACCTAATCTTGTAAGACTATAGCAATTGACATTCCACAAAGATCTGCATAAAAAATGTGGATGCCACGCCCACCCATACCACTCCCAGCCTCCTTTTCCCCACATTTTACAAACTTTGAGCTAGATTCACCAAATTTGAAACGAAGACAGCTGGTGGCATCCCCATATGCATCGGAGAATCGTTAAGGCAGCGTATACCCCTGCCCCATCCGTACCCCTTTGCAATCAGGCATCTTTTTTACCGGTTTTCATACTGGTAACGAGTATACCGCAGTCGGTTGCGTCCGACTGCAACAATTCCACTTGTTTTTTTTTTTTATTTTTATTTTTTTTTATTATTGCTCTGTATTTTTCTGTATTTGTATGCCCTTAACCCATAAAATGGGTTAAAAGGGTATAATGGTTTTGTGCAAAAGTATGTAACATGCAGAAGGGAGCATCTCCGACCCCATAAAGTACATATATTATTTATCAGCATCACCAGCCGAGACGATATTGCAACGTCCGTCTGTCCGTCTGTCTGTCCGTCTGTATGAACGCGTGGATCTCAGAGACTCCATGGGCTAGAGACTTCAGATTTTGGATATAAGTTCTCCTATACCATAAGCAGAACATGTTTGCTTCAAACTATCGATAGCTATTTTGGTTTCCCATATACAAATTCAATCGATAACAAAAAAAAACAAGTATAAACGTTTCAGTCGGACGCAACCGACTGCGGCATACTCGAGTATTAAAACAGGTAAAAAGAGGCCTGATTGCAAAGGGGTACGGATGGGACAAGGGTGAACGCTGCCTTAAAGATTCTCCGATGCAGATAGGGATGCCACCAACTATCTTCCTTCCAAATTTGGTGACTCTAGCTGAAAGTTTGTAAGAGCTGTTGAAAGGGGGGCTGGGGGCGGTATGATTGGGTGTGGCATCCAAATTTTTGATGCAGATCTTTGTGGAATGTCAATTGCTATCTTCATACCAAATTTGGTGACTCTAGCTCGAAGTTTGTAAAGAGTGGGGAAAGGGGGGCTGGGAGTGGTATGGGTGGGCGTGGCATCCAAAGTTTTGCTGCGAATCTATGTGGAATTTCAATTGCTACCTTCCTTCCGAATTTGGTGACTCTAGCTCGAAGTTTGTTAAATGTGGGGAAAGGGGGGCTGGGAGCGGTATGGGTGGGCGTGGCATCCAATTTTTGATGCAGATCTTTGTGAAATGTCAATTGCTATTTTCATACCAAATTTGGTGACTCTAGCTCGAAAATTGTAAAAAGTGGGGAAGGGGGCGCGAAATGGGTGGGCGTGGCTCCAAAACTTTGATGCAGATTTTTGGGGGTCGTTACCAGCTATCTTCCCACCAAATTTGGAGGCTCTAGCTCCACAACTCTGGAATATACACGCATTCCCGTTTTTGACGAAGCGTTGGGGTGGATGGGGGCGGCTAGGGCAGTATTGGTGGGCGTGGCATCCAAACTTTTGATGCAGTTTTTAGGGGGTCATTATCACTTATCTTGGCACCAAATTTGGTGGCTCTAGCTCAAAAACTGTGGGAGATATAGCCATTTCTGATTTCAAAATGTGGGGGGGCTGGGGGCGTAATGGGTGGGCGTGGCTCCAAAACTTTGATGCAGTTTTTTGGGGGTCGTTACCAGCTATCTTCCTACCAAATTCGCTGGCTCTAGCTCCACAACTCTGGAAGATACACGCATTCCCGTTTTTGACGAAGCGTTGGAGCGGATGGGGGTGGCTAGGGTAGTATTGGTGGGCGTGGCATCCAAACTTTTGATGCAGTTTTTAGGGGGTCATTATCACTTATCTTGGCACCAAATTTGGTGGCTCTAGCTCAAAAACTGTGGGAGATATAGCCATTTCTGATTTCAAAATGTGGGGGGCTGGGGGCGTAATGGGTGGGCGTGGCTCCAAAACTTTGATGCAGTTTTTTGGGGGTCGTTACCAGCTACAACTTGTTCTGCTCATGGTATAGGAGAACTTAAATACAAAATCAGAAGTCTCTAGCTCTTGTAGTCTCTGATATCCACGCGTTCATACAGACAGACAGACGGACAGACAGACGGACAGACGGACATGGCTATATCGTCTCGGCTGTTGATGCTGATCAAGAATATATATACTTTATAGGGTCGGAGATGCTTCCTTCTGCCTGTTACATACTTTTGCACAAAACCATTATACCCTTATTGGGTTAAGGGTATAATGATCAGGATGAGCTCAGGAATTGATTTCCGTCCGTCCGTCCGTCTGTCCGTCTGTCTGTTTCAACACGATTTCCGGCCAAAATGCTGAACCGATCTTGATGAAACTTTCACAGCTTGCTTAGATCATGTCGGGTTTGTTCACTATGAAATTTCATCCCGATCGGATCATTCTACGATATAGCCACCATACAAATTTACCATATCATCACGATTTCCGGCCAAACTGCTGAACCGATCTTGATGAAACTTTCACAGATTGCTTAGATCATGTCGGGTTTGTTCACTATGAAATTTCATCCCGATCGGATCATTCTACGATATAGCCACCATACAAATTTACCATACCGTACTATCAATTGTTGTCTCTGTCGTGCACTTTCAAGTACTTACATGTCAAATTGTTGTTGTTGTCGCACAAGGACAAGTAAATGACGCTCAAGAGTAAAAATATTAGCGAAAAATTACCAACAACTGCACAGAAACATAAGAGGGGGAGCATTGATTTGGCTGTGTGAAGGGTATCATAGTCTTGGCATAGCCAAAATTAACTATGCGCCACTATGTTTAATACTTGCATGATTCATATCATCATTCCTTTAAGGCGTTACAGACTTATGACAAAGTCAATATACCCTGTTTCACATGTGAAGGGTATAAAAACCAATGCAATAATTACACTTTCATATACACTGACGGCTCGAAACAAAACCATATTAGAAGCTACACAACCACAACAGATTCCCACACACTAAAATATGGAACCCTACCACCTTACTCATCAGTGCTATCTGCAGACACAATAGCTATTTTTGAAGCAGCTAACTCATTAAAAACATGAAGGGCACATTCGTACTATGCTCGGACTCACTGTCGGCTATAGACTCCATAACAAATTTAAACAATAACGATCACTATGCGTCAACTATCAGATCGGCTATCACCAACTTATTATTAAGGATTAAGGCCATGTAGCCATTATCGGGAATGAGCTTGCCGATCATATGGCAAAAGCAGCCACAAACATGCCATTAATCTGCACACCAAATTTCAATTCAAAAGACATAAGTAAACATTTCAAAAATCAAGCTTCCCACAATAAACAAACTTCAATACACCCAAATTGTAACGAATGGTACAAAAATCTTAATAAACAAGTGGAAACGTTGCAGTCGGACGCAACCGACTGCGGTATACTCGATACCAGTATTAAAAATTTTGATGCCCATCCATGTGGGATGTCAATTGCTATCTTCATACCAAATTTGGTGACTCTAGCTCAAAGTTTGTATAAAGTGGGGAAAGGGGGGCTGGGGGCGGTATGGGTGGAATTGCATCCAAATTTTTGATGCAGATCTTTGTGGAATGTCAATTGCTACCTTCATACCAAATTTGGTGACTCTAGCTCAAAGTTTGTATAAAGTGGGGAAATGGGGGCTGGGGGCGGTATGTTTGGGCGTGGCATCCAAATTTTTGGTGCAGATCTATGTGGGATGTCAATTGCTATCTTCATACCAAATTTGGTGACTCTAGCTCGAAGTTTGTATAAAGTGGGGAAAGGGGGGCTGGGGGCGGTATGGTTGGGCGTGGCATCCAAATTTTTGCTTCAGATCCTTGTGGAATGTCAAATGCTACCTTCATACCAAATTTGGTGACTCTAGCTCAAAGTTTGTATAAAGTGGGGAAAGGGGGGCTGGGGGCGGTATGGTTGGGCGTGGCATTCAAATTTTTGCTGCAGATCCTTGTGGAATGTCAAATGCTACCTTCATACCAAATTTGGTGACTCTAGCTCAAAGTTTGTATAAAGTGGGGAAAGGGGGGCTGGGGGCGGTATGGTTGGGCGTGGCATTCAAATTTTTGCGCAGATCTATGTGGGATGTCAATTGCTATCTTCATACCGAATTTGTTGACTCTAGCTCGAAGTTTGTATAAAGTGGGGAAAGGGGGGCTGGGGGCGGTATGGTTGGGCGTGGCATCCAAATTTTTGCTGCAGATCCTTGTGGAATGTCAAATGCTACCTTCATACCAAATTTGGTGACTCTAGCTCAAAGTGTGTATAAAGTGGGGAAAGGGGGGCTGGGGGCGGTATGGTTGGGCGTGGCATCCAAATTTTTGCTTCAGATCCTTGTGGAATGTCAAATGCTACCTTCATACCAAATTTGGTGACTCTAGCTCAAAGTTTGTATAAAGTGGGAAAGGGGGGCTGGGGGCGGTATGGTTGGGCGTGGCATCCAAATTTTTGCTGCAGATCCTTGTGGAATGTCAAATGCTACCTTCATACCAAATTTGGTGACTCTAGCTCAAAGTTTGTATAAGGTGGGGTTAGGAGGGCTATGGGGCTTGGGGCGGTATGGGTGGGCGTGGCATTCAAATTTTTGCTGCCGATCCATGAGGAATGTCAATTGCTATCTTCATACCAAATTTGGTGACTCAAGCTCGAAGTTTGTAAAAAGTGAGAAAAGGGGGGGGGGGGGGGCTGGGGGCGTTATGGGTAGGCATGGCATCCAAATTTTTGATGCAGATCTTTGTGGAATGTCAATTGCTATCTTCATACCAAATTTGGTGACTCTAGCTGAAAGTTTGTAAATGGTGGGGAAAGGGGGGCGGAATGGGTGGGCTTGGCTCCAAACTTTTATGCAGATTTTTGGGGATCGCTACTAGCTATCTTCCCACCAAATTTGGTGGCTCTAGCTCCACAACTCTGGAAGATACACGCATTCCCGTTTTTGACGAAGCGTTGGGGTGGATGGGGGCGGCTAGGGTAGGATCGGTGGGCGTGGCATCCAAACTTTTGATGCAGTTTTTAGGGGGTCATCATCACCTATCTTGGCACCAAATTTGGTGGCTCTAGCTCAAAAACTTTGGGAGATATAGCCATTTCTGATTTCAAAATGCGGGGGGGCTGGGGGCAGTATGGGTGGGCGCGGCTCCAAAACTTTGATGCAGTTTTTTGGGGATCGCTAGTAGCTATCTTCCCACCAAATTTGGAAGCTCTAGCTCCACAACTCTGGAAGATACACGCTTTCCCGTTTTTGACGAAGCGTTGGGGTGGATGGGGGTAGCTAGGGCAGTGTCGGTGGGCGTGGCATCCAAACTTTTGATGCAGTTTTTAGGGGGTCATCATCACCTATCTTGGCACCAAATACGGTGGCTATAGCTCAAAAACTGAGGGAGATATATGCTTTTTTGACTTTAAAATAAGGGGGGGCTGGGGGCGGAATGGGGGGGCGTGGCTCCAAAATTATTGATGCAGTTTTTTGGGGGTTGCTAGTAGCTATCTTCTTACCAAATTTGGTAGTTCTAGCTGTAAGGATGTGCGAAATCTGTGGATTTATCGGTTTTGAGTTATCGAATTTATCGATTTGCCAGCCCCCCAGTTATCGTAGAACCCCCATCTTGACACTTTAATTTACTATCCCATAGATAAAGAGAATTGGAAAGTTTCAAGTCTCTAGCTTGAAGGGTGTGGAAAAAACTTGCATACATACGGACGGACAGACGGACAGACGGACAGACGGACAGACACCATGACGGACATTGCACAAAACCAATATACTAGTTACCTTCGGTATCGAGTATAAAAATTTGCAAGTATAGAAGATTAGGACACACAAAGCTAACGCACCAACATTACTTTAATAATAACTCACCTACTTGCCCCTTATGCAACTCTAACACTGTAAATATCACACACTTTTTAACACTTGCCATACGCTATTACAATTAAGACAAACCGTATTCGTCAACAAAAACCCCCTAGATATAATTGCAGACCCTACAGAAAACAATATAAGAATAATTATCACTAATCTAAAAAGGGCCCATCTGTTCAACCTGATTTAGCTAAGCAAATCACGAACAAAAATTCACAAAACATCTTAAAACTTCCATATAATTACAATTAAATAAACTATACTTAAAACAAAGAATAATAACTGGACCTAAGCTCACCTATTAAGTAACTCAGCTGTAAGCTCACAATGTACATACATTTGTATATAGCCGAAGGCCCAAGCAGCCAGCGCTATCTTTAACCTGTTATTTTAGCTTTTTAAGCTTCAATATCAATATAAAATATATAAATAAATATCCCACATAGATCTGCAGCAAAAATTTGGAGGCCACGCCCACCCATACCACCCTAAGCACCCTTTTCCCCACCTTTTACAAACTTCGAACTAGAGTCACCTAATCTTGTAAGACTATAGCAATTGACATTCCACAAAGATCTGCATAAAAAATGTGGATGCCACGCCCACCCATACCACTCCCAGCCTCCTTTTCCCCACATTTTACAAACTTTGAGCTAGATTCACCAAATTTGAAACGAAGACAGCTGGTGGCATCCCCATATGCATCGGAGAATCGTTAAGGCAGCGTATACCCCTGCCCCATCCGTACCCCTTTGCAATCAGGCATCTTTTTTACCGGTTTTCATACTGGTAACGAGTATACCGCAGTCGGTTGCGTCCGACTGCAACAATTCCAGCCTGCAGATAGGGATGCCACCAACTATCTTCCTTCCAAATTTGGTAGTTCTAGCTGTAAGGGTGTGTGAAATATACGGATTTATCGTTTTTGAGTTATCGAATTTATCGATTTGCCAGCCCCCCAGTTATCGTAGAACCCCAATCTTGAAACTTTAATTTACTATCCCAAAGATAAAGAGAATTGGAAAGTTTCACGTCTCTAGCTTGAAGGGTGTTGAAAAAACTGGCACACATACGGACGGACAGACGGACAGACGGACAGACACCATGACGGACATTGCACAAAACCAATATACTCTTTACCTTCGGTATCGAGAATAAAAATCTAATTTTGAAAATGTAAAAATGAGAGTTGAAATAGGTAACTATAGAACTAAAGATCTTTTCTGAAAATTTCGTCCAAAATCAGTTTAAAACAAGTGGAAACGTTGCAGTCGGACGCAACCGACTGCGGCATACTCGATACCAGTATTAAAACCGCTTAAAAAGATGCCTGATTGCAAAGGGGTACGGATGGGGCAGGGGTGTACGCTGCCTTAAAGATTCTCCGATGCAGATGGGGATGCCACCAACTATCTTCCTTCCAAATTTGGTGACTCTAGCTAGAAGTTTGTAAAAAGTGGGGAAATGGGGGCTGGGGGTAGCATGGCTGGGCGTGGCATCCAAATTTTTGGTGCAGATCTTTGTGGAATGTCAATTGCTATCTTCATACCAAATTTGGTGGCTATAGCTCAAAGTTTGTAAAAGGTGTGGACAGGGGGGCTGGGGGAGGCATGGGTGGGTGTGGCATCGAAATTTTTGATGCAGACCTTTGTGAAATGTCAATTGCTATTTTCAAACCAAATTTGGTACCTCTAGCTCAAAGTTTGTAAAAGAAGTGCGAAGGGGGAATGGTCGTGGAATGGGTATGCGTGGCATCACAATTTTTGATGCATATCTTTGGAGTCGTTACCAGTTATCTTCATACCAAATTTTGAGTTATCGAATTTATCGATTTCCCAGTCCCCAAGTTATCGTAGAACCCCAATTTTGACACATTCATTTGCTATTCTATAGATAAAGAGAATTGGAAAGTTTCAAGTTTCTAGCTTAAAGGGTGTGGAAAAAGGTTGCGTTCATACGGACGGACAGACGGCCAGACACAATGACGGACATTGCAGTAATCTTTACCTTCTTGCATTGGTAAGCGAGCGGTCAGCGCGAGGGGGATTGGCGAGCGAAGCTTGCAGGGAGAAATCCCTAGTTATTAGATTAATGTGGAGCTCGAAATGGTTTTTTGGCATAAGGTCTGATGATTTTGGGCCGAAATTTCCAAAACCTGTTTGTATGCATTTATATGAACATCATATTTGTATGGGGGAAATCAAAAAGTTTTCTTATCATCTTTACGTCAAAAATTTCTTTCATGAAACCACCTAACACACAGCAATTACGGTCTCAATTGATAAATATACATTTTTACAATTTTCATAGCCTGAACCCATGCTGTGGGAAAAGGATAGCTTTCCCGTTTCGAATTAATCGTTAATTGTTATCGATGACAACAATTTTAAATTTGAAAAATTGTATACTTGATTCAAAACCTACAGAATATAAATGATTAACGATAGAATAAATATGAACAGAATAAAATAATAATCAAATGTGAAAGTTAAATCTTAATTGGTTGAGAAACACCGGAGATATCAAAGTTTTACGTTAAGCCAAACATTTAGTAGAACGGTATTGCATGCACTTGCTGTATCGCTTACATACAAACATATGTTCGTGTATTGTCTAGGGTTTGGGTACATGTACATATATTAACATTTACATATCCCTAGGGTACGGCCGAGTAACGCAAAATGAACGTAGCGTCGGTGACTCTGAAACAGTCGTTGACGCTCGCTTGACCCTCTACAATGTGTTCGTCTGCCGTATTTTGCAAGGCGAGTTCCGCTCAGTACGTTAACGTTTCTCTAAGAACGCTAGGTTGTACCAATGCCATGCAAAGAAGCGACAATAGAGTCGCTCGTTTGACTAAATGCCATGTATGGAACGACATTAGCGTCGCTCGTTTGATTAAATGATATGTATGGAGCGACGTTAGCGTCGCTCTAGTGTCTTTATGACATGCAGACAGCGACTTAAGAGACGCTCTATTGACCTAATGTAATGCATGGAGCGACGTAAGAGACGCTCTATTGACCTAATGTAATGCATGGAGCGACGTAAGTGACGCTTTATTGACCCAATGACATGTATGGAGAGATGCTTCTCTCGTGAAGCCAATGCCGTCCACAAGCACTAAGATGTTTGAATCAAAAAGTTTTCATTTTAAAGTTAAGAATTAGAAACCAATAATTAACTAAAAAAATTTTTGAACCGAAATGCTACATCCCGATATCAGTACTTAACACCACAGTGGTGGTTAATTCATGTTCAAATGTATAGTATAAGCTTCTATAAATTGTTATTAAACTTTTTGCGTGGGACACAGTAGCAGTAATTCTTAAACGCGACACAAATATTTTGCTTATATAGTTAGTATGTATATATAATGTGTATTATTTTAAATTAATTTTTTAAACCTTACCGATTACGAAAAGTCAATACCTTCGCCGCGACTCGAACCTGAGACCCTACGATTACCAAACGAATGCCGTAGTCATTGCGCTGTTTCCGATCATGATTTACAGGAAGTTAAGTTTAATAGATACTAATAATAGAATTTTGTTTTCTCTATTCTTTTTTATGCACATGCTCTCTTGAAAAACAAAACCGCCTCTCTTTCACGCTCTTTCTGTAAAGCGTTCGGGATTACTCATTGCAATTACGTGTCGTTACGACGCAATGCCGAAATAAGAGTAACGCTGGGTTATTCTAAAGATAATCACTGCCGCCAGCCGTAATAGAGGGATATTCATTTAAAAACAAGTGGAAACGTTGCAGTCGGACGCAACCGACTGCGGCATACTCGATACCAGTATCAAAACCGGTAAAAAGAGGACTGATTGCAAAGGGGTACGGTTGCGGCAGGGGTGTACGCACCTTGAAGATTCTCCGATGCAGATAGGGATGCCACCAGCTATCTTCCTTCCAAATTTGGTGACTCCAGCTCAAAGTTTCTAAAATGTTCTCGAAGTTTGTAAAAGGTGGGGACAGGGGGGCTGGGGGCGGTATGGGAGTCTGTGGAATCCAAATTTTGGATTCACATCTTTGTGAAATGTCAATTGCTATCTTCATACCAAATTTGGTGACTCTAGTTCGAAGTCTGTAAAAGGTGGAGAAAGGGTGGCTGGGGGTAGTTTGGGTGGGCGTGGCATCCAAATTTCTTATGCAGATCTTTGTGAAATGTCAATTGCTATCTTCATACCGAATTTGGTGAATCTAGCTTGAAGATTGTAAAAGGTGTGGAAATGAAGGCTGGGGGCAGTATGGGTGGGCGTGGCATCCAAAGTTTTGATGCAGATCTTTGTGAAATGTCAATTGCTATCTTCATACCAAATTTGGTGACTCTAGCTCGAAGTTTGTAAAAGGTGGAGAAAGGGTGGCTGGGGGCGGTATGGGTGGGTGTGGCATCAAAATTTTGATGCAGATCTATGTGGAATGTCAATTGCTATCTTCTTACAAAATTTGGTGACTCTAGCTCGAAGTTTGCAAAAAGTGGGTGGCTGGGGGCGGTATGGGCGGGCGTGGCTTCCAAACTTTTGATTGATTTTTGGGGGTCATCAACACATATCTTGGCACCAAATTTGGTGGCTATAGCTCAAAAACTGTGAGAGATATAGGCTTTTTTGACTTTAAAATGCGGGGGGGAGGTTGGGGCAGAATGGGTGGGCGTGGCTCCAAAACTTTAATGCAGTTCTTTGGGGAACGTTGCCATCTAGCTTCCTACCAAATTTGTTGGCTCTAGCTGTAAGGATGTGCAAAGTATGTGGATTTATCGGTTTTGAGGTATCGAATTTACCGATTTGCCAGCTCCCCAGTTATCGTAGAACCCCCATCTTGACACTTTAATTTACTATCCCATTGATAAAGAGAATTGGAAAGTTTCAAGTCTCTAGCTTGAAGGGTGTGGAAAAAATTGGACACATACAGACGGATAGACGGACGGACGGACACCATTACGGACATTGCACAAACTCAATATACCCTTTACTTTCGGTATCGTGTATAAGAAGACTGTAGAATTTTTTCGACATTGTATGCACCAAAAATAATTTTTTCGCTCAAAAAAAGTTGGCAACACTAATCGTTTATTTAACTTAACTTAAGGAATGTATGCGTTTACTCTCAACTTAACTTAACGTAATAAATCAGTGTCTCAGTGCTGTAGAATTATGTAAGCAGTGCTGTTAAACAAAATAAAATATATTGACCGCTCGTTGGCGCATTTTGAATACAACGTTGGTACCAAGTTCTTTGGCAAATGCAGTCAAACTGCTCTTTTTTTAATGTTATTTTTAAAGTCTATTGACTTTTTATCATAAATTAAACTATGATTTTCAATTAAATTTATAAAACTATGCTCATCTACTTCAATATTTGAATTTGTAAACAGAGCTTAACGTTTTGCAGCACAGTTTTTGATTAGCTGTTTGATTTTCACATTAATCAACACTGTTCAACTTAAGAACTTAACGTAAGAATCTGCAACCTGCAGGTTCAGAATTATGTTAAGTTACGTTAAGTTGAGAGCAAACGCTAACATTGACAGCCATAAGGAAGATTGAGTCAGCTGACTCTTACGTTAAGTTAAGTTAAGTTAAGTCAAGAGTAAATATGCCTTTAGTTTAAGAGAAATGTCAGCGCAGGTATTCGTATTTATCTTTATATATATTATGCAGGGCCGGATTTAAAGGTCTGGAGGCCTCGGGGCAACAAAGGAGTGGAGGCCCCTTGGCTCCAAATTATTTTACAAATAAAATTAACAATTTTTCTCAGTCGAGTTTTCCAATAATAATTGATTGTGAAAGCACGTATAGATTCTTTTATTATTTAGCGAACATATAACTATAATCGGAAACAAGAATTATTTGTAATCTAATTTTAGTCTCAACGAACGGCACTTTCCGAGCTTTTTTCGCCGAAAAATCGGTGATGATTTCGATGAAATACAGTTCTCGAAGCAAATCAGTTTCAATGCTCAGGAGAGCAAACTTTGATATACGGTTATGTCCCATCGTGATTCGAAGCCTGTTTTTTATAATTTACATTTTTGAAAATGAGCGCTCTCCAGTGCAATTCGATACCATCAAAACCAAATACATTCTCAAACAAGTAAGAAGGCTCTAGTCGGGAGAGCCCGACTAGAAGATACCCTGAACCCAGTTGCAATAAATATATTTAATTTATATAAGACTTTGGTATACTGGCTTAGCTTCCATCGATTAAGTTCAATATCTCCGGTGTTTCTCAACCGATTTGGACGAAATTTTCAGAAAAGTTCTATCATTATTCATTACTTCAACCCTCATTTTTAGATTTTCCAAATTCGATATTTTATTGTTATCGATATTATGTGTATATCGGAAACCAGAATAGCTATCGATAATTTGAAGCAAACTTGTTCTGCTCATGGTATAGGAGAACTTAAATCCAAAATCGGAAGTCTCTAGCTCTTGTAGTCTCTGAGATCCACGCGTTCATACAGACGGACAGACGGACAGACGGACAGACAGACGGACAGACGGACATGGCTATATCGTCTCGGCTGTTGATGCTGATCAAGAATATATATACTTTATAGGGTCGGAGATGCTTCCTTCTGCCTGTTACATACTTTTGCACAAAACCATTATACCCTTATTTACCCATTTTATGGGTTAAGGGTATAAAAACTACAGGGAGTTGAGATTGCTTTGCCCGCCGCGCGACCCACGTGCAAGCGCGTCATCGAAAAGTTGTTTACTTGTGTTTACTAGTCTGAATTTGAAACTTTTTTTTTCCGAAATCTCTATTGAACGGGCCCGCCCTCTTCTGTGGAGGCCACGGGGCTGTAGCTCCAGTTGCCATCCTGATATTATATATAGTGTTAAAAAATGCAGTGCAACATTGTTCAGGTCATGAAAACCGAACTAAGATTCGAAATTGTGCACATAAGGATTTTTGTTTTTGTACAAAAGTAAATAAGCTCTAAAAATATATCACATTTACACTATATCAAAAAATATCGATCGGATGCCATAGTTCATAAATGTTTACTTTCAATCATATGGTGACTGGAAAAACACTAGTTTGTCATTCAAAATGCTTGCTGGGCATAAACTTATTATAGCAACAGCAAAAACAATAACAACAAGTGGAAACGTTGCAGTCGGACGCAACCGACTGCGGCATAATCGATACCAGTACAGATGTAGATTACAATATTTTTCTTCAAATTTTTAACTTCAAAACTTATCTAGAATTATGGATAACATAATTATATATAAAACTAACCTAACTTCGCCGCTCAAATTTGCTCCCGATTAATAATTTCAATCGGTATCCAGGGAACACCACGTGGAGGCCATCACGACTGTAATGGGGCTCTTATATAATTTTAAGAGCCTTCGAGTCGGCTTGAAATAATTTATCAAAAATCATTTCCATGTTCCCCACTAAAAATTACCTTAAATTTTTTTTTTTATTTTTGCAACATATATATGCATACATATGTGAAAAAATCAAAATAAATAAATACGTAAAGCTTAAAACAAAATAAATAAATAACAAATAAAAATTTGTAAATAATAAAAATATGCAAATAAATAATATAAATATATATGAATAAATAAAAAATCAAACACTTAAAATTACCTTAAATTTTTTTTTTTTTTGATTTTTGCAACATATATATATGTCGGATTTGAGATATTATCAGTGTTCATAATTATAAACTTATTTTAATCTTTAGTAGCACAGCAAGTTCTGTTCGTGTCAATGCCGCTTTCTGAACTGCCCTCTGCAAAACCACAACGCACCATCGTCGCGCTTTACTTGTGATTTTACTCAAAGTGCCTAACGGCTTTTCTCAGTTCGCGGAATACGATCTGACCTCACTCAGTAACAGTCGCTCCATTGCTGCTACTATGCTAACTCGCTCTTAATTGCGCATTTGCAGACCAAGGCAGCGCCGCATATGCCGCCTATGCGTCGCCTACTTTATATGACGCTCTAATACATACACTGGTCTACAAAACATTAGCGCTCTGACACATGCATATACACTAACCTACAAAATACATGTACTAGCGCTCCGACACGGCCTTCCTGACAACTCACACGTCCTCGTGTGTTGACTTTAAATCACAATATCCTCAAACGTCAGTTATTATTGATTTTTATTGTTTACAAACATTTCATTAGTTTTTCTTCATATAAAATTTGAGACATTCAGACAAAATAAGCAAAGTAGTTTCTTAACAACATATTATAAATTCTTTTCATTACATTTTCTTCTTAACCATACTTAACAATTCATACTAAGCTAATAAGCTTCATTCACTGGTGTATTTCCTTTTACACCCATTGGCCGACCCCCGCCATAACATGTCCTTCTGTTATGGTGCGGTCACCACAGACCCCCGCCATAACATGTCCATCTGTTATGGTGCGGTCACCACAGACCCCCGCCATAACATGTCCATCTGTTATGGTGCGGTCTTTATGTCCCCTCTTGGGATTTCAATGCACCTACCGTGCCATCCATATCTTTTTTCCCCACTTGGGAATCCAAGGCACTTACTGTACCATCATTATCTTTATTTCCCACTTGGGCAACAGACGCATCTTCTCTAAAATCGTCCAAATTTTCATCTACGTCATTACTTATTTGTCTATTCGGCAATGCCCTCAAATATTCGTGCGCATACTTATAAGTTCTTTTGCTAGTTAATGACTTTAAAATGTAACGATCTCCATCTAGTAGTTCGATTATTTCAAACGGACCTTTAAATTTTGGGTCAAGCTTCGTTTGGTGACGCTCTTCGTTTTTCAGCAACACATGGTCTCCTACATTATATTTTATTATTTTTGCCTTGTTCTTATCAAACCTACGTTTGTCGTAATGAGCATTAGCTTCCATGTTTCCCTTAGCTAGTTTTCTTAATGATTCCCTATCAATCAACTTTTCCTCTTCTTCGCCGATTGGCAATAAACCGAAAGGTCGAGCGTCCCGACCGATTAGCATTTCCAATGGGCTGACTTTGGTGACCCGATTGGTCGTGCAATTCATTGCCAACTGTACTTCGTTTAAGGCATCTTGCCACGACCTCTGACTAGTCTCGACGGCGGTCAACATACTTAGGAATCGGATGTAATTCGGCCTGTATTTTTCCAACTGGTGGCTTGGCCAATTTACAGGTGATGCAATTTTCAACAAATCTACGAACGTACTTCGACATATTTTCGAACCAATAAAATCCATAAACTTTATCCAACGTTTTTTCCCAACCTAAATGCATAATGGATTCGTGGACGTGATTAATCACTGCCCATCTATATGCCCTAGGGATTACGGGTAAACATTTGGTTTTACCGTTTCTTTGTATTTTTTTTATATAAAACTCCTTTTCTCAATTCATACGTTTTATCTAAATTTTCCGGCAATTCGCTATTTTTTTGCTTAGCTGACAACTCTGCTACCTCAGGATAACGTTGTTGCTCAGAAAGTATCCAGTTATCAGTTACCTCAGTCAATTCAACCCGTTTTTCAACTATTTTTTCCACACTTCTACATTCTTTAATCAGCGAATTCCTTGATAAAAAATCGACGTGTGCCATTCGATCTGCTTTTGTATATTGGATATCAAAAACAAATGACTGTAGAAAAGCCCACCATCGATGCACCCTCGGTAACAGGTCCGATTTAGTACGACTGGCTTTCAGCGAATTGCAATCAGTAAATACAACAAACTTACGCCCCTGCAAATAATGACGAAAATATTTAATGGCATTGACGAGTGCCAAAGTTTCAAGTTCGTACGAGCAGTATTTCGATTCCGCAGGTGACGTACATTTACTATAATATTCAACAACATGAGGCGTTTTATCTATTTTATGTAGTAATATTGCCCCATAGCCAATTGAGCTGGCATCTGTGTGTAATTCTATCGAATGTTGAGGGTTGAATATAGTAAGCACCGGCTCCTGGGTTAAAATAGAAATTATTTTCGAGCGAATTCTTTCATGCTCTACCAGCCAAACGAAATCTGAGTTGTTCTTTGAGGTGAGCGAATACAATGGTTTTAAAGTCTCTGAAAATTTTGGCACAAACTGCCGAAAGTAAGAAGCTAGCCCTATAAATTGTCTCAATTGCGTTACCGTTTTTGGAGGTGGTAATTCTGTCAACGCTTGAATTTTGCGTGAATTAGGGCGAACTTTTCCATTGCTTACTTCATATCCAAGATATTCCACTTTAGTTTTGAGGAAAGAACACTTTGTTACATTAAATGAAAATCCAGCCTTACTCAAAGTTTCTAGCACAACCTGCAATCGGTCTAAAGCCTCATCCTTAGTTTCTGCCGCAATCAAAACATCATCGATGTACACGATGTACAAAAGGCATAGCCAGAAATTCGTATTGTCCTTCGGGCGTGACAAAAGCGGTGCGCTCAATCGAATCGGGATGCACCGGTATTTGATAGAAACCGCTAGCCATATCAAGACATGAAAAATAGCTTGCCCCACGTAACCGAGCAATTTGATCTGAAATTAGAGGCAATGGGTACTTGTCTGCGACTGTGTTCTCATTCAAAGCACGGTAATCCACACAAAGACGATCACTACCATTCTTCTTCTTCTTAACGAGCATCATTGGACTAGCGAAAGGCGAACAGCTAGTACGAATAATATTATATTTCAAAAGCTCATCAATTTTATGACGTACATGCTCTTTCTCGTCATCGCTAAGTCTATATGGCCTGCGCTGCACTGTCTTTTGTGAATCTATCAACTTTATCTCCAAATGCCCTCTTGTTACGCGAGTCTGTGGTATTCCGTCTATAAATCGATCAGAATAGCGATATAAAATGTTTTTTAATGCCATCTTATCGGAGTCATTCAGGTCACCATCGGAATCTACAAGATTTTCGTAATTAACAAAAGTTACGACATCAACTCTTTTTGTTTTGGAAATACTGAATTTTTTTGCGTCTATTGTTACACTATAGCCCTGGCTTAATATTTCGCGGCCAATTAAAACATCATAATTCAGGTATTTGTCCATTACAACGTGCAATAAAGTCTCAAGGCAATACTGTTCAATGTTTATATTAGAAATAATTTGCATCGTACTGCAGACGGAGTCGTCACCTATGCCATTTAGTTTTACAATATTGTTTAGTCGTTTTCCCTTAAACTTAGCTGCAACACTTTCCTTAACCAATGAACATTCAGCTCCGGAGTCGAAGCAAAATGGAATGGACTCACCGGATACAGTTATTATTCCCTTTGGCGGGGCTACAGTGCAAAGGTCAACACGCTTCTCGAAGATCTTCTGGTTCCCGCTGGTTTTTATTTATTTATTTATTTGACGTAGATGTACTAACGAACAGTACAGTCAAGTGGCCCAACGATACCAAGCACCGGCTTGTTAACGCGCGGACCCACGCACAAAGCGACCCACCTCCCGCCCATCCGACCGAGGGGCGCTCCGCTTATCGTGCGGTTACGATGATCGCGAACATGTAGACAAATGACACAAAACTAACTTTTTAAAAGAGCAAGTAGGAGTGGCACTGTGTATTAAGTGGGAAAGATCGTTATAAATAGAACACAGAATACGAAAAGGGTTATGAAGAGCATAATTAGAATTACAAGTTTGAAGAGCTATAGGTACAAAATTTCTAGTATTTCTAATAGGAACAGCAAAGTTAATTTGGTTAATTAATTCAGAAGAATCAATTTCACCATTAATTAATTTGTGAAAAAAGGAAAATGAAAGCATTATTCTACGATCACTCAGTCTACTACGATAAGACGGCAAATTATTGTTAGTGTCCCAGTTAAGACCTCTAAGTGCGAAGAGCAGAAATTGTTTTTGTACCGATTCTATTTTATTCTGATGAATTTCGTATTTCGGAAACCATATACAAGATCCATATTCCAGAATCGGTCGTACAAGAGAAGTATACAGAGTTTTTGTTAAGTAGGGATCGTTAAACTCCTTCGACCAGCGCTTAATGAACCCCAAGACACCAGATGCTCGATTGGAAATTGACGAAATATGCTTGTCAAACTTAAGCTTTGGGTCCATAACGATGCCCAAATCGTCAACCCATTCAATTCTATCTAGTGGTTTGTTGTCAAGAAAATAAATATTAAAAAAGGGCAAACATCTAAAAAATGACATTACTTTACATTTACTGTAATTAAGATTTAAAAAATTTACTTTACACCACATTTGAAAGTTGTCTAAATCTCTTTGAAGCTGTTGAGCAGCTAGGGGAGTTGCAGCTGACGTGCATAACTTTACATCATCAGCGTACATCAAAACCCGAGAGAACTTTATAACCGATGTAAGATCGTTTATAAACAAAATAAATAATGAAGGACCAAGATGACTACCCTGAGGAACGCCCGAAGTGACCTGAACCGTCTTGGAAATGGACCCTTTGAATAAAACCCTCTGAGTTCTAAGAGTTAGGTAGTCTTTAATCCAAAGAACTAGAATATTTAAAAAGCCCAAGAGTTCTAGTTTATGTATTAGGAGATGATGATCTACAGAGTCGAAAGCCTTACTAAAATCAGTATAAATAACATCAGTCTGCAATTTGTCCTGAAAACCCTTGATAACAAACGAAGTAAATTCTAACAAGTTAGTGGTAGTAGATCTTTGTTTCATAAATCCGTGCTGGCACGGTGAAATAATAGATTTACAAAGGTGTTGAAGATGGGAGGTTATTAATTTTTCAAAAATCTTAGGAATAGCAGACAACTTGGAAATACCCCTATAATTTTGAACATTAGATTTGTTTCCTTTTTTATGGAGAGGAATAATAAATGACTCTTTCCAAATTTTTGGAAAGGAGCCTAACTCCAGGGACAAGTTAAACACTTTAAGCAACGGCTTTAAAAGACCATGAGCGCAGTGTCTAAGCACACAGCTTGGCACTCCGTCAGGTCCTGGGTAAAATACAGGTTTCAAAACATGAAGATTATTTAAAAGTGAGTTTTCAGTGATTTTCAGTCCAAAGATGCGATTCGAGCCATTAACCCGATAAGGGTAAGGCAAACCAACTTGAGATTGACATGAGCTATAAGTCGTTTGAAAAAATTGGGCAAATATATTTGCAATCTCCTGATCAGAATTGGCCTCCGTTTCCTCAAAGAATACTTCCGTTGGGAGTGTCGATGACCTACGCTTCGCATTAACAAAATCAAAAAATCGCTTTGGATCCTGCTGAAACTGTAATCTACACCGAGTCAGGTAATTCTTATAACATAGGTTATTTAAGATATCAAAACTGGCACGAGCAATCAAGTATGCAGAATAGGCTACCGATGAGCCGCTCTTTCTAAATCTCTTGTAGTGTTTAGATTTTCGATTTTTGAGAATTGTCAACTCTCGGGTAAACCACACAGGTTTGTTAGACCTGTTTAGCTCACCAACCGGGACACATAAATCAAATAAAGAATATAAGGTATTATAAAAAATACTGATTGCCACGTCCAAGTCGTCAGACTCGTAGAGGGGAGACCAGTCAGTTTGGGATAAAAGCAGAGCGAGTCCCTCAAAATCAGTTTTCCGAAAATGACGAACTCGATTCAAAGGCATCCTGAAATTGCAACGCGTTCGGGAAGGTAAATTAATCAACAGCTCCAACGTAGGATGGTATAAGTCTTCGGGATAAGATATAGGCTGGGAACGGGAAACGGATGAAGATGATGAATCCAAAACAAAATCAGATCAAGCATTTTATTGAGAGAATTTGGGATACCATTAATTTGACTCAATGACATCCCAAGTAGGTCGATTAAAAATTCATTCGGGGCCGTGGGAGTCAGGGCACCAGAGTCAGGACAAGAAATCCAAGTAGCTTCAGCAATGTTGAGATCACCAAGAACTACAAGAAAATCACGATCAGAAAGCAAGGCAGAGACAGAATGAATAGCAGATAGATGTGTCTCATAGATAGAGAGATCAGAAGAAGGAGGTATATACGAACAAGTGATAAAAATGTTAATACCGCAAATGTTTAGCTTTACAGCAATAAACTCTATATCAAACGAACTATCTAATACGACTGTTTCAGGAGGAAAGTCTACATTCACAGCAATAAGCACTCCACCACCACGCCGAAGAGTACGGTCCTTTCTGTAAATAGAATATGTACTACATAGAATTTCGGAATTGAGAATGTCTTGCCTTAACCACGTTTCAGTAAAGGCAATGACATGGAAGGGGAAAGAAAGACTATTAAGGTATAAACTAGTGAGTTTACTACAAAGACCTCTTACATTCTGATAGCCAAGTAAGAAGGAGGATGTTAGTTTTTTGAACTATCAGTTATTGGGAGAGTTACCTTAGAACCAACCACCGGAAGGGTAGATACAATCGGGGGCCGATTTTTTTTTCCTTGCAGTATACTCTTTCACAATTATGTGTTCTGGCCAAAATTCTTTGCAGCATATAGTGCAAAAATCTTGATTCGGAACACTGATTTTAAAAGACGAAATGTTCCGATCATAAGCAAATTTGAATTTCTCCACCGTGAAATTGGCATTCGATTTGGCCTTGATATAGACCTTGACATCATCTGATGTTAAATCAGGAGGAAGCCTTGAAACAAATATTTGTTTTTTAGGTGGAACAGCAACAAATTTTTTAATTATATCCTCCACTGAGGCTGGTTTGGAAGACTCAGTCTCGGATAACTGAATATTTGGCTCTTTAAGTTTGATAGAGTTTTTTTGTTGATTAACATCAACACTACTAACCACCAAAGAAACCGAAGGATCGGGATCAGATAACACAATATCCATGGGAGTTATTGGTATATCATCTAAGTTCTCGATAACTTTAGTTGGAGGGACATGAAGATTTTTATTTACTTTATTTACTTTACCCTGCGGTATCGGAGCGTTTGGAGTATTTTCCGACATCACAGAGCCCGATAACTGCCCAACGTTGGCCTTTTTACGCTTTGGAGAATCCATTACGAGATTTTTCTCGTTAAGGTTTCTTTGAACGGATGAGAACTTTTCACACAGTTTATTCAACTGGCAGAAAATGCCCTCTAAGCCAAGTTGAGTATTTATAAAGTTTACAATGTCTTTTTTTTTCTCCAAACATGACCAACACGGCCACTCTAAATTAGTATCCTTCATGAGGTCTGAGACACGGCCAGTAATGCCGGCACATTGCTCATGAGCAACATTTGTGCACATCCAGCAGCAGACAAACCCATTTTGAGTTTGTGCGGACTTGACAATTCGCATAGCAGCAGACAGACATTTTTATTTAATTTATTAAAAGGGAAGAAAAGTACAAATAAAAAATAAAATAAAAAAATATCGCTGCAGAAAATTGTTATGATTAAAATACAGGTCCACCCTAAAGTGCAAATAGTAAAGCTACAAACAAAACTTACTTCACAGCTTCACAAACAAAAACGGCGCGAGCGCGACCACCGAAAGCAACAAGCAACGGAGAAGAGTTTGACCGCGACCAACACCAACACAAAAGAGCGCGTTAGAGTAAACGATCAAGAAACGGTTTAATGCACTGGCAGCGAAGCGCTTGAAAAAAAGAGAGAGAGAGTGAGCGTAAAAACACAAAACAAAACAAAAGCAGGCGGCAGCAAGTTGAGCAAATTTTTCAGTATGCTGGACTGCAGTTTGTTGTTGTGTTTGGAATCACTTTAAAACAAATGCAAATTAAATTGTTAATTTACTGTCCACTTTGGGTTTAGGCAAACCGGCAAAACACAAAGTCACAAAACTATTAGTTTACACAAAGACGCGAAATTAATAGCAGAAATAAAACGCACAATAGTAAAAAAGCGAAGCGCATAAAAAAAACACGTCCGTTGCGATGCAAAGCGAATGTAGGACATGATGTAGCGTAATGGCCAATTTCGTTGCACTTGAAACATCGTATATTGGAACGATCTTTCACTCCAGAATTACTGCTTCCGTGCTGTTTGTTTCCTTTTGCGTTCTTTTCTCTTTCCAGACGACTACGGCATTCGGCAAATTTATGGCCAATCTTACCGCAATAGTGACAGTTCACTTGGAACTTTGACTTCTTGCGCTCTGGGCCAGTTGAATATGCATCCTCTCCAGTGTTACGCTTCTTAAAAGCGTGGGCCTGCAGTTGTTTTTGTAACTCATTGCGGCTTGCAACGTTGGTGGTATATACCCAGCGTAACAAACTGTTGTCGATTTGCGCCAGGTGTGCCAACGCTACCGACACTGCGATTTCCTCCACGTCTTTAGCTTTCCACTTGGACATAAGGGATGTTACAATTCGACTGCCATATTCTGCGGATCCCTCACCAGATTTAGGGCGACTATTTAAAACGTTCAGTAGAGTCGCTGAAGTTGTCTCCACTCCCACGAAGCGTTGAATAAACAGCTCTTTAAACTGTGTCCAGGTTATGCCTGCGAAACATATCTGGGATAACCATTGTGATGCGCTGCCGTCTAGCGCCTTGCTTAACGCTATCACAAGTGCGCCGCCTTCTAGGATGTTTTCAGCAAAAATCAAGTCCACCGTGTTACACCATGCAGAGGCGTCTGTTCCAACCCAATCGGGATTTAATTTTGGCAAAGCAACGTGGACAAGCCTTGCATCTGCTACCGGCCTTGGAATATTCATGGACGTGATTATATCCATTAAATTCCGGTTCTGTGCTTCAAGGACTGCGAGGGTATGGCCCGAAACTTGATGTATAGGCTCAGCCGATCCCACTTCTGATGTCGGATTTGAGATATTATCAGTATTCATAATTATAAACTTATTTTATTCTTTAGTAGCACAGCAAGTTCTGTTCGTGTCAATGCCGCTTTCTGAACTGCCCTCTGCAAAACCACAACGCACCATCGTCGCGCTTTACTTGTGATTTTACTCAAAGTGCCTAACGGCTTTTCTCAGTTCGCGGAATACGATCAGACCTCACTCAGTAACAGTCGCTCCATTGCTGCTACTATGCTAACTCGCTCTTAATTGCGCATTTGCAGACCAAGGCAGCGCCGCATATGCCGCCTATGCGTCGCCTACTTTATATGACGCTCTAATACATACACTGGTCTACAAAACATTAGCGCTCTGACACATGCATATACACTAACCTACAAAATACATGTACTAGCGCTCCGACACATACATATGTGAAAAAACAAATTAAATAAATACGTAATGCTTAAAACAAAATAAATATATAACAAGTAAAAATTTGTAAATAATTAAAAAATGTAAATAAATAATATAAATATATATGAATAAATAAAATATCAAACATAAATATTAACACAAACAAAAACAATTACTCTTCAATCAATAAGCTCTCAAGGCTTACCAAAATCCCGCTATGATGGCTATATATTGTTTCATAAGTTCGCGCGCTGACCCTTCCATTAGACATATTTGAAAATGCCCAGTCAATATGGGTATCGGACTTGGTTGGTAAATTTAAATCGAGAAGTGAATTATAATTTATTGAGTGTAAAAAGTTATAAATCCTACTGCTATTACCTGAATAAGCTCGCAGGCATAAGTTAAAGTCCCCCAAAACTAAGGTATTGCTATTTAAAAAAGTGAATTGATTGAATAAATTCTCAAATTCTGTTTCAAATTTGCGCAAAAGATAAGACGGACTTTTGTATACTACTAGGACCCCCAAGGACTTGTATTTAAACAAACAAACAAGACACTTTTGGTTGCTCTACTACATGCCACATATAACTCTTCTCGGCGCATTTTGCTACAAGTGTGGACAACTACTTTGTTATATGTTGCACCCTGACTCTTATAAAAAGTAATAGCTTCTGCAGGTGCTACAGGAAATTGTTCGCGGTCAATAGTTATTTGCTCGTTGGAATGGTATTGAAAACTTTTAATAGTCTTCTGAACTGGTGACCAAGAAGTTTCTTGACGATGTGAGTACTTAGCTCGAGCATTAACTCCTACACTTTCTTCTAAAAATTTTATCCACAAAATTGATGGTGTGGCTGATCTGAATCCTACTTCCATTAAAGTTCCTGTTGCTCCGTTAACTAATCCATCAGCAGTATCTACATTAACCGTCACCATATACTTTGCTGTGGTTTTCAATATGAGAGAATAGGGTAATCCCTGCGTTTGGGAAGCTTTAAAATCCTGAACAGACTCGAGAATTCGACTCTTGGCGGAGGCATTTAAATGTGCGGCTTTTACAAAATCTGTAGCGCTGGAAATATGTTGGTCAGTTGTAATTGAGTTAAGCTTTGTTGTATTGAAACTATTAACTTCGGCGTTGGTTTCAAAAAGATGAATGACATCATCTGGAATTTGGTCAATTCTACAAATCCTGTTTTTAAATGAATCTACGTCCTCTGTCGACATTTGACCAGATGCCATGTTGTTGAGAGCTATTGCGAAAGGTTGATCATTTCGCTGCCGCATTATCTCTGTAAGTTCAAAAAACTTAAAGCATCCCCAAAGAGAAGACCCAAATAAGGCACTATAAGGGTTTTGCGACTCGGAAGTGGATTGAAATATCCATTGTAACGACGTAAATCTGGGGGCTGGGGTCGGCGTCTCAGTCGCGCCAGGGTCGCTTACAGAAGATTTATAAGTTGCTGGGACACTGGAGGAGCTGTACCGGGGCATACCTAGGGGTCGGGTCAATAGAGGAGGGCGTAGGTGAAGAGAGAAGGGAGTCGTGAGCATGCCTTACGCGCTAGCGACGATTTGGGAGTCACTCGAAGGATTAGGTTGGTTAGCCCAGAGTATTACTCGGAGAACTAACCAACCGTTCCCCGAATGGCTCTTCGACGCCGACCAGGGCGTCGAGTGTGGTTCTGTGGGCACGGGAGGGTGAGAGTTAAACAGCTAGCTGGTCCGGATGAGGGTAAGACCCGGAAGCCTGTGCACCAACTGCCTAATCCCATCCACCCGCGCCTGTCACCGGCCGCGTCCTTGAGAATCTCTCGGACGCGTATGAGAGATGTGAGTGAGCGGATTCGTCGCGCACAGAGTAAGACTCGGAATGCGTACTCGTCCCCCCACTCGATCTCCCACAACGGCAACGCCTGGGTATTACCCACTTGTCGCTACACGTGGAACATACTCAAAAGGCAGGCGTCGCAGGATCTAGAGTAAGACTCGGAAGATTCGCTAACATACCCCTCAAGTCTGCCCCATGTGGGCCATTTGGTGAGGCGCACCTAACCACTATTTCTCCACCCGTCGCTACCCATGGGACCCATCCAAGAAGCAGGCGTCGCAGAATCTAGAGTAAAACTCGGAGGATTCGCATGCGTACTCCTCAGGTCTGCCCCACGGGAGCCACAGATGAGGCGCTCACTAGCTGAAAAGGGTAGAGGGGAATAAATAGAATACACAAACACTTCTACGTTTAAATATTTATTTATTTTTTTATTTAACAATTATCACTAAACATGGCCCTAGACCGCACCAAATTTACATGTGGTTGCCTGAGCAACCGTTTAGGCCCATCGCAGATGGCTGACACTTACCCCAATCTGTGTGTAAATGTACGAACGGTGTGTGTGCTTGTGTGTGTGGATGTGAGTGTGCCTGTGTGTATGTATCGGCCGGAATGTATACTTGTGGGTGTGCCTGCGTGTGTGGGTGTATGCCTGGGTGTGTGTGTGTGTGTGGATGATCGTGTGCCGTGTGTAGATATGGGGTTTTTTTTTTTTTTATACTCGATACCGAAGGTAACTAGTATATTGGTTTTGTGCAATGTCCGTCATGGTGTCTGTCCGTCTGTCCGTCTGTCCGTCCGTATGTATGCAAGTTTTTTCCACACCCTTCAAGCTAGAGACTTGAAACTTTCCAATTCTCTTTATCTATGGGATAGTAAATTAAAGTGTCAAGATGGGGGTTCTACGATAACTGGGGGCTGGCAAATCGATAAATTCGATAACTCAAAACTGATAAATCCACATATTTCGCACATCCTTACAGCTAGAACTACCAAATTTGGTAAGAAGATAGCTACTAGCAACCCCCAAAAAACTGCATCAATAATTTTGGAGCCACGCCCCCCCATTCCGCCCCCAGCCCCCCCGAATTTTAAAGTCAAAAAGCATATATCTCCCTCAGTTTTTGAGCTATAGCCACCAAATTTGGTGCCAAGATAGGTGATGATGACCCCCTAAAAACTGCATCAAAGTTTGGATGCCACGCCCACCGACACTGCCCTAGCTACCCCCATCCACCCCAACGCTTCGTCAAAAACGGGAATGCGTGTATCTTCCAGAGTTGTGGAGCTAGAGCTTCCAAATTTGGTGGGAAGATAGCTAGTAGCGATCCCCAAAAAACTGCATCAAAGTTTTGGAGCCGCGCCCACCCATTCCGCCCCCAGCCCCCCCGCATTTTGAAATCAGAAATGGCTATATCTCCCAAAGTTTTTGAGCTAGAGCCACCAAATTTGGTGCCAAGATAGGTGATGATGACCCCCTAAAAACTGCATCAAAAGTTTGGATGCCACGCCCACCGATCCTACCCTAGCCGCCCCCATCCACCCCAACGCTTCGTCAAAAACGGGAATGCGTGTATCTTCCAGAGTTGTGGAGCTAGAGCCACCAAATTTGGTGGGAAGATAGCTAGTAGCGATCCCCAAAATCTGCATCAAGTTTTGGAGCCAAGCCCACCCATTCCGCCCCCCTTTCCCCACCATTTACAAACTTTCAGCTAGAGTCACCAAATTTGGTATGAAGATAGCAATTGACATTCCACAAAGATCTGCATCAAAAATTTGGATGCCATGCCTACCCATAACGCCCCCAGCCCCCCCCCCCCCCCTTTTCTCACTTTTTACAAACTTCGAGCTAGAGTCACCAAATTTGGTATGAAGATAGCAATTGACATTCCTCATGGATCGGCAGCAAAAATTTGAATGCCACGCCCACCCATACCGCCCCAAGCCCCATAGCCCTCCTAACCCCACCTTATACAAACTTTGAGCTAGAGTCACCAAATTTGGTATGAAGGTAGCATTTGACATTCCACAAGGATCTGCAGCAAAAATTTGGATGCCACGCCCAACCATACCGCCCCCAGCCCCCCTTTCCCCACTTTATACAAACTTTGAGCTAGAGTCACCAAATTTGGTATGAAGGTAGCATTTGACATTCCACAAGGATCTGCAGCAAAAATTTGGATGCCACGCCCAACCATACCGCCCCCAGCCCCCCTTTCCCCACTTTATACAAACTTTGAGCTAGAGTCACCAAATTTGGTATGAAGGTAGCATTTGACATTCCACAAGGATCTGCAGCAAAAATTTGGATGCCACGCCCAACCATACCGCCCCCAGCCCCCCTTTCCCCACTTTATACAAACTTCGAGCTAGAGTCAACAAATTCGGTATGAAGATAGCAATTGACATCCCACAAGGATCTGCAGCAAAATTTGAATGCCACGCCCAACCATACCGCCCCCAGCCCCCCTTTCCCCACTTTATACAAACTTTGAGCTAGAGTCACCAAATTTGGTATGAAGGTAGCAATTGACATTCCACAAAGATCTGCATCAAAAATTTGGATGCAATTCCACCCATACCGCCCCCAGCCCCCCTTTCCCCACTTATACAAACTTTGAGCTAGAGTCACCAAATTTGGTATGAAGATAGCAATTGACATCCCACATGGATTGTCATCAAAATTTTTAATACTGGTATCGAGTATACCGCAGTCGGTTGCGTCCGACTGCAACGTTTCCACTTGTTTTTATTGGTCCTTGGTAATAAATAATTACCTACATTAAACTATACAATAAAAACAATCATAGACATTGCCAGCCTCTGCGGGACCGCCGCGAGGCATTTCTTCGCAGAAACAAAAGCAATGCTTATGAAGCGATCGCCCTTAAGCGTTCCAGACGCCTCAGCTCCGCCATCGTAGAAGCTGCGAGTCCGCAAACCGCATTCCATACCACCTCCCTCTCTATCATAAGATCCACCAGGTTTGTTGGCGAAAGGGGCTGTTCAATCAGGGTCTCCACCTGCAGACGTTCATGGGCGAATCGCCCACACTGGAAGAAAACATGGCTTACATCCTCCTCCGTACCATCTCCGCACCAGCTACACTCTGAACTGGAATCGTGCTTGAACCGCTTTAAGTAGCTCCTAAAGCAACCATGTCCCGTTAGCAGCTGGGTGAGGTAGAATGTGACTGACCCGTGCTTCCTCTCTAGCCATCGCCGCACATCGGGTATCAATAGGTGCGTCCAACGCCCTTTTGCGGAAGTATTCCAGTGCCGCTGCCAGGCCTCTAGGCTCCGCTCGCGGGCTGCAGCCCTAGCTGCTCTTCTCTCCGTTGGTGCTGCTTCCAAAACCGCTGCGGCTTCTACTGCTAAGCTGTGGATTGGGATCATTCCAGCAACCACCAGCGCTGCATCCGAGGAGACTGTGCGAAAGGCGCAGCAGACGCGAAGGGCAGAGAGCCGGTAAGATGACACGATACCCTTCATGTAGGTGGCCACCGAAGTTGCGCCGACCCAAATTGGAGCAGCATACAGCACTATCGACTTCAGGACGCTCGTAAGCAGCAGCCTCGTTTGCTGTTTAGGACCCCGCGTATTAGGCATCAACCTCGCAAGGGCTCGCACGGATTCAGCTGCCTTCCGATGCACGAATGCCAGGTGCTCGCCAAAGTTTAAGCGCCGATCGATGACCACACCAAGGTAGAGGATACAGTCCTTGGACCGCATTGTGACGCCTCCCACCGTGATATCCACGTACTCCACCTTTTTTCGGCTGCTGATGAGCACCGCCTCCGTCTTTTGGGCAGCTAGTTGAAAACCACCGCGTCACTGCGTCTAAGCACCAATCGCAGAGCTCTGTAACTCGCCGTAGGTCTTTAGCTACAAGCACCAGAGCGACGTCGTCCGCATATCCAATAGCGCTTGCACCATCCGGCAACTGAAGCTGTAGTATCCCGTCATACATGATATTCCACAGGAGAGGACCCAGGACAGATCCTTGTGGAACACCTGCAGAAACGGCGTACTCCTTCTCCCCCTCATCTGTATGGTAATGCAGCCTACGGTTGTCAAAGTAGTTCCTCACGATTGCTACGAGGTAGTCTGGCACTCTAAAACTCCCCAGGGCATCCAAAATGTAGCTCCAATTCGCGGAGTTAAAAGCGTTCTTGACGTCAATGGTCACTACGAGACAGAACTGCTTATTGCCAAAGCGCTAGCGGGTGCCTGAGATCGCTTCTGAGGCTATGCTGACTACCGACCTGATGGCATCGGTAGTAGATCTCGCCCTCCTGAAGCCGAATTGGAGCGGTGATAATCCTCCAGCATTCTGCACGGCATCATCCAGCCTAGCAGCTATGATCGCCTCGAAGACCTTGCCACTGTTGTCAATGAGACAAATAGGCCGGTATGCTGAAGGGTCATCAGGAGGCTTATCTGGCTTAGGCAGCAGGACGAGTTTCTGCACCTTCCACCTGTCCGGAAAGATGCCTTCTCGCAGACACTTGGTGTACATCTGGGCAAACAATTCTGGCTGGAGCATGATTGCTAGATGCAGGCACCTATTAGGGACACCATCGGGACCAGGTGCTTTATTGGCTGATAGCTTCCGTGCTGCCAGCTGCATTTCTTCCAAAGAAACTGGAGAAACACCTTCATGGATTGAAGCCGCGCCAGCTGACGATAGCGGGTTCGCGCACTGAGGAAACAGAGTCGCCACAATTTCCTTCATGCGAACTAGCTCCATAGGCGCGTTGTTAGTGCCTTGGCTGACACGCTTGAAGACCATCTTGTAGGCTCTTCCCCAAGGGTTCTTGTCGGCTGAGTCACACAGCTTAAGGAAACACTCCTTTTTGCTGGCTTTGACGGTGTTCCTTAGCACTTTTCTTGCGGCCTTAAACTCAAGCTGCATCGAGCGAGTTTCCACCGACCCTCGAGTGGCTGCTCGCTGAAAGCGTCTTCTCGATCACAGGCAGGCTCGCCGAGCCTCAGCTATTTCATCGTTCCACCAAAACACGCTGGTGTGATGGCGTCTATATGCTTTCCTCTGGGGCATACTCGCAGCGCACGCAGCTTCTAGCTGCTGAGCCATCTGTTCCACCATATCATGCGCCGGTCCACCTGCTACCATATGAGCAATGGAATCTACGAAACTCCTCGTGTTGAGCGACTCAACCCGGTATGCTACACCAGGGCTGGGCCTTGCCGGCACCCGCAGCCTTTCTCCAACCGAAAACATGATGGCCACGTGGTCGCTTCCAGTGTAACAGTCACTTATGTACCACAATGCCGAGCGGGCGAGTGCACTGCTCACATATGTGAGGTCGATAATTGACCCAGCACGTCCGTTGTTAAAAGTGTTCTCTGACCCAGTGTTAATAAGGACAAGGTCGAGGGACGCAAACGATTCCACAAGGATGGTGCCCCTGGCGTTCGTAGACGGGCTGCCCCAGTCGGTTGACCACGCGTTAAAATCGCCAGCAATTATAACGTTGCTGCGACCCCTGGAGTCGTCCGCGATTTCCATAAGCACCGCTTCGAACTCGCCGATCGTGAGACTTGGCGCTAAGTAGCAGCTATAAAGCCAGAGGTCTCCTAGTTTCGCACGCACGAAGCAATCGGAGGCTAGAACGTGCGTAAAGGGGGACTGTAGGTCACCGCAGCTCCACACGGCAGCTTTCCCAGATCTGTCCGAAGCCCACAACCTAGCATTAGCGGTTGCCCAGTGGTGCAGCTCGCTAAGCACTGCGACATCTATTTTTTCCTCCAAGATCGTCTAGTCCAGTATGGCTTGGGCAGCGACACAATGGTTGAGGTTGAGCTGCAAGACTTTCACCATTTTGTGTGTTTGATAGCCTCCCTGTACGCTGGACACCTGTAACTGCCAGTCGCGTGGTCAGTCATTCGCTACCCTTTTCTCGTGCATAGGGCACATTTTGGTTGCTGGTTTCAGTCTCTCGCAACGTGTCCAGAACCTCCGCACTTGTAGCAAGCCTTACTGTGGTCTGCGCCACTCTTGAAATGGACAGCAATATTTCCATACTCCAGGCACTTATAGCAGCGCCTTGGCTGAATTAGAGGCCTAATGCGGCACACCACCCAGCCAATGCGAATCTTCGACATCTCAACGAGGCTAATCGTTTGAGCCGCCGGAAGGCCCAGGGTTGCCGTTTGAAGGCCAGCCCTCGTACGACGCAGCGTCTTAACGACGTCAATGTCCATTGTGGTTCTCCTATAGCTGACCTGACCGCGTCCAGGACCTCTTCCTTCGTCGCCAGCTCATCAAAGTCGCAGATCTCTACCTGATTGGTGTCGGACAGTGTTTTTACAGTTGCACGCCCACCCAACACCTTGCCAACTGCGAGCTGTAGCTCGTTTGCACTGTGCGCTGGCTGTTTACCAAGCCGTAGCAGCAAATCACCCTTGGCCGTCTTGCGGATTGTTTCCACATCCCCTCGGAGATGCGCAAGTGATGGCTCGCTCCTGACCACTTTAAGGATGTCTGCAAAGCTGCAGTCACCCAGCCCGGATACGGTGACAGCATCCGCCCGCGTGCGTGCTGCCTTGCCTTTGTGGCCAACTACCTTGGACCAGGAATTCTGCTCTGGCTGTGATGACCCACGGGGGGGTTCTGGTCCTTGATTTGGGGCACTTAGAGATACCCTGCTTTTTTTTGGGGGGGGGGGGGGGGGTATTGCGGTGAGAGCTCGATGGCTCGCGAAGACGTTTCGGCGTTCCCACCGCTCCCTTGGCTGAACCATCTGAGATATTTTTCTCCTAGCACCCTTGTTGGTACCTCCAGCAACAGTTGGCGTTGTTTGTACTGCCTTCTCCAGAACAACATTTCCCACCAAGCTCATGGCTCGCCTTTGTAGCTCTATGAGCTTTGCAAGCTCTTCACGCTCCAGGTTGTTGATGTGCCTTTTGGTGTCAAACCGGGCACTAATACCTCCTATACAATCCCCCATCTGCTCCAGGATGCACCTTAGAGAGAGAGGTGGCTTAGAGGTGCAGCCTGCTCCCGCATTGTTAAAAACTCCTCGGGCAGCTACCACTTTAGGTGGAGAAGTTGCCTTCATAGCTGGGGATACTGCGTCTAGGCACGGCGTAGCTGACGCTAGGTTAAGCTGCAGCGCCGGTGGAGACCGCGGCAGCGCCGGCCTACGGACGAAGGGCGAGGGATCATCCGCCATTTGGTGACAGTGGGTACCTAGCAGAACTTCGCAAGCAATCCCACGGTGACCCAAAGTTTCCCTTAGGTTTTTTACCGGAGGGGGTTATACCGCCCCTGATCGGTCACCAGAGCCCCACGGAGCACCGCCTCAGCGGGGGGGGGGGGGGGGGGGGGTTGGTAATAGCCGGTTCCGTAGCCTATGCTTATTTATGCTTGGAAGCTCCTAACTAGGTCGCAGCAGAAGAGACGCGCCTGTGTGCTGTGCTACGCAAACACCGACCCCTTTGGGTATGCCACGAATTCTGTTACACCCGGTACACCAACCTTAAACAGTGAAGACACCTTCAGCTAGCGACAGCGCCACCTGTTACCGACACGGGGAAACAAACGCAGCTTGATCAGTTGGCAGCGCTATCGCAAGACACCAGCCCAGGGATGTAGCGCTATCAGCTGGCACAGCAGCTGCGGTCAGCCCAAAACACAGATGCACGCAACCAACAAAAATGTGTTGCACTGTGTGTACTTTGAAAACGCGCACCAACGAAATTGGCTAAAAAGGGCGCGAGCGAAAAGCCTCTAGGAAAGGCTTGACCAGGCGACGATGGAGACTACCATGGATCACACCTTGCGGCAGCACTCAGATGCTCAGGTACGTGGCCCGGCACTTCCACAGTACTAGTACAATCGGATTTTTCTCTTGTTATGCACAGATAAACGCCGCAAAAACATCAGTAAAACGAAGCCACTAGAAAAACACGACCGGACTTGGGGAAACGCACGTGCGTTGTGCCTGTGTGTAGATATGGGTGTGTGAACGTATGTGCCGTGCGGGTGTGTGTTCCTGGGTGTGTGCGTGTGTGTCAGCGTGTATTTTCCTGGGTGTGTGTGTCTGTGCGTGTGCCTGTGTGTGCCTGGGTCGATCCGTGGGTGTGTGTGTGTGTGTCTGTGCGTGTGCTTGTGTGTGCCTGGGTCGATCCGTGGGTGTGTGTGTGTGTGTCGATGATCGTGTGCCGTGTGTAGATATAGGTGTGTGAACGTATGTGCCGGGCGTTGGTGTGTTCGTGGGTGTGTGCGTGTGTGTCAGCGTGTATTTTCCTGGGTGTGGTGTGTCTGTGCGTGTGCCTGTGTGTGCCTGGGGTCGCTGCTGAGTGTCGTTTGTGTAGGTATATTCCTGAGTGTGCGTCGACTTGGCGCTGCCACTGTCACTGGTCAACTCCTTGTTGTTGTTGTTGTCCGGTCTGCTGTGCCGCGCTGCTGTTGCCGGCTGTGGTTGTTGTTGTTGCAGTGGCTGCTGTGGCGCGCTGCTGTTGCCGGCTGTGGTTGTTGTTGTTGCAGTGGCTGCTGTGGTGCGCTGCTATTGCAGACTGTGGTTGTTGTTGTTGCAGTGGCTGCTGTGGTGCGCTGCTATTGCAGACTGTGGTTGTTGTTGCGGTGGCTGCTGTGGTTGCTACTGCTGTTGTTGTTGTTGTTGCTGTCACTACCGTCGCGGGAACTTTTGACTGTCACGTTTCGCATAAAACTCAAGACTCGCAATCGCAAATATGCAAATCATTTGCTCGCCGTCTTCTTCTTCTCTTTTCTGGGTCCCCACACGTCGTTTCTCTGCTGGTTCCGATAGTGAACCAGCGCTCACTTTCGCGTCGCGCTTGCGCAAATGTGCGCGGAACATGCATGGTACGCACAACACAAGGTAACATATATGACGTCACGGACGGAAGACATAAATGTGCGGTAGTTTTCTGCTACCTCACACCCTCTCCTTACTTTGGGTGGCGATGACGGACAGTAACTTTCCCGGCTTTGGTCACCTTGACCTGGAAAGCATGGCCTTCCACCTCCATCAGGTACTTGGTCCCGTGAATGGTGTTGCGCCGCACCGCCACCGCGACGCTGTCCAGGACGTCTTGGGGTAACAATCCCCCCGTTCCCTCTACCCGCCAGCTCTCCGGGGCCATCACCCAGTCAATGGTGAAAAGCGGCAGGTCGTTGAGCCCAGCGTCTTCGAGGGTGAGTGTGTTCAGCACCTCCTCAACGGCGTCGTCTGACAGCCATCCCGGGTCCATACTTAGGTCTCTCCAGGGGTCCATGGCGGGTAGGGGTACGCTTTCACTAGAGTCGGGGGTGTCCTCAGGTGGTTCGTAGATGTCGGTGTTCCTGCTATCATCGGAGTGGTATCCGTCAGGATACAGGTATTGACGGCTGTGCTACTCCGGATCGAACAGGATGCGGCCTTCTGCTTCGGACATCTTATCGCTATAATAAGATGGGGGCGCTAGTATTATTTGCATCGCCCTACCTACAGTGCGGCTTGTGGGGGGGTCTGAAGGACTTGACACAGTGATGGGGAAGGTGGACTTGGTTCTAGGGCAAGAGTGGTGTCTGGGTGGTCCTCGTCGGGGTCAGTGACGAACGGCTTCAGATCTGCTAGGCTAGCCATCCGACACCGATTTGTCTCCATATGTTGGAGGCGTACCACATTCTGGGAGACGAATTTCTTCACGACGTAGGGTCCGTCGAACTTTGGCGCCAACTTTGCTGCAAATCCTTCGGCGGCGTTAGACAAGACGTGATGTTTGGCCCATAGCTGAGTGCCCACGGTTGGTCGCCAGTCTCGATGGCGTAGGTTGTATTGTCTTGCCTGGTCTTGGGACGCCCTTTGTACATTCTGTTGCACTGCCTCGAAAACCTTTCGTAGCTCGGTGGCGCGTGTCTCGGGAGTTGTCTCTATTCTTCCACTTCCCGGGGTAACCAGGTCGTAAAGTGCGTTCGGCAGACGGGGTTCGCGTCCTTGGACTAGGAACGCTGGGCTGAATACGGTCGTGTCCGAAGCGCTGGTATTTATGGCCAACATTATCTCCGGGAGCAATTCATCCCACGAGCTCTGGTGTCCCTCGATGTACTGGGCCAGCATGGTCTTTATCGTCCGATTTGCTCTCTCCGTCGGGTTCTGTTGGGGGCTGTAGGGGGCGGTGTGTTGTAGCTCCATCCCGAGTTTCTCGCAGAATCGGTGAAAAGATCTGCTCGTAAACTGGGTCCCGTTGTCACAAACGAAACACCGCGGTGTCCCGAAGCGACAAAGGATCCGTTCTCGGAATGCTCGTTCCAAGTGGGCAGTCGTAGCTTTTCGCAGCGGGACTAACTCCACCCATTTAGAGAATAAATCGAAGAACACCAGGAGCATGGTGTTTTCGTGTTTCGAGCGTGGCAGGGGACCAATGAAATCCGAGCTGACAGTCCTGAAGGGTTCCGCTACTTGTCTGGTCAACATCTTCCCCGCAGGCTTCATCTGGCTCACCTTGTACGCCTGGCATTTGGTACATCGTTGTACGTACCGGGTTACGTCTCGAAACAAGCCGGGACAGTAATACCGTTGCGTTACTCGACTCGCTGTCTTCCGTATTCCGAGGTGACCAGCGGTGGGGTTGTCGTGACACTCCTTCAGGACGCGGGAGTGCTGGTCCGATGCTACGCATAGCTTCCAGGGGACGTAGTCCTCTTCCGTGGGGCGATGACCTAGGTGTCGGTACACGTGACCGTTCTCCAGCGTATAGTCCGGGTGATTCTTGGGGTACTCCTCGATGCGCTTTGTCAATTTGAGGAGCCATGGGCACGTGATGGTTTCGGTTAGTACCGTCTGTAGTACTTCTTCCAGGGTTGCCTCGACAGCGCATCAGCCACGACATTTAACTTCCCCCGACGGTATTGGATGTCGAATTGGTATTGCTGCAATTCCAGGGCCCACCTCGCAATTCGGCCAGTCGGGTTGTCAATGCTATTAAGCCACTTAAGGGCTAAGTGGTCTGTGATCACATCGAAAACGGTAGCCCTCGAGGAAACATTTCAGCTTGCGGATGGCCCAAACAATCGCTAAACATTCCTTCTCCGTCGCTGAGTAGTTTTCTTCGGGCTTCGACAACCGTCGGCTGACGTACGCTTCACGCGCTCTGCCCCGTCTATTTCTTGTGTCAACACTGGGCAAGCAAGGACCGGAGCTGTGGTAAGGCGTAGTTTCAGCTCGTCGAACGCGGCCTGTTGTGGTTCACCCCACTCCCATCGTTTGCTCTTCCGGAGCAGTATCGACATCGGTTGCACTACCTCCGCGAAGTTTGACACGAACCCCGGTACCACGATGCTATCCCCAGGCAGCGGTGCAATTCCCGGACGTTGGTTGGGGGAGTTAGTTTTCGGACGGCTGCGATCTTCTCGGGCGTGTGTGTGTGTGTCGATGATCGTGTGCCGTGTGTAGATATAGGTGTGTGAACGTATGTGCCGGGCGTTGGTGTTTTTTTTTTTTTTTAATTCATTTATTGCTTATCTAAGTAATATATATGTACAACATTGATTAGGGTAAGGTATACGTAAGCGGAACTTTGCAGTAGCGGTACGGCCGTGAGGTATTGCGTCGCTACGGTCGAGTTCCACCTATTCTACTTGTCCTCTACGCTCTCGCTCAGCCTTCCGCAGATCCGTCATGACTGCACGCCGCAAACGCGCTGAACGCCAGCCAGTTGGCGTCGCTGTCCAGCATCAGTGACACGAGGCTGCCCACCTCGATGCTACAGCCTAAAACCCTCTCCAGATCGCTGCGAAGCCCGGAGAAGCGTCCGCAGTGAAGTGGACGTGTTCGGCATTCTCGACAAACTGTCGCCACAGGATGTGCAGAACGGGCGTCCTCATGCCCAAATCGGGCAGGTATTCCCTGAAGCAGCCATGACCACTAATAGTTGGGTAGTGTAAAAGTGTTAGCTGCCCATGCCGCCTGTTTATCCACGCTGAGATGCTCGGAATGAGGCGATGTGTCCAGCGCCCCTTGCAAGACGCATCCCATTGCCTCTGCCAGTTCTCCTGGGTGCGCGTTTTTGGCGTAGTGCGCACTGCCTTCTGTTGGGGAGCGGAAAGAGCCTCGCCATGCGTTCCCTCGAAGATCTCGCGGCTTCTCTAGCCAGCTCGGCTATGGGTGCTACTCCAGCCAGAACCAGGCAGGCGTCGTCCGAGATGGTTCTGAAGCCGCTGCAGACTACTGATAGCTCCAAGGCGGTGTGGTGGCTCTCAGTCCGCGGGTGTAACTAACAAAGCGGCATCCTGGTTGCCATATCGGCGCCGCGTATAGCATTGTCGCTCTTGTGACGCTGGATAAGAGGAGCCTCTTGAACTGCTTTGGGCCTCGCGTATTAGCATGATTCGCGAGATGCACGATTTGTTAGGGCGGGCCTTTTACTAGCGTACTCCAAGTGCTCTTTAAAAACATAGTCGGTATCCAGCATCACGCCCAGGTATTTAATTGCCCTCTTAGAGGTGACCACAGTGTTGGCCACCATTATGGTAGCTGTCTCCACAGCTTTCCGGCTGCTATGAGCACTGCCTCCGTTTTTTGGGGTGCTATCTGCAGCCCTACTGAAGATAGCCACTGCAGACTTCCGCGATGGCTAAGTTGCACTTCCCCTCCACTGTCTTAAGTTCCTTGGCGACGACCACTATTGCCACGTCGTCAGCAAAGCCCACAGGTGAACATCATCGGGCATCAGTAAACGAAAAACGCCGTCATACATGACGTTCCATAATAGAGGTCCCAGAACCGACCTTGTGGCACGCCTCCAGAAACTTCATGCTCCTCTAGCGCCTCGCTGGTGTCGTACTTCAGGATTCTATCCTGAAATAGCTTTCTGTGATCCTAAGTAGGTACTCCGGGACGTTGAGCGCCTCGAGGGCATCCAGGATGCAGCCCCATTTAGCCGTGTTGAAGGCATTTTTGACATCCACCGTTGTCACTAGGCAGTACTTCTTAGCGCCGCCTTTCCATCTGCATCCGCTATCGCTCCCGAGGCTAGCTCGACTACCTTGCCGATCGCATCCAGCGTAGATCTCGCTTTGCGGAAGCCATACTGCTGCGGTGGAAACTCCACCAGCAGCTGCTATAGCGCCGTCAAGCCGGGTGCAATCAGGTGCTCCAGTAGCTTACCGACCGTATCGATCAGCAGATAGGGCGATATGCAGCTGGATCATCGAGCTGCTTGCCAGGCTTCGGTAGTAGGACCAGGCGCTGAATTTTCCAGCGGTTTGGAAACACTCCGCTTCTTAGGCAGCTGTTGAACATACTCGAGAAAACCTCAGGGCGGAGTGCGATTGCCAATTTTAGTGCTCGGTTAGGGATCCATCTGGGCCAGGCGACTTGCTCGGCTTCAACATCGATGCAGCGTGGCGAATCTCCTCAAGTGTGATGAGCTCAGCTGCTGAAGGAATGGCTGGCACGGGCGGGAGCTCACCGATATCCTCAGCCATACTGGGAAAGAGATGCTAATAATCTCTTTCAACGATGCGGGTCCTTGGGGTGGCTGCGGGAAGAGGCGTTAAAGCGTTTAACTACCAACTTGTAGGCATTGCCCCACGGGTCATTCTCCGCAGTGTCGCAGAGGTCCAAGAAGCATCTGCGTTTGCTATCTTTGACAAGCTTTTGGAAGCGTCTCCTGCTGGCGAGGAACTCAGCCTGCCGTTCCTGAAACACCAATGATCCACGTGAGCGCTGGTAGCGGCGTCTCGCATAGTTGCAGTCGCTCCGAGCCTCGGCTATCTCCTCGTTCCACCAGTATACTGGGACATGGTGCCTATGGTATCTTTGTCCTGGTCATGCTAGAATCGCACGCTCTGCTTAGCATCCGCATGGTTTTGTCAACCACGTCCTCGGTGCTATCAGCTGTATCGGAGACCTCAGCAGACTCTAGACAGGCACTAAAAGTCCGCGTGTCAAGCGTCTCGACGCGATACCTAGGCCAATGCTGTGCTGGAGCATTACGGCGATCCTGGCGTTCTCCAACGGTGTACCATATGGCAACGTGATCACTAGCATTGAAAGAGTCGTCGATGCTCCAACCGGACGAACTAAAAAGCGAGCTACTGACGAATGTTAGATCCACGACAGAACCCAGTCCAGCTCTGCTGAACGTGTGCTGCGTTCCGTGGTTTAGGAGCACACGTCCAGGAGAGAGAACGCCTCGAGCAACGCCCGTCCCTTGGCATTAGTGCTGAGCTGCCCCACTCCTCTGCCCACGCGTTGAAGTCGCCCGCGATGACTGTAGGGTGGCGACCTCTCGCGTCTGCTACCAGGGAGTCCAGGGTGTCTGCGAACTCCGAGAGCTGCAAGCTAGGTGCCAGGTAGACGGAGTAAATCCACATGTCACCCACCAACGCACGCACGAAGCCATCCGCCGGGAAACTCTGGTCGGTGGTGGCGCGGCGCACCCACAGGACCAAATGGCCGCTCTTCCTGATGAGTCAAGTACACAGTTTGGTCCCTCCTGCAGCCGGTATGGCTCACTCAGCACTGCAAGATCGGCAAAGCGTTCACGCACTGTTTGCGACAACAAGTCCTGAGCCGCTGCACAGTGGTTAAGATTCAGCTGTATGCACTTCATTTTGCACGGCTTCTAACACCTCCGCTGAGTGGACATCTACTACTGCCCGCCTGGTGGCTGATTGAGGCACTGCCCTTAGCGCTGCAGATGAAACACCTCGCCTCGCTCTTACAACTTGCTGCCTTGTGGCCCAGGTCTCCGCACCTGATGCAGCACTGGGACCTGTCCACTGAGTTGCGGCATCTGCTAGCGGTATGTCCCATTTCAAGGCATCTGAAGCACCTCGTGCGTGCTTCCTGCGGGCGGATGGTGCAGCTGGTCCAGCCGACTCGAAAAGTACGCAAGGCAGTGATACTGCTCGCCAAGTTCGCGGGTACCGAGAATTGGCTACCTGGGTGTTGCCGTATCCGGGTCGAATACTTTTGACGCTGCAGGCATCAGCAGGTATATTAGCCTGTGTCGACAACGCAGCCACTATTTCCTCCTTGTTTGCCAACTCGTCCAGATCTCGAATCGCAAAGTGCGTTTGCTCTGTAAATGAGCGAACCACTGCGCTCTTTCCAAGCACCAGCTCCATTTCATCCTTAAGCTGCTTGGTACACTCCAGGCCGCCTTCCTTTAGCTCCAGAAGCAAGTCGCCTTTAGCAGTGCGACGAGCTTTCGAGACCTTATCGCGGACACCGTTGAGCTTGCCATCGTCTCTGCGAGTAACGAGCGCTAAAACTTCGCTGTATGACAGCTCGCTGGTACTTATGACTAGCGCATCTGATCTGCTCTTCAAGAGCTGCTTACCAGGCGGCTTGTCAGGTTTCCTAGGCGGCTTCGTCGTAATCCTCCGTTGCACCGTTTGCCACGTGGTGCATGGGGCAGGTTCCAAGGCCACCGGAACTGGGAGACCAGTTCTGCTTCTCTTGGATGGAGAGGGGCGCTGGCTAGGCTCGCACTCTCGCTGTCTCTTGGGTGTTACGATCGTCCTCGCAACCCCGCTACCCTGCTGACTTGCCTTGCATACGCTGGGAGGCAATTTTGCCACCGGCGTAGTCTGGGTGGCAGAATCCGCGCTAACTTTGAAAGCTGGCTTACTTCCGCCTGCAATCGCTTCGTAAAATTTAACCGCGTTCGCTGCTAAATCCCTCACTGCTGGTTGACATGCCGCTGCCCGAATAACAGAGCACTGAGGCTGTAAGGGTGGCACCCAGCTGCTCGAATGCATCCATCCCTGCCGGCTCCTGAGGTGAGGCGGCTGCCACAGGTGCAGGCGAGGCGCCTATAGGTGCCAAGCTTTGCACGGGGGGAGGCGCGACCCCTGAGGGGGGATCTCGGCAATGCCGAGCGGCGCACAATTCCTTCCAGTGCTACCACTTGCTTCCACTAAGCGTAGGACTTCAAGCAGTCCCTCGGTGACCTAAGGTTTCCCTAAGGTGTTTAACGGTGGAGGCTATACCGCCCCGAATCGGTCACCAGAGCCCCACGGAGCACCGCCGCGGCGGAGGGGGTTGGTTATAGCCGGTTCCGTGGCCTTTTGCTTGGTGCTGCTTGAAAATCCCTACTAGAGAGAAATCACCAAATGACGCGCCTAGAGGTTATGCAACGAAATTTCGTCGCACTCGCACCTAGCCGGTGCGCAAACCACTCACCAGTGACACCTCTTGGAGTGGTGGCGCCACCTGTGATCGACTGCAGAAAACCAATTGGCACTGTTCGCTCAGCTGGCACTGCGAAGCAAGGCGCACAGCCCTGGTACGCTACGCGATCAGCTGGCAGTCTGGTCTTCCCAATTGCGCAAATAAACACAGACAGCACACCACGGAGTCACAAGTGTGCAGTATGTGTAGTAATTACTTGCAAATTACGTGCAATACAGCCATGCACACCAGCAAAACAAACGGGGCGCTTCAGAATAGCGAAAGCAACTCGCGCCAGAAAACGCGCTGGCATCGGCGACGAAGACAACAGGTAGGTGGCACCGCCTCTTGAAACACCGACTCACTTGCAATATTCGTTTCCAAAACAGGTTTGGCACTGCTAAAACACTACAAGGACGGAGCGACAGGAAAACGCGACCGCACTTGCAAGAGCATACACTCGCACACACCCCGGGCGTTGGTGTGTTCGTGGGTGTGTGCGTGTGTGTCAGCGTGTATTTTCCTGGGTGTGTGTGTCTGTGCGTGTGCCTGTGTGTGCCTGGTCGCTGCTGAGTGTCGTTTGTGTAGGTATATTCCTGAGTGTGCGTCGACTTGGCGCTGCCACTGTCACTGGTCAACTCCTTGTTGTTGTTGTTGTCCGGTCTGCTGTGCCGCGCTGCTGTTGCCGGCTGTGGTTGTTGTTGTTGCAGTGGCTGCTGTGGCGCGCTGCTGTTGCCGGCTGTGGTTGTTGTTGTTGCAGTGGCTGCTGTGGTGCGCTGCTATTGCAGACTGTGGTTGTTGTTGTTGCAGTGGCTGCTGTGGTGCGCTGCTATTGCAGACTGTGGTTGTTGTTGCGGTGGCTGCTGTGGTTGCTACTGCTGTTGTTGTTGTTGTTGCTGTCACTACCGTCGCGGGAACTTTTGACTGTCACGTTTCGCATAAAACTCAAGACTCGCAATCGCAAATATGCAAATCATTTGCTCGCCGTCTTCTTCTTCTCTTTTCTGGGTCCCCACACGTCGTTTCTCTGCTGGTTCCGATAGTGAACCAGCGCTCACTTTCGCGTCGCGCTTGCGCAAATGTGCGCAGAACATGCATGGTACGCACAATACAAGGTAACATATATGACGTCACGGACGGAAGACATAAATGTGCGGTAGTTTTCTGCTACCTCACACCCTCTCCTTACTTTGGGTGGCGATGACGGACAGTAACTTTCCCGGCTTTGGTCACCTTGACCTGGAAAGCATGGCCTTCCACCTCCATCAGGTACTTGGTCCCGTGAATGGTGTTGCGCCGCACCGCCACCGCGACGCTGTCCAGGACGTCTTGGGGTAACAATCCCCCCGTTCCCTCTACCCGCCAGCTCTCCGGGGCCATCACCCAGTCAATGGTGAAAAGCGGCAGGTCGTTGAGCCCAGCGTCTTCGAGGGTGAGTGTGTTCAGCACCTCCTCAACGGCGTCGTCTGACAGCCATCCCGGGTCCATACTTAGGTCTCTCCAGGGGTCCATGGCGGGTAGGGGTACGCTTTCACTAGAGTCGGGGGTGTCCTCAGGTGGTTCGTAGATGTCGGTGTTCCTGCTATCATCGGAGTGGTATCCGTCAGGATACAGGTATTGACGGCTGTGCTACTCCGGATCGAACAGGATGCGGCCTTCTGCTTCGGACATCTTATCGCTATAATAAGATGGGGGCGCTAGTATTATTTGCATCGCCCTACCTACAGTGCGGCTTGTGGGGGGGTCTGAAGGACTTGACACAGTGATGGGGGAAGGTGGACTTGGTTCTAGGGCAAGAGTGGTGTCTGGGTGGTCCTCGTCGGGGTCAGTGACGAACGGCTTCAGATCTGCTAGGCTAGCCATCCGACACCGATTTGTCTCCATATGTTGGAGGCGTACCACATTCTGGGAGACGAATTTCTTCACGACGTAGGGTCCGTCGAACTTTGGCGCCAACTTTGCTGCAAATCCTTCGGCGGCGTTAGACAAGACGTGATGTTTGGCCCATAGCTGAGTGCCCACGGTTGGTCGCCAGTCTCGATGGCGTAGGTTGTATTGTCTTGCCTGGTCTTGGGACGCCCTTTGTACATTCTGTTGCACTGCCTCGAAAACCTTTCGTAGCTCGGTGGCGCGTGTCTCGGGAGTTGTCTCTATTCTTCCACTTCCCGGGGTAACCAGGTCGTAAAGTGCGTTCGGCAGACGGGGTTCGCGTCCTTGGACTAGGAACGCTGGGCTGAATACGGTCGTGTCCGAAGCGCTGGTATTTATGGCCAACATTATCTCCGGGAGCAATTCATCCCACGAGCTCTGGTGTCCCTCGATGTACTGGGCCAGCATGGTCTTTATCGTCCGATTTGCTCTCTCCGTCGGGTTCTGTTGGGGGCTGTAGGGGGCGGTGTGTTGTAGCTCCATCCCGAGTTTCTCGCAGAATCGGTGAAAAGATCTGCTCGTAAACTGGGTCCCGTTGTCACAAACGAAACACCGCGGTGTCCCGAAGCGACAAAGGATCCGTTCTCGGAATGCTCGTTCCAAGTGGGCAGTCGTAGCTTTTCGCAGCGGGACTAACTCCACCCATTTAGAGAATAAATCGAAGAACACCAGGAGCATGGTGTTTTCGTGTTTCGAGCGTGGCAGGGGACCAATGAAATCCGAGCTGACAGTCCTGAAGGGTTCCGCTACTTGTCTGGTCAACATCTTCCCCGCAGGCTTCATCTGGCTCACCTTGTACGCCTGGCATTTGGTACATCGTTGTACGTACCGGGTTACGTCTCGAAACAAGCCGGGACAGTAATACCGTTGCGTTACTCGACTCGCTGTCTTCCGTATTCCGAGGTGACCAGCGGTGGGGTTGTCGTGACACTCCTTCAGGACGCGGGAGTGCTGGTCCGATGCTACGCATAGCTTCCAGGGGACGTAGTCCTCTTCCGTGGGGCGATGACCTAGGTGTCGGTACACGTGACCGTTCTCCAGCGTATAGTCCGGGTGATTCTTGGGGTACTCCTCGATGCGCTTTGTCAATTTGAGGAGCCATGGGCACGTGATGGTTTCGGTTAGTACCGTCTGTAGTACTTCTTCCAGGGGTTGCCTCGACAGCGCATCAGCCACGACATTTAACTTCCCCCGACGGTATTGGATGTCGAATTGGTATTGCTGCAATTCCAGGGCCCACCTCGCAATTCGGCCAGTCGGGTTGTCAATGCTATTAAGCCACTTAAGGGCTAAGTGGTCTGTGATCACATCGAAACGGTAGCCCTCGAGGAAACATTTCAGCTTGCGGATGGCCCAAACAATCGCTAAACATTCCTTCTCCGTCGCTGAGTAGTTTTCTTCGGGCTTCGACAACCGTCGGCTGACGTACGCTTTCACGCGCTCTGCCCCGTCTATTTCTTGTGTCAACACTGGGCAAGCAAGGACCGGAGCTTTGGTAAGGCGTAGTTTCAGCTCGTCGAACGCGGCCTGTTGTGGTTCACCCCACTCCCATCGTTTGCTCTTCCGGAGCAGTATCGACATCGGTTGCACTACCTCCGCGAAGTTTGACACGAACCTCCGGTACCACGATGCTATCCCCAGGCAGCGGTGCAATTCCCGGACGTTGGTTGGGGGAGTTAGTTTTCGGACGGCTGCGATCTTCTCGGGGTCGGTGTGTATCCCTTGTTCGCTGACGACGTGGCCTAGATAAGCAATGCTTTTGCGGAAGAACTTGCACTTGGCTTTGTTCAGGCGCAGATTTGCTTCGCGTAGACGGCGAAGAACTTCCAGAAGGTTCCGGAGGTGGTCGTTTAAATCCGAGCCCGTCATGATGATGTCGTCGAGATACGCGAAGGCATGTGGTTCCATGTCGGGGCCTATGATTCCATCGAGTGCTCTTTGGAACGTGGCTGGTGCGGAGTGTAAGCCAAAAGGCATGACCTTCCAGTGGAAAAGGCCTCGTCCCGGCACCGTGAACGCCGTGTATTGACGGCTGTTGCGTGCCATGGGGATCTGCCAGTACCCACTCTTCAGATCCAATGTGGTAATGTATTTCGCGTTACGAAGTCTCTCCAAGATGTGATGAATCCTCGGCAGCGGGTACGCATCCGGAACAGAGCGTGCATTTAGCTGCCGGTAGTCAATGCACATCCGGATGTCTCCCGTCTTCTTTCCTACCAACACAATAGGCGCACTGTGGGGACTCTTCGAAGGCTCGATGCAGTCGTTTTTCAGAAGTTCATCTACCTGGTCGTAGATGACCTTCTGCATCGCCAGGTTCTTCGGATAATATCTCTGTTTGATTGGCCTCTCATCGCGCATGGTGATCACGTGCTCCGCGATGTGTGACACGCCCTTCAAACCATCAAACAACGCTAGCTCACGTTCCAGGAACTCCCGTACCCGAGGGTCTGTTTCCACTTCACGGTCGTCTTCCATCTTGCCTGGGTCTGGTAAATCTTGGGCGACTGCGAAATGTTCGCTTCTTTTCCCCGAAGGGGAACGAGGACGTTGGGGTGGTACGCCACCCTCAAGTGGCCATCGTGAAATATCGCCTTCCTGTCTTACAATCCTTTGCTGCTCTTCCTCGTCGACCGGTCTCGTCTCCTTATCCTGAGGCAGCTCCGTTGACGCCCTAAAGGTCACCTCACGACTGTAGACAGCTGGTGGCTCACGGGTGCTCGGGTCTTTCTTTAATTGGTCGGATCTCGGGGCTGGTGTGGGTGGTTCCTGGTGGTGTTTTGCTGTTTGCGCTCTCGGGGCTGATGTGGGTGGCTCCGGGTGGTGGTCGGTTGTTCGTACCCTCCTTCGGCCAGTCGGGCTCTGAAGCATCCCGGGCGTCACCTGCAGTTCCATGGCTCCGAAAGACAGGGTGGCTTCCACCGCGCACAGGAAGTCGATCCCCAGGATGAGCTCATCAATGATCGTAGGTAGCACCAGCAGCGGCAGGTGGACATGCTGCTCCCGAACTGTACAGTCGTCGTACAGGCCTTAGTGACGGTGGTACGAGATCCGTCTGCTAGGCTTACTCCCACTTGAATGCCCTGTTGTCCCGTTGCTGTCAACTTTCGTGCGACTGCCTCACTGATGAAACTTCGCGTCGCTCCGGTGTCGATAGTAGCCAGAAAGGGTTTCCCTTCCATTCTCACTCTGGCTACTATCCGCGCGTTCTCTAGTCGTATGGCTCCGTTTATTTCTGTGGCTGGCTGTTCATCGCTCCCCCCTGGTCCGGATTCGAGGAGGGAGGCATTCCGTTTCCCGACGGCTGGGTGCAACACTCAATCGTCCTCACGCCTCGTCGTCCACACTGCCAGCAGTGGAGCACTTGTGGGTTTCTGCAATCCCGGTTGAGATGTCCTGGTTGCCCACAGCGTCGACATGCGGTCTGGACGTCTATCAGTGTGTCCGGTCGGGGTCCGGTCGGGGTCCGTTGCTGGCTCCGGGGGCACTGTCGCGAAACGGGTTGCGATGTCGAGGTGTCGGGGTGGGAACTTCTGGATTTGCTGTGGCTGGTTTATGCACCGAGTGGGGTCTCGTAGGTGCCTTCATCTGCCCTTCTCTCTCACGGACCATCTCATAATGTGTGGCCAACTGGGTAAGTTGACTCAGGCAACTCACCTCATGACGTCGGATGTACAGCTGGTATTCCGGTAATAAATTCTCGTAGATCTGGTCAAGCTCCCTTTCGCCCGTATACCCGGCACGCTGCATCACAAGCCGCAGCTGTACCATATAGCGCTTGAATGTTTCTCCGTTTCGCTGCAGGTGGGTGCGGATCTGATCTTCCAGCCTCTCGAAGTACCGTGGTGGCAGGTAGAAATCCAAGAACTCCTATCTGAACCTGGTCCATGTTTCCCCATACATATGACTGACCCTGAACCAACTCTCGGCTTCCCCAGTCAAGAGCTCCGAAATGGCCAGAGGTGAGCGATTCAGCTCGATTTGATGTGCTGCCGCCCTTTCCTCTACACGCTCAATGAAGCTAAGCGGGTCCGTGGTCCCGTCGAAAGTTATGCCCCAGCGGTGAACCTTCTCCGCCAGCATTCCATATGGGGCTTCTGGTCTGGTGCCTGTTGTGACTTGCGGCGAGCTGTGCCGGGGTCACGGAGGTGATCGTCCTGCTAATCGTGTCGGGTCGGGTCTGGGGACAGCTCCATCGGTATTAGTCACCACTATCTGGGGTTGGGCTGGGGCTACCGGGTTGGTATCGGAAAGTGAAGGACTCCTTGAGCGTTGTTTCCTTTCCGGATCGGCTGGTGAGCTGTCTCGGTATTTCGCCTCTAGCTCTGAGAAGCGTGCTAGCAAGGGGTCTGGGTGTTCGCTCAGAGATACGAAGCCCGCTACGCAACTGCGTAGCTCAGTCACCGTGCCCTCGGCGTCGAGCCCGAACTCGCCGGCCATGGACATGAGTTCGTCCTTCCTGCGGTAGTAAATCCAGCTGACGTTCACCATGATGTTGTATTGTCGGAGAAGTCTGTAGAATTTTTATAATGATTTATTAATATCCTTTGATAGGATCTGTAAAATTTTTATTATTATTATCCTGCTGGAGGATCTGTAGGTTTATGATTATTATCCAGCTGGAGGATCTGTAGGTTTTTTTTATTTTATTTTTTTATTATTATTATCCTGCTGGAGGATCTGTAGGTTTTGTTATTATTATCCTGCTAGAGGATCTGTAGATTTAAATTTTATTATCCTGCTGGAGGATCTGTAGGTTTTAATTATTATTATCCTGCTGGAGGAATTTTGTGTTGCACGAGATGTGTTCACTTTTAAGACCGGGTCTTGACTGCCTACTCTGGGCTCGCGGTCCGCCTTATGTAGCGGCTCAGCTCTGTTGGTTGTCGGCAGCGCAGTCCTTATCAAGTTTGGCAGCGCTGCCCTTATTAGGCGTCAGCAGCGCTGCGCTTATTGGGCGTCGGCAGCCGGGGTGAAGAGACTATATATATACATTTTGAGGGTTTTGACAACAAAAGGGCAGGAAACAAGGACACAAATATCACAGAAATACACAAAGAGGGCGACCCAGGACTCCCTAGGCACTATGCGGTGGTGGGTCTTTAAGCCACAATGATGTTGTGCTCACAAAAGTGTTTCCAGTGTCCCTGCTCGGGCGCCATCTGTAACGACGTAAATCTGGGGGCTGGGGTCGGCGTCTCAGTTGCGCCAGGGTCGCTTACAGAAGATTTATAAGTTGCTGGGACACTGGAGGAGCTGTACCGGGGCATACCTAGGGGTCGGGTCAATAGAGGAGGGCGTAGGTGAAGAGAGAAGGGAGTCGTGAGCATGCCTTACGCGCTAGCGACGATTTGGGAGTCACTCGAAGGAGTAGGTTGGTTAGCCCAGAGTATTACTCGGAGAACTAACCAACCGTTCCCCGAATGGCTCTTCGACGCCGACCAGGGCGTCGAGTGTGGTTCTGTGGGCACGGGAGGGTGAGAGTTAAACAGCTAGCTGGTCCGGATGAGGGTAAGACCCGGAAGCCTGTGCACCAACTGCCTAATCCCATCCACCCGCGCCTGTCACCGGCCGCGTCCTTGAGAATCTCTCGGACGCGTATGAGAGATGTGAGTGAGCGGATTCGTCGCGCACAGAGTAAGACTCGGAATGCGTACTCGTCCCCCCACTCGATCTCCCACAACGGCAACGCCTGGGTATTACCCACTTGTCGCTACACGTGGAACATACTCAAAAGGCAGGCGTCGCAGGATCTAGAGTAAGACTCGGAAGATTCGCTAACATACCCCTCAAGTCTGCCCCATGTGGGCCATTTGGTGAGGCGCACCTAACCACTATTTCTCCACCCGTCGCTACCCATGGGACCCATCCAAGAAGCAGGCGTCGCAGAATCTAGAGTAAAACTCAGAGGATTCGCTTGCGTACTCCTCAGGTCTGCCCCACGGGAGCCACAGGATGAGGCGCTCACTAGCTGAAAAGGGGTAGAGGGGAATAAATAAAATACACAAACACTTCTACGTTTAAATATTTATTTATTTTTTTATTTAACAATTATCACTAAACATGGCCCTAGACCGCACCAAATTTACATGTGGTTGCCTGAGCAACCGTTTAAGCCCATCGCAGATGGCTGACACGTACCCCAATCTGTGTGTAAATGTATGAACGGTGTGTGTGCTTGTGTGTGTGGATGTGAGTGTGCCTGTGTGTATGTATCGGCCGGAATGTATACTTGTGGGTGTGCCTGCGTGTGTGGGTGTATGCCTGGGTGTGTGTGTGTGTGTGGATGATCGTGTGCCGTGTGTAGATATGGGTGTGCGAACGTATGTGCCGGGCGTGTGTGTGTGTGTGGATGATCGTGTGCCGTGTGTAGATATGGGTGTGTGAACGTGCCGGGCGGGTGTGTGTTCCTGGGTGTGTGCGTGTGTGTCAGCGTGTATTTTCCTGGGTGTGTGTGTCTGTGCGTGTGCCTGTGTGTGCCTGGGTCGCTGCTGAGTGTCGTTTGTGTAGGTATATTCCTGAGTGTGCGTCGACTTGGCGCTGCCACTGTCACTGGTCAACTCCTTGTTGTTGTTGTTGTCCGGGCTGCTGTGGCGCGCTGCTGTTGCCGGCTGTGGTTGTTGTTGTTGCAGTGGCTGCTGTGGCGCGCTGCTGTTGCCGGCTGTGGTTGTTGTTGTTGCAGTGGCTGCTGTGGTGCGCTGCTATTGCAGACTGTTGTTGTTGTTGTTGCAGTGGCTGCTGTGGTGCGCTGCTATTGCAGACTGTGGTTGTTGTTGCGGTGGCTGCTGTGGTTGCTACTGCTGTTGTTGTTGTTGTTGCTGTCACTACCGTCGCGGGAACTTTTGACTGTCACGTTTCGCATAAAACTCAAGACTCGCAATCGCAAATATGCAAATCATTTGCTCGCCGTCTTCTTCTTCTCTTTTCTGGGTCCCCACACGTCGTTTCTCTGCTGGTTCCGATAGTGAACCAGCGCTCACTTTCGCGTCGCGCTTGCGCAAATGTGCGCGGAACATGCATGGTACGCACAACACAAGGTAACATATATGACGTCACGGACGGAAGACATAAATGTGCGGTAGTTTTCTGCTACCTCACACCATCTATCTCCTATCGGACGTAGTTGTCTAAGATCGCCGAAAACGATCACTAAATGAACCTCGAAATGCAGATTCATGGTAGTTGAAAATTTGCTTAAGCCGGGAGTCTATAAGCGAAAACATCTTGGATCCTACCATTGAGATCTCATCTATGATTAAAACTTTAAGATCAATAAGAATTGATCGACGACTATTAAGCAAATCTGCACCCAATTCCTTGAAAGCGGACCCAGACTGGTTAATGGGAAGAGAAAACATAGTATGAAGTGTGGAACCATTGATTCCAAAAGCTGCTTTACCAGTTGGAGCACACAATATGACTTTTGCCGAAGTTGGATCACATCCAGGTTTACTATTATAAAATGAAGTTAAGGACTGGTAAAGTGCTGATATAAGACGACTCTTCCCAACGCCAGCGCCCCATCAACAAACTCATGGAAAACGTTCTTCATACTAGCATTATGAAGAACATGAGAAAAAAAAAGTTTTTTGCTTTAAATTTAATGATTTTACGAGATCTGCTAAATTTTCTGGGGAAATGAGTGGAGGAAGCTTAATAAGCCGGACGTTATCTGTTTCTTCAGAGGTGCTATCATTGGCATTCAAATTTAGGACATTCAATTGAGAACTTATTTCTGGGAAAGCTAGAACTCAAAATTCTTCATCAAGAACCACTTGATTTTCTAAATTTCCTTCTATATCTTCACCCTCTACAGCATCCCAAAGCGCGTCTTCTAGCATAGTTGGTCTTTCTCTAAATACGTCGTAGTTGTCACGTTCGTTGTTTATACGGCTCTCATGTTCCCAGTAGTATGCCTCACAATTCCTGTCAACTAAATCGCATTGCTCTTGCCTCCAATGTGAAAATAACATCACTAGCTCTCTAAAGTGGTTTTGTCTATCCTTGTGAAGGCTAAAATTCCTATATCTAATTATGCGTGACTTGGACCTTCGTTTAATAAAACCACTTCCATTTAAAAGCGGAAAAACTTCGGAGCCCACGATCTCATTTTCTTCGTCATCGTCGCTATCAATCTTTTGGCGGGAAACTCTTTAAGTTTTGCTATAGTTATAGTTTGCGGCAAAATCAGCTAAAGAAAAATTTTCAAGATCATTAGGCCGCTGTACATAATGATCTAACAGACCGACTGTGGGCTAAATTTTGAAGTTGTTGCTTGGGCCGAAGCATTCTAACTCTATTTTCGGGAAGTACTGTGTTGATATAAACATCACAATTACTGGTCTCGGACATACGCAGCCCCATACAACAGTACACGGCTTCCTGAGCGGAAATCTCAGTGCCAGAAATGAATTTATGCCCAATGTGTTGCAACTTTTGCTTAATTGTGTAATTGTTGCGCTGTTTAATTTCATCCACGGCATCGCGCATTAATTTAGAAATCGCACTCTGTGATTTATTAATATAATTAACAACATAACTGCAACATGCATAAGGATCTAATATAAACTGAATGTCAATATTAGCTCTTTGCATCGCAAGAATATGTTTGTTGTAGGCGTTTACTTTTATTGCGTTAAAAGAACGCTTAAGGAATATTTGTGGTTTCTTTAAACCAGACCTAATTGCCATTATATATTGCTCGTAAGTGAGGTTGATTTGATCGTGAGCTAAGAAATCATCTAAGGTGTCAAATGTCGGCAATGTTTCACGATCAAAAGGAAAATTTAACAAATTTTGAATAGATTGAAGATTTTTGCGATGTGAAGTACAGAGATCACTTTCGGACAAAGGAAAAAGAATTTGTGTTTGGGGCATTGGAGGATATGGAGTACCAAAACGGCATATGCGGGACCCCCTTATTTCCCGCATGCATGAACGCCCATGATTATGCTTTTGGTATTCAATATACTGGCTAAGATCAACATTTGTCACATCTGTAGTGACAAATTGGTTGATAAAGTCTATTACCGGTGGAATAGAACTGTCTCTACTTTCATCGTCTTTAAAGTTAATTTTTGGGGCACCTTCAAGCCAAAACATACCGTGGATGTGAGGGGAACCTCTTTGTTGGAATCCAACTCGCCAATAATATTTGATAACTGGATGACATCCAAAAATCCCGCCCTCTTTTTTCATAAGTTTAAAAATCTGTCTATAACGAAAGGCGAAATACCGAGCACATGTCACCGGATCGGCTTTAATCAGCCTTGTTTTTTCAGCAAATTGCAAAGACGCTGCAATATTTTCGGTTATGTGCTCCTTATCGACATTTCGCTATAAGAGAACTAACAGTTCACCCCACCTAGTTTCAGCAGCCGACAGTGTGATAAAAAAGGTTGGCAAGTCAAATTGTCTTATCATTGCCATTGCCTTTTTTTTCTCACTTTCCCAGTGAGCTGGAGATGAGCGAATACCTTTTAAAACCCGATAGCCTTCATCATGAAGAATTAAATTATTTACTAAATCAGCATTAAGTGCATGGGCTGCAGTTATGCAGAGAGGAGCAGTGTGTTTTCGCAGGCAAATTGAAGTATTTAGGGTATTCAAAAGCTATGCTATGTGCGTAAAGTACTAAAGTGTTATATAAAAGCTTAACAACATACACACAGAAGCATTTTTAACACAGCAAACATGCCTCTGGGTATGTTTGCTACTATTGTACTATATGTGTTATTGAGTGGTTGCCAGACTATTTATAAAAACAGCTGCTTTCGAGATTATTGAATTAGTGAAATTCGGTCACACTAGGCGAGTTTTGGTTGTAAAAGTAAGTAAATTTTATTAAATATTAATTTAAAAGACTAAACTGATGTTTTTAACAGTGGCAGAAACGACAAAAGCAAAAAGAGTGCAGGAGAATGAAATAAAACGCTGGAGCTAAGATGCTTAACAATTGCTCAATATAATTTAACTATCGATTGTATTGTCATCGAACTGGCAAACAGCGACTTAGCACTAATACGACAAAAGAAACGTAAAAAGTGCACTCACTAGCTACACTGTATTATATATAACACTTTACGCACATAGCATAGCTACTGAATACCCTAATTACTTCTTATATGGATCATTTCCCACTTTTTATAATTATAAAATATTTTATCGGTTCTACAACCTCAGATCTAACAATAGTAGTAAAATATTCTGAGCACGTTCTTTTTTTGCCAGCAAATACAGTCGGAAGAGACAATTCTTCTGCATCCTCATCTCCAATCATGTCAAGGGGTCGTTGACCTTCGCCGAGGGCCATTTGAATTCTTTGCATATTCACCTGATCTGCTTGAGTTTCATCTAACAAGGTTTCTTGCCCACCTAGATTTAGCTGCTCTTCTTCTATGTCTTGTTGGGCCTCCTGATTCTCTGTATTTAAAGCGATTTGATCGAACAAAACTCTGTCCTCATGAGTTGCAAAGAATGGCATATTGTTAGATGCGGTTGAAAGTGAGGACATTATTTGTTCATTAATAGGAATATTATGCTTCTGATAAAGCTCAGTTGAAACTAAAAAGCGCATGGCATCAATAATTTTAGAAGGTATAATTGTTTCAGTCATGAAATCGTTATATTCCAATCTAAGTTTGAGGAGGAGCTGAACAACCTCAGCTTCATGAAAAGCTCTTGGGAATGACAATATTAGCGGTGGTGATGGGAACATTTACAAAAGCTCCTTTGATTGCATTTTGACGCTCATGCCCTAACGACTTAATTATCATAAATGGAAGACGTGGAGAAATAAGTCTTTCTTCTAAGGGAGTCAAGTACTTCAAGCATTGGGGAAGGATTGGGAAATCTAGGCCATTAGTAATGGAATTTTTTGGCAGCCTACCTGATTTTATAGTGCGACTGCATGACTTGCAAAACTTGTAGATACTATCTTCAGAAGGAAATTCTCTGGATAAAAACAAAATCTGTGCACTATAGGAATTGTTTTCTTTAATATATTGAGATCTAATCTTGTCCACTTGATGCGGAAACCAAAGCCCCTTGCAACAAAGGCAAAGTTGGTCAGGGCCTTGTTTAACTATTTTATTAAAAGCACTTATTTTGGAATCTAATTGATTATAGGCTGATCGACTGCTTCCCTTGCTTATATTCTAGCATTTTGCCTATTAGCTGAATTTCTGCTCTGCTCAGCTAGCCTACGCAAACGGTTGCTGCGTATCCGAGCTCTCTGAGCTCTATTTTGTTCTCGGATCAAAATATTTTGCGCAAGCTCCTGTCGGCGTAGGGATCTAGCCAGCCTTCTACGAGTCTGTTCCAAAAGTCTGTTATGTTCGTTTTGTCTATGCGTTCTCCTACGAGAACTGTTTACCACTTGCTCCCCCTGACTTACTTGTAAATTGGTCCGTTGTCTTGCTCGTTGAACAGTATTTTGTGTCAGTTCGTTTGTCCTTATACCGTTGTTTTGTCTCCTAGTTGCCCGACGCGAACTGTCCACCGTTTGTTCGGCTTGCCGAACTTCTCTATTCGTACGCCTTTGTGCTCGTTGAGCTGTGTTTTGCGCTTGTTCGGTACTCCTCATATTCTCGTTTTCTCTCCTGACTGCCCGACGCGAACTGTTCACCGTTTGTTCGGCTTGCCGAACTTGCATATTTGTGCGTCTGCGTGCGATATTTATAGTTTTCTGTCTCTGTTCGATTCTTCTTATTTCTATAGCTTGCTTGCGAGCTGCTCTTCGAAGAGTGTCTGTTGATTGCTCAGAAATTTTATAGTCTGCGTTATTTCGACGAATTCTCTGAGGTTCTGCATTAACATTCAATTTTCTGTCTATATATTCGATATTTTCACGGCGAGCTCCAATTCTCATTGCCTGCGCTCGCAATCTTTGTGATGCAGTAACCCTAGTCAAACGCGGCATTTTGAAATTTGTCAATTGGACTTTAAACTTTCAGCTAATAAAAAATATCTGATAATAAAAACCGAGTTAAATTTAATTTTTGATATTTTAAATTAAACTGCAAAAATCGAATATACCGATATTTATATTAAATAAATTTAAATTTGATTATAAAAATAAAATATATATATAAGTATATAAATATAAATGTGGTCTTAATATAAAAGCACTAATAGTTATTATATAATTGTATAAAAATATGTTTCAAATTATTTCGCATAAAAATACCGATTAATATATGTGCTTCAAATGCAACACAAGACTGCGACGTTAAGTTGGCAAGCTTGCCAATTGATTGCAAAATAATTTAATATATATTAGTATTTGAATGCTATAATGTTAATTAATGAAAAATTTAAATTAAATTGGGATATATAGAGATGAAGAGAATTTGAAACGACCGATTAAATCGCGTTGTCAAATTTGGCACACAAAAAAAAAAAAAAAAAAAATTCTTAGTAATTTTAAAAATTTTATGAGAATCAAGAAACAATTTAATTAAACAGTCTTAAAAAAGACTTCTTAAGCAAATACCGGGTACAGCAGACCGCTGCGCGTAAAATGTATCCACGTTTGGACGCTACAAATGTAGAAACATATGTACATATATCACACACAATGGCACTGTTCACAGTATTCACTCGCGATTATTTAATTTAAAGTTTCACAGAGTTTAATTTGTGCAGTAATGTTGTTTTAATTAATAGTGTTGTAATATTAAAACAAAGAAACTATAAATTTAATGTAAATATTGCGTTTTTGTAAAATTTGATGCGTTCAATAAAAGCGTTCGTTTCAAATTGAGAATAGAGAGAGCAAATAGAAATATGTGCCAAAAGTAACGGGATTAACGCAAGAACGATAAAACTAAGGTTGAGCAGAATCTGGCTTATGTTCTGCGTAGATGACGTCACATTTGATGCATGTGTTGCATATTTGCCTTGTTAAAATATAAATTACTAAATTTTGGCTTTTAATAATATGTAATAATAATAATATAATAAGAGAAGCAGTTTTTCCTTTATTATCATTCATTTAAATTAAAATAAATTTGATGAAAAATGCTTTACATGTGACGTTTCGAACAGCTGTTTATGTGCAATGCGTTATCTGTCTTTCTTGTATCATGGGACTGACGCACTTAGAGTACAGCGATTGCGTTGCATTCCTATGTATTGGTGTGGTTAGCAGCCACCCAAATCAAATTCTATTATACTGGCAACTGTTCTTCTAAACACAGACTACTTATGATCAGAATTCCACTCACTGGCAACTCAAAATTTTGCATTATTTAGAGCTTTCTCTTTAAACGCTCCCTTTAAATTGAGCAAGAACAGTAACAAAGGAAATTTGACCAAAAAGTAGAAACACTTACGCATTTTCAGCATTTCATATGCATTGCATTTCCATGCGTAGGTGTAGCTTGTCTGGCAACGCTAAAAATATGGCAATTTGCGATCAAGAGTGAATACACAAAACACCAAATTGGGTGACTCTAGCTCAAAGTTTGTAAAAGGTGGGAAGGGGTAGTTTGGGGGTGGTATGGGTAGGCGTGGCATCCAAATTTTTGATGCAGATCTATGTGGAATGTCAATTTCTATCTTCATACCAAATTGGGTGACTCTAGCTCAAACATTGTAAAAGGTGGGGAAAGGGGGGCTGTGGCCGGTATGGGTGGGCGTGGCATCCAAACTTTTGATGCAGATCTATGTGGGATGTTAATTGTTATCTTTATACCAAATTTGGTGACTCTAGCTCAAAGTTTGTAAAAGGTGGGGAAAGGAGGGCTGGGGGTTGTTATGGCCGGGTGAGGCATCCAAATTTTAATGCAGATCTATGTGGAATGTCAATTTCTATCTGCATACCAAATTTTGTGACTCTTGCTCGAAGTTTGTAAAAAGTGTGGTAAGGGCTCTAGCTCCACAGCTCTGGAAGATACACACATTCCCGTTTTTGACGAAGCGTTGGGGCGGATGGGGGCGGCTAGAGCATTATTGTTGGGCGTGGCATCCAAACTTTTGATGCAGTTTTTGGGGGGTCATAATCCAAGATAGATCTTGGCACCAAATTTGGTGGCTATAGCTCAAAAACTGTGGAAGATATAGGCTTTGTTGACTTTAAAATGCAGGGGGGCTGGGGGCGGAATGGGTTGGCGTTTCTCCAAAATTTGTAATGCAGTTTTTTGGGGGTTGCTAGTAGCTATCTGCTAACCAAATTTGGTAGTTCTAGCTGTAAGGTGTGCGAAATATGTGGATTTATCGATTATGAGCTATCGAATTTATCGATTTTCCAGGCTCCCAGTTAGCGTAGAACCCCTATATTGACACTTTAATTTACTTTCCCATAGATAAAGAGAATTGAAAAGTTTCAAGTCTCTAGCTTGAGGGGTGTGGAAAAAAGTTGCGAACATACTGACGGACAGACGGATGGACACCATGACGGATATTGCACAAAACCAATATGCTCTTTACCTTCGTTAAGGTAAGGCACACATAATCAAGCACACAAAGTGCTAAATACCCTGAAAAATATACACAGAGTTGTGAAAACGAAAAAAGTAATGCCGTTTTGTTTCCCAAGTCACATTTCTGAACATTTTAAAAAATTCTAAGCAGTTTTGTGGATATATACGCAAACTCGTCTTTATTCAAGGTCTTTTGATAAAATCGTTATTCCAGTTGATCAAACTATATGCTCCCTTGTTAATTTGGAGTTATTATGACTAGTTTGACATCTTCAAAATGTTACAGTCTTGTAAAAACACGGCTAAGAAAGAGTGATCCAGAGAATTTTTAAGAAACTTTTTAAAAATAAACCCTGAGAAATACTCTGAACTCGTTTGTCGATAAACATACACTCTGAAAAAGTTAAGTCAAATACAATTATAGTGTGCACTTTGTGTTGTAAATTTGTAAAAGTGTAAAAGTGTAAGCCTTCCCAACAACAATTTGTACAGAAATAGGATTGCACTTTTTGCTAGACCCCTACCTATGACTTAAATATCGTAGTAACTTTAACACGATTTCAGTGTTTAACAAGTAAGAAGGCTCTAGTCGGGAGAGCCCAACTAGAAGATACCCTGAACCCAGTTGCAAGTTGCAGTTGTATAAGACTTTGGTATACTGACTTAACTTCAATCGATTAAATTCGATATCTCCGGTGTTTCTTAACCGATTTAAACAAAATTTTCAGAAAAGTTCTATCGTTACCCATTATTTCAACCCCCATTTTTATATTTTCCAAATTCGATATATATTTTTTTTTCTCCTAACTGCCCGACGCGAACTGTCCACCGTTTGTTCGGCTTGCCGAACTTCTCTATTCGTGCGTCTTTGTGCTCGTTGAGCTGTGTTTTGCGCTTGTTCGGTACTCCTAATATTCTCATTTTCTCTCCTAACTGCCCGACGCGAACTGTCCACCGTTTGTTCGGCTTGCCGAACTTCTCTATTCGTACGCCTTTGTGCTCGTTGAGCTGTGTTTTGCGCTTGTTCGGTACTCCTCATATTCTCGTTTTCTCTCCTGACTGCCCGACGCGAACTGTTCACCGTTTGTTCGGCTTGCCGAACTTGCATATTTGTGCGTCTGCGTGCGATATTTATAGTTTTCTGTCTCTGTTCGATTCTTCTTATTTCTATAGCTTGCCTGCGAGCTGCTCTTCGAAGAGTGTCTGTTGATTGCTCAGAAATTCTATAGTCTGCGTTATTTCGACGAATTCTCTGAGATTCTGCATTAACATTCAATTCTCTGTCTATATATTCGATATTTTCACGGCGAGCTCTAATTCTCATTGCCTGCGCTCGCAATCTTTGTGATGCATTAACCCTAGTCAAACGCGGCATTTTGAAATTTGTCAATTGGACTTTAAACTTTCAGCTAATAAAAAATATCTGATAATAAAAACCGAGTTAAATTTAATTTTTGATATTTTAAATTAAACTGCAAAAATCGAATATACCGATATTTATATTAAATAAATTTAAATTTGATTATAAAAATAAAAATATATATATAAGTATATAAATATAAATGTGGTCTTAATATAAAAGCACTAATAGTTATTATATAATTGTATAAAAATATATTTCAAATTATTTCGCATAAAAATACCGATTAATATATGTGCTTCATATGCAACACAAGACTGCGACGTTAAGTTGGCAAGCTTGCCAATCGATTGCAAAATAATTTAATATATATTAGTATTTGAATGCTATAATGTTAATTAATGAAAACTTTAAATTAAATTGGGATGTATAGAGCCGAAGAGAATTTGAAACGACCGATTAAATCGCGTTGTCAAATTTGGCAAATAAAAAAAAAAAAAAAAAAAAAAATTCTTAGTAATTTTAAAAATTTTATGAGAATCAAGAAACAATTTAATTAAACAGTCTTAAAAAAGACTTCTTAAGCAAATACCGGGTACAGCAGACCGCTGCGCGTAAAATGTATCCACGTTTGGACGCTACAAATGTACAAACATATGTACATATGTCACACACAATGGCACTGTTCACAGTATTCACTCGCGATTATTTAATTTAACGTTTCACAGAGTTTAATTTGTGCAGTAATGTTGTTTTAATTAATAGTGTTGTAATATTAAAACAAAGAAACTATAAATTTAATGTAAATATTGCGTTTTTGTAAAATTTGATGCGTTCAATAAAAGCGTTCGTTTCAAATTGAGAATAGAGAGAGCAAATAGAAATATGTGCCAAAAGTAACGGGATTAACGCAAGAACGATAAAACTAAGGTTGAGCAGAAACTGGCTTATGTTCTGCGTAGATGACGTCACATTTGATGCATGTGTTGTATATTTGCCTTGTTAAAATATAAATTACTAAATTTTGGCTTTTAATAATATATAATAATAATAATATAATAAGAGAAGCAGTTTTTCCTTTATTATCATTCATTTAAATTAAAATAAAATTGATGAAAAATGCTTTACATGTGACGTTTCGAACAGCTGTTTATGTGCAATGCGTTATCTGTCTTTCTTGTATCATGGGACTAACGCACTTAGAGTATAGCGATTGCGTTGCATTCCTATGTATTGGTGTGGTAAGCAGCCACACAAATCAAATTCTATTATACTGGCAACTGTTCTTCTAAACACAGACTACTTATGATCAGAATTCCACTCACTGGCAACTCAAAATTTTGCATTATTTGGAGCTTTCTCTTTAAACGCTCCCTTTAAATTGAGCAAGAACAGTAACAAAGGAAATTTGACCAAAAAGTAGAAACACTTACGCATTTTCAGCATTTCATATGCATTGCATTTCCATGCGTAGGTGTAGCTTGTCTGGCAACGCTAAAAATATGGCAATTTGCGATCAAGAGTGAATACACAAAACACATGTTCACAAAAACTATATTGATCAGAAAAGTGTACTGCCCAGGTTCATAGATTATTATATATGTATGAGTGTAAGAGACCATGCAGTGCCATCTAGTTGATAAACAGAGACACATCGATTGATGGGCTGCAAATTATCAAACTAGATGGCGTTACACCTTATTTGATTGGAATTAAATCCTTTGCGAGGAAAACCTACATCACAATAAATTAAATGCATTATATATTTATATTCAGTTACTTCCAATCCAAAAGAGTGGGTGCTGGGGGCGAAAAGAGTTTGGCAGAAGGAGTGAGCGTTGCATCAAATTGAGAAATAGAGAGCAAAAAGATGTACGCGCCAGAAGTAACGGGATAACGCGTACATCAACAGCGTGGTGACTCTAGCTGAAAAATATGTACGCATACCGTATGGGTGGGCGTGGCATCCAAATTTTTGATGCAGATCTATGTGGAATGTCAATTTCTATCTTCATGCCAAATTGGGTGACTCTAGCTCAAAGTTTGTAAAAGGTGGAGAAAGGGGGGTTTGGGGGTGGTATGGGTGGGCGTGGCATCCAAAGTCTTGGTGCAGATCTATGTGGAATGTCAATTGCTATCTTCATACTAATTTTGGTGACTCTAGCTCAAAGTTTGTAAAAGGTGGGGAAAGGAGGTCTGGGGGTTGGTATGGCCGGGTAAGGCATCCAAATTTTAATGCAGATCTATGTGGAATGTCAATTGCTATCTTCATACCAAATTTGGTGACTCTAGCTCAAAGTTTGTAAAAGGTGGGGAAAGGAGGGCTGGGGTTAGTATGGCCGGGTGAGGCATCCAAATTTTAATGCAGATCTATGTGGAATGTCAATTTTTATCTTCATACCAAATTGGGTGACTCTAGCTCAAAGTTTGTAAAAGGTGGGGAAAGGGGGGTTTATGGGTGGTATGGGTGGGCGTGGCATCCAAATTTTTGATGCAGATCTATGTGGAATGTCAATTTCTATCTTCATACCAAATTGGGTGACTTAAGCTCAAAGTTTGTAAAAGGTGGGGAAAGGGGGTTTGGGGGTGGTATGGGTGGGCGTGGCATCCAAATTTTTGATGCAGATCTATGTGGAATGTCAATTTCTATCTTCATACCAAATTGGGTGACTCTAGCTCAAAGTTTGTAAAAAGTGGGGAAATGAGGCTGTGGGCGGTATGGGTGGGCGTGGCATCCAAATTTTTGATGCAGATCTATGTGGAATGTCAATTTATATCTTCATACCAAATTGGAAGACTCTAGCTCAAAGTTTGTAAAAAGTGGGGAATGGGGGGCTGAATGGGTGGGCATGGCTCCAAAACTTTAATGCAGATTTTTGATGGTCGCTGCCTGCTATCTTCCCGCCAAATTTGGTGGCTCTAGCTTTAAGGATGTGCAAAATTTGTGTATTTATCGGTGTTGAGGTATCGAATTTACCGATTTGCCAGCTCCCCAGTTATCGTAGAACCCCCATCTTGACACTTTAATTTACTATCCCATTGATAAAGAGAATTGGAAAGTTTCAAGTCTCTAGCTTGAAGGGTGTGGAAAAAAATTGGACACATGCAAACGGATAGACGGACGGACGGACACCATGACGGACATTGCACAAACTCTATATACTCTTTACATTCGGTATCGTGTATAAGAAGACTGTAGAATTTTTTCGACATTGTATGCACCAAAAATATTTTTTTCGCTCAAAAAAAGTTGGCAACACTAATCGTTTATTTAACTTAACTTAAGGAATGCATGCGTTTACTCTCAACTTAACTTAACGTAATAAATCAGTGTCTCAGTGCTGTAGAATTATGTAAGCAGTGCTGTTAAACAAAATAAACTATATTGACCGGTCGTTGGCGCATTTTGTATACAACGTTGCTACCAAGTTCTTTGGCAGTTGCAGTCAAACTGCTCTTTTTATACCCTTAACCCATAAAATGGGTAAATAAGGGTATAATGGTTTTGTGCAAAAGTATGTAACAGGCAGAAGGAAGCATCTCCGACCCTATAAAGTATATATATTCTTGATCAGCATCAACAGCCGAGACGATATAGCCATGTCCGTCTGTCCGTCTGTCTGTCCGTCTGTATGAACGCGTGGATCCCAGAGACTACAAGAGCTAGAGACTTCAGATTTTGGATTTAAGTTCTCCTATACCATGAGCAGAACAAGTTTGCTTCAAATTATCGATAACTATTCTGGTTTCCGATATACACATAATATCGATAACAATAAAATATCGAATTTGGAAAATCTAAAAATGAGGGTTGAAGTAATGGATAATGATAGAACTTTTCTGAAAATTTCGTCCAAATCCGTTGAGAAACACCAGAGATATTGAACTTAATCGATGGAAGCTAAGCCAGTATACCAAAGTCTTATATAAATTAAATATATTTATTGCAACTGGGTTTAGGGTATCTTCTAGTCGGGCTCTCCTGACTAGAGCCTTCTTACTTGTTTTAATGTTATTTTTAAAGTCTATTGACTTTTTATCATAAATTAAACTATGATTTTCAATTAAATTTATAAAATTATGCTCATCCATTTCAATATTTGAATTTGTCACAATCGAGAAAGAAATGCTCGCAATAGTGTGGGCGTTAGATAATCTTCGTTCTTATTTGTATGGCGCGGCGTCAATCAAAATTTACACGGATCATCAGCCTCTAACGTTCGCGCTAGGTAACAGGAATTTTAATGCCAAACTGAAGCGATGGAAGTCCCGAATAGAGGAATATAACTGCGAACTATTATATAAACCAGGGAAATCCAACGTGGTTGCTGACGCTCTTTCACGCATCACGACGCAGGTTAATTACTTGGGTTCCGACACAGCAACCGCTTCCGAATCTGGCTCAGATTCCGGAGCCACTATCCATAGTGCGCTTCAAGACGCTTCACAATTGATTCCTCATGTGGAAATCCCTATAAACGTGTTTCGGAATCAATTAATATTCGACCAGAGTCGCTCAGAATACTTATGCGAGCACCCGCACGCAGGGTTTGTGCGACACTTTATTCCCATAAACCAGCGAGAGCTATCGAACTTAACTACTTCTTTACAGAGGTATTTAAAGCCTTCGATTATTAATGGAGTTAAAATCCCCGATTCTTACTTACAATTTTTCCAATCCAATTGCTTTCAGAATTTCAAACTTTTTAGAATTCGAATCACACAACGGTTGGTTACAGATTTGACCGATGAAGATGAAATTTGCGAATTAATTAAAAAGGACATCGCAGAGCCCATAGGGGACCGAAAGAAGTCCGCTTACAAATATTAGAAAAGTTTTATTTCCCGAAAATGACAAGCATTATTCGTGCCCAGGTGTCGTCTTGCGAATGTTGTAAGCTCTTCAAGTACGAAAGACACCCAAATAAACCAGCGTTTCAACCGACCCCTATCCCTCATCTACCATGCGAAATTCTTCACATTGACGTTTTCACATTTGGCAAGAAATTCTACTTAAGTTGCATAGACAAATTTACCAAATTCGCAAAACTTTTCCCGTTGGAATCAAAATCAGCGGTCCATTTGCGCGAAGCACTCTTAGAGACTCTCCATTATTTTACAGTCCCGAAAATAATGGTATCCGATAATGAGAGAGGCCTTCTATGTCCGACGGTTTTGAACTACCTTAAGGCCTTGGGAATCGAATTATATTATACACCAACTCAAAAAAGCGAGGTCAATGGTCAGATTGAAAAATTCCATTCCACATTTTTGGAAATTTTTAGATGTTTAAAAAGCGAATATCCAAATTTCAAAGACAGTGAATTGGTCCCAATAGCGGTGGACAGATACAATAATTCTGTCCACTCTGTGACGAAAAGGAAGCCTGTCGACGTTTTTTTCAATCGTACATCCAGAATTAACTACCAAGGCTTAGCAAATTTTAAACAACAAACCTTTGAGGATATTAGGGGGTAACTCCAGTTTAAACAAATGTCGACTAATCTTACGCGCAATAAAAACAGAGCAGAGCCTATTCCTTATAACCAGGGCGACAAGGTGTTTGTTGCTAATAAACAGATTAAGACTAAAGAGAAGCAGAGATTCAAACCGGAAATAATACAGGAGGATAGAAGAGTTACGATTAAAACTAGGTCAGGGAAAATTTTTCATAAATCAGATTTGAGGAATTGATCTTAGAAGACGTTTCACATACCTGCATTAGCCATTTACATTAAAAATATTATTATTATAAAAATATCAAAATTATACAAAAATAAAATTAAAATTTTATCCACAAAAAATGTATTAAAATCATACCTAGAAAATAAGTAAATACAAAAACACACAACAACATATTAAACATAAGATAACATTACACACTTTTAAATTCCTCAATTAATCACACTACAAATACACAGAAATTATTGAACATATGACAACATTACACATTTTATGTTTCTCATTTAATCACACTATAAATACACAGAATTATCGAACATGAAATAAGATAACACATTATTGAATTATTACCATAAGGTTCCACATTTTTATCATTTTATTAATGCACGGCTCTTTTGCAAAGTTGCCTTGCTTCAACCAGTCTATAACAAATTAATATAAAAAACACACTATTACATAAAAACACACTGTACACTATTTCATAAGCATGCTCCTGATTTACACGGCGGTCACCATGTACATTTTAAATACGAGGCACTGTGGCTCCCCTACAACAAGGCTTCGTCTGGCACGATAATGGAATGTTCGAATTGGCCCTTGTCATCGACTTGGCTAAAATGCAGGATATCTTTGGCGATTTGCGGAAAGAAGCAACACCGAAGGCGGTTCCCGGATCAAAACATAAACAGACCATTACCTTCAAGATGCATTGGAGGGGATTTCCAGGTTGACTGGTTGGGGTCGGCGTGAAATGAAAAGCAAGATCACCGGACTCATCAGACTGGAACGCTATTTTACGGTCCCAGGAGTCTCTTGCTAAATACGACGGTCAACGAATCAAAATAAACGGCTCTTCGATGCTGAACACCAATTAATACAGCAACGCAACATGATAATCGACAAAATGAACGTGGAACCAAATATCACCGGAATTTAAAAAGCTGGCCGAGAGTCGTTCGCTGCCTTGCTCATCCATAGGGAATACATATGTTCGCCAAGATAAGGATTTACAGCAGCTAGACCTGAAAAAATCTGATGGCAGACCGGCTGCCCCAACGAACGCGACTGCAACCGGCCACGAGTAGAGTACGTCCACAACTTCAGCCTACAATAACTCAGGAAACCATCGACCATGTCTGAGAATAATATAGAAGCTGACGTCAACGAGAGGCATCCCATTTGCATCAAACCTTGCCTTGGGATTTTCGCCACGGGCCACGTCAGCAAAAGTCAAAGTTTTATGATCTGCGGGACGCAGATCTTGTAGTGGGGAGGAGTTAACACCCGGTTCCAGCGATGCTCTTCGGCCACCTCTTGCTGTCACCAACAACCATTGGCTACATTTCACAGAGTCAGCAAATTACAAACGTCACAACTCGGCTACTACATCGCACGCCAATGTATCGACACGATACAAAATGCCGGCCGACGGAGAGCCGACGAGAGCTTGCTTGCGAGCGAGTGGAAATCAGTTTAAGTTGAGCGGCCGAAACTGATACTTTAAAATTATAAAATAAACTGAATACTTAAAACGAATTCTGGTTTTTACTAAAAAAGAATTAATCGCGACTACGTTTGAGATTGCAACATTGCAGGAATAGCATTAAGGTGGTATAAACATTCACGGTAGTCGTCCTGACTGCTTAACTTATATGTTGCAAAAATCAAAAAAAAAAAAGAAAAGAAAATTGAGGTAATTTTAAGTGTTTGATTTTTTATTTATTCATATATATTTATATTATTTATTTGCATATTTTATTATTTACTAATTTTTATTTGTTATTTATTTATTTTGATTTTTTCACATATGTATGTATATATATGTTGCAAAAATCAAAAAAAAAATTTAAGGTAATTTTTAGTGGGGAACATGGAAATGATTTTTGATAAATTATTTCAAGTCGACTCGAAGGCTCTTAAAATTATATAAGAGCCCCATTACAGTCGTGATGGCCTCCACGTGGTGTTCCCTGGATACCGATTGAAATTAGTAATCGGGAGCAAATTTGAGCGGCGAAGTTAGGTTAGTTTTATATATAATTATGTTATCCATAATTCTAGATAAGTTTTGAAGTTAAAAATTTGAAGAAAAATATTGTAATCTACATCTGTACTGGTATCGATTATGCCGCAGTCGGTTGCGTCCGGATGCAACGTTTCCACTTGTTGTTATTGTTTTTGCTGTTGCTATAATAAGTTTATGCCCAGCAAGCATTTTGAATGACAAACTAGTGTTTTTCCAGTCACCATATGATTGAAGGTAAACATTTATGAACTATGGCATCCGATCGATATTTTTTGATATAGTGTAAATGTGATATATTTTTAGAGCTTATTTACTTTTGTACAAAAACAAAAATCCTTATGTGCACAATTTCGAATCTTAGTTCGGTTTTCATGACCTGAACAATGTTGCACTGCATTTTTTAACACTATATATAATATCAGGATGGCAACTGGAGCTACAGCCCCGTGGTCTCCACAGAAGAGGGCGGGCCCGTTCAATAGAGATTTCGGAAAAAAAAGTTTCAAATTCAGACTAGTAAACACAAGTAAACAACTTTTCGATGACGCGCTTGCACGTGGGTCGCGCGGCGGGCAAAACAATCTCAACTCCCTGTAGTTTTTTGAGAATGTATTTGGTTTTGATGGTATCGAATTGCACTGGAGAGCGCTCATTTTCAAAAATGTAAATTATAAAAAACAGGCTTCGAATCACGATGGGACATAACCGTATATCAAAGTTTGCTCTCCTGAGCATTGAAACTGATTTGCTTCGAGAACTGTATTTCATCGAAATCATCACCGATTTTTCGGCGAAAAAAGCTCGGAAAGTTCCGTTCGTTGAGACTAAAATTAGATTACAAATAATTCTTGTTTCCGATTATAGTTATATGTTCGCTAAATAATAAAAGAATCTATACGTGCTTTCACAATAAATTATTTATTGGAAAACTCGACTGAGAAAAATTGTTAATTTTATTTGTAAAATAATTTGGAGCCAAGGGGCCTCCACTCCTTTGTTGCCCCGAGGCCTCCAGACCTTTAAATCCGGCCCTGCATAATATATATAAAGATAAACACGAATACCTGCGCTGACATTTCTCTTAAACTAAAGGCATATTTACTCTTGACTTAACTTAACTTAACTTAACGTAAGAGTCAGCTGACTCAATCTTCCTTATGGCTGTCAATGTTAGCGTTTGCTCTCAACTTAACGTAACTTAACATAATTCTGAACCTGCAGGTTGCAGATTCTTACGTTAAGTTCTTAAGTTGAACAGTGTTGATTAATGTGAAAATCAAACAGCTAATCAAAAACTGTGCTGCAAAACGTTAAGCTCTGTTTACAAATTCAAATATTGAAATGGATGAGCATAATTTTATAAATTTAATTGAAAATCATAGTTTAATTTATGATAAAAAGTCAATAGACTTTAAAAATAACATTAAAACAAGTAAGAAGGCTCTAGTCAGGAGAGCCCGACTAGAAGATACCCTAAACCCAGTTGCAATAAATATATTTAATTTATATAAGACTTTGGTATACTGGCTTAGCTTCCATCGATTAAGTTCAATATCTCTGGTGTTTCTCAACGGATTTGGACGAAATTTTCAGAAAAGTTCTATCATTATCCATTACTTCAACCCTCATTTTTAGATTTTCCAAATTCGATATTTTATTGTTATCGATATTATGTGTATATCGGAAACCAGAATAGTTATCGATAATTTGGAAAATCTAAAAATGAGGGTTGAAGTAATGGATAATGATAGAACTTTTCTGAAAATTTCGTCCAAATCCGTTGAGAAACACCAGAGATATTGAACTTAATCGATGGAAGCTAAGCCAGTATACCAAAGTCTTATATAAATTAAATATATTTATTGCAACTGGGTTTAGGGTATCTTCTAGTCGGGCTCTCCTGACTAGAGCCTTCTTACTTGTTTTAATGTTATTTTTAAAGTCTATTGACTTTTTATCATAAATTAAACTATGATTTTCAATTAAATTTATAAAATTATGCTCATCCATTTCAATATTTGAATTTGTAAACAGAGCTTAACGTTTTGCAGCACAGTTTTTGATTAGCTGTTTGATTTTCACATTAATCAACACTGTTCAACTTAAGAACTTAACGTAAGAATCTGCAACCTGCAGGTTCAGAATTATGTTAAGTTACGTTAAGTTGAGAGCAAACGCTAACATTGACAGCCATAAGGAAGATTGAGTCAGCTGACTCTTACGTTAAGTTAAGTTAAGTTAAGTCAAGAGTAAATATGCCTTTAGTTTAAGAGAAATGTCAGCGCAGGTATTCGTGTTTATCTTTATATATATTATGCAGGGCCGGATTTAAAGGTCTGGAGGCCTCGGGGCAACAAAGGAGTGGAGGCCCTTGGCTCCAAATTATTTTACAAATAAAATTAACAATTTTTCTCAGTCGAGTTTTCCAATAAATAATTTATTGTGAAAGCACGTATAGATTCTTTATTATTTAGCGAACATATAACTATAATCGGAAACAAGAATTATTTGTAATCTAATTTTAGTCTCAACGAACGGAACTTTCCGAGCTTTTTTCGCCGAAAAATCGGTGATGATTTCGATGAAATACAGTTCTCGAAGCAAATCAGTTTCAATGCTCAGGAGAGCAAACTTTGATATACGGTTATGTCCCATCGTGATTCGAAGCCTGTTTTTTATAATTTACATTTTGAAAATGAGCGCTCTCCAGTGCAATTCGATACCATCAAAACCAAATACATTCTCAAAAAACTACAGGGAGTTGAGATTGTTTTGCCCGCCGCGCGACCCACGTGCAAGCGCGTCATCGAAAAGTTGTTTACTTGTGTTTACTAGTCTGAATTTGAAACTTTTTTTTTCCGAAATCTCTATTGAACGGGCCCGCCCTCTTCTGTGGAGACCACGGGGCTGTAGCTCCAGTTGCCATCCTGATATTATATATAGTGTTAAAAAATGCAGTGCAACATTGTTCAGGTCATGAAAACCGAACTAAGATTCGAAATTGTGCACATAAGGATTTTTGTTTTGTACAAAAGTAAATAAGCTCTAAAAATATATCACATTTACACTATATCAAAAAATATCGATCGGATGCCATAGTTCATAAATGTTTACCTTCAATCATATGGTGACTGGAAAAACACTAGTTTGTCATTCAAAATGCTTGCTGGGCATAAACTTATTATAGCAACAGCAAAAACAATAACAACAAGTGGAAACGTTGCATCCGGACGCAACCGACTGCGGCATAATCGATACCAGTACAGATGTAGATTACAATATTTTCTTCAAATTTTAACTTCAAAACTTATCTAGAATTATGGATAACATAATTATATATAAAACTAACCTAACTTCGCCGCTCAAATTTGCTCCCGATTACTAATTTCAATCGGTATCCAGGGAACACCACGTGGAGGCCATCACGACTGTAATGGGGCTCTTATATAATTTTAAGAGCCTTCGAGTCGACTTGAAATAATTTATCAAAAATCATTTCCATGTTCCCCACTAAAAATTACCTTAAATTTTTTTTTGATTTTTGCAACATATATATACATACATATGTGAAAAAATCAAAATAAATAAATAACAAATAAAAATTAGTAAATAATAAAAATATGCAAATAAATAATATAAATATATATGAATAAATAAAAAATCAAACACTTAAAATTACCTCAATTTTCTTTTCTTTTTTTTTTTGATTTTTGCAACATATAAGTTAAGCAGTCAGGACGACTACCGTGAATGTTTATACCACCTTAATGCTATTCCTGCAATGTTGCAATCTCAAACGTAGTCGCGATTAATTCTTTTTTAGTAAAAACCAGAATTCGTTTTAAGTATTCAGTTTATTTTATAATTTTAAAGTATCAGTTTCGGCCGCTCAACTTAAACTGATTTCCACTCGCTCGCAAGCAAGCTCTCGTCGGCTCTCCGTCGGCCGGCATTTTGTATCGTGTCGATACATTGGCGTGCGATGTAGTAGCCGAGTTGTGACGTTTGTAATTTGCTGACTCTGTGAAATGTAGCCAATGGTTGTTGGTGACAGCAAGAGGTGGCCGAAGAGCATCGCTGGAACCGGGTGTTAACTCCTCCCCACTACAAGATCTGCGTCCCGCAGATCATAAAACTTTGACTTTTGCTGACGTGGCCCGTGGCGAAAATCCCAAGGCAAGGTTTGATGCAAATGGGATGCCTCTCGTTGACGTCAGCTTCTATATTATTCTCAGACATGGTCGATGGTTTCCTGAGTTATTGTAGGCTGAAGTTGTGGACGTACTCTACTCGTGGCCGGTTGCAGTCGCGTTCGTTGGGGCAGCCGGTCTGCCATCAGATTTTTTCAGGTCTAGCTGCTGTAAATCCTTATCTTGGCGAACATATGTATTCCCTATGGATGAGCAAGGCAGCGAACGACTCTCGGCCAGCTTTTTAAATTCCGGTGATATTGGTTCCACGTTCATTTTGTCGATTATCATGTTGCGTTGCTGTATTAATTGGTGTTCAGCATCGAAGAGCCGTTTATTTTGATTCGTTGACCGTCGTATTTAGCAAGAGACTCCTGGGACCGTAAAATAGCGTTCCAGTCTGATGAGTCCGGTGATCTTGCTTTTCATTTCACGCCGACCCCAACCAGTCAACCTGGAAATCCCCTCCAATGCATCTTGAAGGTAATGGTCTGTTTATGTTTTGATCCGGGAACCGCCTTCGGTGTTGCTTCTTTCCGCAAATCGCCAAAGATATCCTGCATTTTAGCCAAGTCGATGACAAGGGCCAATTCGAACATTCCATTATCGTGCCAGACGAAGCCTTGTTGTAGGGGAGCCACAGTGCCTCGTATTTAAAATGTACATGGTGACCGCCGTGTAAATCAGGAGCATGCTTATGAAATAGTGTACAGTGTGTTTTATGTAATAGTGTGTTTTTTATATTAATTTGTTATAGACTGGTTGAAGCAAGGCAACTTTGCAAAAGAGCCGTGCATTAATAAAATGATAAAAATGTGGAACCTTATGGTAATAATTCAATAATGTGTTATCTTATTTCATGTTCGATAAATTCTGTGTATTTATAGTGTGATTAAATGAGAAACATAAAATGTGTAATGTTGTCATATGTTCAATAATTTCTGTGTATTTGTAGTGTGATTAATTGAGGAATTTAAAATTGTGTAATGTTATCTTATGTTTAATATGTTGTTGTGTGTTTTGTATTTACTTATTTTCTAGGTATGATTTTAATACATTTTTTGTGGATAAAATTTTAATTTTATTTTTGTATAATTTTGATATTTTTATAATAATAATATTTTTAATGTAAATGGCTAATGCAGGTATGTGAAACGTCTTCTAAGATCAATTCCTCAAATCTGATTTATGAAAAATTTTCCCTGACCTAGTTTTAATCGTAACTCTTCTATCCTCCTGTATTATTTCCGGTTTGAATCTCTGCTTCTCTTTAGTCTTAATCTGTTTATTAGCAACAAACACCTTGTCGCCCTGGTTATAAGGAATAGGCTCTGCTCTGTTTTTATTGCGCGTAAGATTAGTCGACATTTGTTTAAACTGGAGTTACCCCCTAATATCCTCAAAGGTTTGTTGTTTAAAATTTGCTAAGCCTTGGTAGTTAATTCTGGATGTACGATTGAAAAAAACGTCGACAGGCTTCCTTTTCGTCACAGAGTGGACAGAATTATTGTATCTGTCCACCGCTATTGGGACCAATTCACTGTCTTTGAAATTTGGATATTCGCTTTTTAAACATCTAAAAATTTCCAAAAATGTGGAATGGAATTTTTCAATCTGACCATTGACCTCGCTTTTTGAGTTGGTGTATAATATAATTCGATTCCCAAGGCCTTAAGGTAGTTCAAAACCGTCGGACATAGAAGGCCTCTCTCATTATCGGATACCATTATTTTCGGGACTGTAAAATAATGGAGAGTCTCTAAGAGTGCTTCGCGCAAATGGACCGCTGATTTTGATTCCAACGGGAAAAGTTTTGCGAATTTGGTAAATTTGTCTATGCAACTTAAGTAGAATTTCTTGCCAAATGTGAAAACGTCAATGTGAAGAATTTCGCATGGTAGATGAGGGATAGGGGTCGGTTGAAACGCTGGTTTATTTGGGTGTCTTTCGTACTTGAAGAGCTTACAACATTCGCAAGACGACACCTGGGCACGAATAATGCTTGTCATTTTCGGGAAATAAAACTTTTCTAATATTTGTAATCGGACTTCTTTCGGTCCCCTATGGGCTCTGCGATGTCCTTTTTAATTAATTCGCAAATTTCATCTTCATCGGTCAAATCTGTAACCAACCGTTGTGTGATTCGAATTCTAAAAAGTTTGAAATTCTGAAAGCAATTGGATTGGAAAAATTGTAAGTAAGAATCGGGGATTTTAACTCCATTAATAATCGAAGGCTTTAAATACCTCTGTAAAGAAGTAGTTAAGTTCGATAGCTCTCGCTGGTTTATGGGAATAAAGTGTCGCACAAACCCTGCGTGCGGGTGCTCGCATAAGTATTCTGAGCGACTCTGGTCGAATATTAATTGATTCCGAAACACGTTTATAGGGATTTCCACATGAGGAATCAATTGTGAAGCGTCTTGAAGCGCACTATGGATAGTGGCTCCGGAATCTGAGCCAGATTCGGAAGCGGTTGCTGTGTCGGAACCCAAGTAATTAACCTGCGTCGTGATGCGTGAAAGAGCGTCAGCAACCACGTTGGATTTCCCTGGTTTATATAATAGTTCGCAGTTATATTCCTCTATTCGGGACTTCCATCGCTTCAGTTTGGCATTAAAATTCCTGTTACCTAGCGCGAACGTTAGAGGCTGATGATCCGTGTAAATTTTGATTGACGCCGCGCCATACAAATAAGAACGAAGATTATCTAACGCCCACACTATTGCGAGCATTTCTTTCTCGATTGTGGCATAATTTTCTTCGGATTTATTCAAAGAACGGGAAATTTAAGCTATTGGCCGATCTTTTTTCTCGTCGACTTGCGAAAGAACTGCGCCGATTGCGTAATTTGACGCATCTGTCGTTAAATGGAAAGGTATACTAAAATTTGGAAAAGCTAACACCTCAGACGAGGAAAGGATGGTCTTTAAGTCGTTGAAAGCCTGTAAGGCTTTTTCATCTAATTCAATAGGAACTTTGGCAGACTGGGTCGATTTGATTTTAGCGTATTTACCCCTTGTTAAATTTGTTAGGGGTTTGGCAACATTTGCATAGTCCTGTATAAATTTCCTGTAATAAGAAGTCATGCCTAAAAATCCCTTCAACTCCTTAACATTGCTAGGAGGTTACATTTTTTAATGGCCTCTACTTTTTTTCATTTGCCATAATCCCCTCCCCTGTGACAATATAACCCAGGAATTCTACCTGCGTGGACAGGAAATGGGTCTTCTCCAAGTTAACTTGAAGATTCCCTTTTCGAAGACTCTCGAAGATCAGCCGAAGGTTAGTCCAATGACTATCATAATCCTTGCTGAAAACAATTATGTCGTCAATGTATACGTAACAGATTTTCCCGATATGTTCCCTTAGCACATCGTCAATCATGCGCTGGAAGATTGATGGAGCGTTTTTTAATCCGAACGGAAGACGCAAGAACTCGTATTTTCCGTTCAAAGTGGAAAATGCGGTCTTGGGGATGTCGTGTTCTCTCATACGAATTTGGTGAAACCCCGATGTCAAATCGAGGGTGGTGAAATATTTGGCGTCGCCAAGGCTTGCCAAGGTAGAATTAATATCAGGAATTGGGTAAGTGTCGGATATAGTTACAGCGTTTAACCGCTTGAAATCAATGACTAATCTGTACTGTTTTTCACCATTTGGTTTGGGTTTTTTTTGGCACTATCCATAGCGGAGAATTATAAGGGCTTCTAGAAGGTCGGATTATACCTTCGCGAAGGAGTTCCGCTACTTGTACCTCTACTACTTTTCTCATATTGGCAGGGTAAGGATAACTTTTCGTATATATGCGGTCTTGGGTTCTAGAGCGAATATCTGCCCTAACAGCAGTGTCTATTAATTCACCCAGCGAAATTGGTTTAAAAATTTCTGAAAATTCTTCGATTAGTGCATTTAAGGTTGAATTTATACGTTCAGAGTGATCAGTCTTAACCAATGGGTGAATGTTTAAAGAATTTTTAGCTAACAAAGGCAACTTGATTCCTGGGGCTATTGTTAAAAGATTATTTTCTCTATCGATTAAAGCTTTTAATTCCTTGAGGGTATCGTCCCCAATAATACCGTCAAAAGAACTCAAGCCAGGGAGTACGAAAAATTTAAGAGCTGTATCATTACCAGCATGTTTGAAAAATTGGCCCACAAGCCGGTGTGTAATTCTTACAAAACCTGTGGCGGATTGAACAAAAAAAGGACTGGGTAACTGGGTACAACCGACGGCTATTTTGGGGCTAATGAAGTTTTTATTTGCGCCGGTATCTACTAAGAATTGCAACTTAGCCCCTTCTTTAGTTTCATACTCTAAGTATGGTACACTAGAGAGGCGTCGGTCATAAAATTTGTCTCCCCTTCAAACTCTTGTAGAGTATCTTCTAAGGTTCCCTCTTGCACTGAGCCTCCTTGTTCGATACTTATATTTTCATGAGACACGTTCTCATAGAAGTTTTCGTGGTTTTGAACCTGAGTGGTCTCATTTGAGACGGGAGTCTGAGAAGGCAGGGCCGTTGACACGTGGTACAACTTTTGCACCTTTCTGAATGGGTTCAAAGTAGAAGAGGCGCTTGGGCTTCGCTTGACCCCAGCATCGCCTTGATGTGCATTATATCTGGGTTGGAAGGATAGCCCTGACCTGTTGGATTCTATTTTTATGGCAGGTCGAAGCCCCTGGAATCTTTGGAAACCCCGATGGTTTCTGACAGTACTGCCGCTATGATGTGGGAACGGTACTGGTGATTGTTGAAAGGTCTGGAATCGGGGGGAGTTAGCCCACCGGTTTGGCTGTGAGGAAGGCTGTGTAAAGTTTCCCACATTTGTTGATTGTTGCAAATTTCCCCTGAATGAGACGTTCTGTAGTTCCAGACAAAAAGAATACGCCTCTGGCAGATTCTTAGGGCCGCGAATGACTAACAGCTTTGAGAAATCGCCATCAAGTCCTCTTATGAAGACATCCAATGCCTTATCCCTATAGGTCTCTGTCAACGCGTCGACCACATTGGGAGCGTGAGATCCCTCCTTTAGCTTGTTTACAATTAAAGAAAAGTGGTTATTTACTTCCATGTAATATTCCTCCAATGTCTTAGTGCCCTGCGTCAGCTGACTCAATTGGTACTCCAGAGTACGGACGTCACGCTTATCAGCATAGTGAAGTGCTAATTCCCCTTTTTATCTCCAACCAGTCGTCATCCTTCACACCATACGAACTGAGTGCCATATCGGCACTTCCCCTAATCTTTTGCCTAATATGCAACACTATTGACCTAAACAAAGGTTTACCCCTCACGATTTCATAATCGCTCAGGATGGATTGCGCCCTATTGATCCAAGATGTGTATTGTCCAGATTGGCCCTCGAAAGTTTGGAGCTCCTTGACGCAATCCGGCAGAGTATAAGTTTCTTTCAACTCGTACTCCGTACGCGGGCGCGTCAAAGGTGCAGGTTGACTAGCCACCGGATTACGCTCTTCGTACTCGGTCTCTACAACGAGGAGCCTATTACTTATTTTCCTTACTTCTTCCTTAACCCCCATCACCTGATTAAGCAAGGCTTTTAGAGAGTCTTCAAATCTATTCAAGGTTGCCTTAATTTCTTCCATAGTGCTAGAGTTTATTTGGAGTTACTTTTGGTTTAAAAGATTTTGAAAAAGTTTAAATTATTTTTCGTCTTTTTTTTTTTTTTACTTGTTTAAATCAGACTTGAGGTCTTCCTCTTTTTGTAAAACAATTGAAAACGCTTCACTTACCCCTTCCTAATTTTTTTTAGTGTAGCAATGTGTTGTAGATTGTTGTATTTAGTTGATATATTTTTGCGTGCCGTGCTCTATTGGGAAGGGAAAAAATAAATGTTAGTAATGTTTTTTTTTTTTTTTAATATTTTTGGCACTGGGCGCGGTGGTCCGTAGTTGTCCTTTTTGGCTTTTGGCCTACTAATGGTACGGTTGCACACACAATCCACTAGGCGGCTTTTTTTGAGTGCATTCCACACTTCTTAGCGTATCTAGTAGATTGCCACACACCATACTTAATTATGGAACCATTGTGGTTATGTTTTATCTTCCCTTTTAACAAAATTTTTGCACCGGCAAATATTTTACATAAAGTGCGTGAGTTGCCGCGGTGGGTATTTGTTTTATCTTGCTTTTATTATATCAATCCATTGCACCCGCAAATACGTCGCACAGTATGAACGAACGAATTGCCGCGGTGGGTAATTGGTTGCTTATTATTGCATTATTTTTTTATTTTTTTAAATGTACAACGTTTTTTGCACCCGCAAATAATGCCACACGACGAGCGTGGACAAACTGCCGCAGTGTGTAGTTGTTTTTGATTGTGTTTAAAATTTTTCTTTTTTGTTAAATACAATATTTTAGCACTCGCAAATAATGACGCACGACGAGCGTGGGCAAATTGCCGCAGTGTGTAATTGTATATTTTTATTTTAATTTTAATTATTCTTTTATTTCGCTCGCGAATAAAATGCACACCATGTACTATTTTTTTTTTTTTTTTTTTGACACACAACTTTTTTTTATTACCTTGAATTTAAGACAATTGTAATGCGTAAATTTTTAAACGGTCTGCACACTTCGACGAGTCAAAGTAGAGTGACTTTTCGCAACGACAACGACGAGTCAAAGTAGAATGACGTCGCGCAACGACAACGATATGTCAAAGTAGGATGACGTGGCGCAACGACAACGATATGTCAAAGTAGAATGACGTGGCGCAACGACAACGATATGTCAAAGTAGAATGACGTGGCGCAACGATAACGATTGCAAACTGTTCGTTGCTTTCGCCAATTTCGGCTTGTCGCCGTTGTGGCTTTTGTCGACGTTCGTTATTTTTGTTGTTGCCGTTCTCGTTGTTGCTTTCGTCTACGCTGTGACCGTTGTGGCTTTGAAAGGGGAAATATGAAGCTTTAAACAATTTGTTGCGCCAGCGAATCAGTTGTGACGTGTACAAACGAATCGCTGCGTCAGGCAATTGCTTAACCTCTCCTTTTTTCCTCTCTCTTTTTTTATTTAACACACAGCTTTTAAGTTTATAAATTGTGAATTTTAGACAATTGTAATGCGCCCGCGAATAAGCTGTACAAGCAGATCGCCGCGGAGGGTAATTGTTTCACTTATTTTAATTTTTTACACAGCCTGTGGTTGTGTTTTTTTATCTGTAATTTTTAATTAATTAATTTTTTTATTAAAAAATTGGGTCCATCTCTCTATGAGAGGCCTGCCTCGGGCGCCAGTTAAGCAGTCAGGACGACTACCGTGAATGTTTATACCACCTTAATGCTATTCCTGCAATGTTGCAATCTCAAACGTAGTCGCGATTAATTCTTTTTTAGTAAAAACCAGAATTCGTTTTAAGTATTCAGTTTATTTTATAATTTTAAAGTATCAGTTTCGGCCGCTCAACTTAAACTGATTTCCACTCGCTCCCAAGCAAGCTCTCGTCGGCTCTCCGTCGGCCGGCATTTTGTATCGTGTCGATACATTGGCGTGCGATGTAGTAGCCGAGTTGTGACGTTTGTAATTTGCTGACTCTGTGAAATGTAGCCAATGGTTGTTGGTGACAGCAAGAGGTGGCCGAAGAGCATCGCTGGAACCGGGTGTTAACTTATATATATACATATGTGAAAAAACAAATTAAATAAATACGTAATGCTTAAAACAAAATAAATATATAACAAGTAAAAATTTGTAAATAATTAAAAAATGTAAATAAATAATATAAATATATATATGAATAAATAAAATATCAATCATATATATTAACACAAACAAAAACAATTACTCTTCAATCAATAAGCTCTCAAGGTTTACCAAAATCCCGCTATGATGGCTATATATTGTTTCATAAGTTCGCGCGCTGACCCTTCCAGTAGACATATTTGAAAATGCCCAGTCAATATGGGAATCGGACTTGGTGGTTGGTAAATTTAAATCGAGAAGTGAATTATAATTTATTGAGCGTAAAAAGTTATGAATGAGCTCGCAGGCATAAGTTAAAGTCCCCCAAAACTAAGGTATTGCTATTTAAAAAAGTGAATTGATTGAATAAATTCTCAAATTCTGTTTCAAATTTGCGCAAAGGATAAGACGGACTTTTGTATACTACTAGGACCCCCAAGGACTTGTAAACAAACAAGACGCATTGGTTGCTCTACTACATGCCACATATAATGCTTCTCGGCGCATTTTGCTACAAGTGTGGACAACCACTTTGTTATATGTTGCACCCTGACTCTTATAAATAGTAATAGCTTCTGCAGGTGCTACAGGAAATTGTTCGCGGTCAATAGTTATTTGCTCGTTGGAATGGTATTGAAAACTTTTAATAGTCTTCTGAACTAGTGTCCAAGAAGTTTCTTGACGATGTGAGTACTTAGCTCGAGCATTAACTCCTACTCTTTCTTCTAAAAATTTTATCCACAAAATTGATGGTGTGGCTGATCTGAATCCTACTTCCATTAAAGTTCCTGTTGCTCCGTTAACTAATCCATCAGCAGTATCTACATTAACCGTCACCATATACTTTGCTGTGGTTTTCAATATGAGAGAATAGGGTAATCCCTGCGTTTGGGAAGTTTTAAAATCCTGAACAGACTCAAGAATTCGACTCTTGGCGGAGGCATTTAAATGTGCGGCTTTTACAAAATCTCTAGCGCTGGAAATATGTTGGTCAGTTGTAATTGAGTTAAGCTTTGTTGTATTGAAACTATTAACTTCGGCGTTGGTTTCAAAAAGATGAATGACATCATCTGGAATTTGGTCAATTCTACAAATCCTGTTTTTAAATGAATCTACGTCCTCTGTCGACATTTGACCAGATGCCATGTTGTTGAGAGCTATTGCGAAAGGTTGATCATTTCGCTGCCGCATTATCTCTGTAAGTTCAAAAAACTTAAAGCATCCCCAAAGAGAAGACCCAAATAAGGCACTATTAGGGTTATGCGACTCAGAAGTGGATTGAAATATCCATCTATCTCCTATCGGACGTAGTTGTCTAAGATCGCCGAAAACGATCACTAAAATTCCTCCAAATGCAGATTCATGGTTGTTGAAAATTTGCTTAAGCCGGGAGTCTATAAACGAAAACATCTTGGATCCTACCATTGAGATCTCATCTATGATTAAAACTTTAAGATCAATAAGAATTGATCGGCGACTATTAAGCAAATCTGCACCCAATTCTTTGAAAGCGGACCCAGACTGGTTAATGGGAAGAGAAAACATAGTATGAAGTGTGGAACCATTGATTCCAAAAGCTGCTTTACCAGTTGGAGCACACAATATGACTTTTGCCGAAGTTGGATCACATCCAGGTTTACTATTATAAAATGAAGTTAAGGACTGGTAAAGTGCTGATATAAGACGACTCTTCCCAACGCCAGCGCCCCATCAACAAACTCATGGAAAACGTTCTTCATACTAGCATTATGAAGAACATGAGAAAAAAAAGTTTTTTGCTTTAAATTTAATGATTTTACGAGATCTGCTAAATTTTCTGGGGAAATGAGTGGAGGAAGCTTAATAAGCCGGACGTTATCTGTTTCTTCAGAGGTGCTATCATTGGCATTCAAATTTAGGACATTCAATTGAGAACTTATTTCTGGGAAAGCTAGAACTCTAAATTCTTCATCAAGAACCACTTGGTTTTTGTAAATTTCCTTCTATATCTTCACCCTCTACAGCATCCCAAAGCGCGTTGGTCTTTCTCTAAATACGTCGTAGTTGTCACGTTCGTTGTTTATACGGCTCTCATGTTCCCAGTAGTATGCCTCACAATTCCTGTCAACTAAATCGCATTGATCTTGCCTCCAATGTGAAAATAACATCACTAGCTCTCTAAAGTGGTTTTGTCTATCCTTGTGAAGGCTAAAATTCCTATATCTAATTATGCGTGACTTGGACCTTCGTTTAATAAAACCACTTCCATTTAAAAGCGGAAAAACTTCGGAGCCCACGATCTCATTTTCTTCGTCATCGTCGCTATCAATCTTTTGGCGGGAAACTCTTTAAGTTTGCGGCAAAATCAGCTAAAGAAAAATTTTCAAGATCATTAGGCCGCTGTACATAATGATCTAACAGAACGCTTAAGGAATATTTGTGGTTTCATTAAACCAGACCTAATTGCCATTATATATTGCTCGTAAGTGAGGTTGATTTGATCGTGAGCTAAGAAATCATCTAAGGTGTCAAATGTCGGCAATGTTTCACGATCAAAAGGAAAATTTAACAAATTTTGAATAGATTGAAGATTTTTGCGATGTGAAGTACAGAGATCACTTTCGGACAAAGGAAAAAGAATTTGTGTTTGGGGCATTGGAGGATATGGAATACCAAAACGGCATATGCGGGACCCTCTTATTTCCCGCATGCATGAACGCCCATGATTATGCTTTTGGTATTCAATATACTGGCTAAGATCAACATTTGTCACATCTGTAGTGACAAATTGGTTGATAAAGTCTATTACCGGTGGAATAGACCTGTCTCTACTTTCATCGTCTTTAAAGTTAATTTTTGGGGCACCTTCAAGCCAAAACATACCGTGGATGTGAAGGGAACCTCTTTGTTGGAATCCAACTCGCCAATAATATTTGATAACTGGATGACATCCAAAAATCCCGCCCTCTTTATTCATAAGTTTAAAAATCTGTCTATAACGAAAGTCGAAATATCGAGCACATGTCACCGGATCGGCTTTAATCAGCCTTTTTTTTCAGCAAATTGCAAAGACGCTGCAATATCTTCGGTTATGTGCTCCTTGTCGACATTTCGCTTTAACAGAACTAACAGTTCACCCCACCTAGTTTCAGCAGCCGACAGTGTGATAAAAAAGGTTGGCAAGTCAAATTGTCTTATCATTGCCATTGCCTTTTTTTTCTCACTTTCCCAGTGAGCTGGAGATGAGCGAATACCTTTTAAAACCCGATAGCCTTCATCATGAAGAATTAAATTATTTACTAAATCAGCATTAAGTGCATGGGCTGCAGTTGTGCAGAGAGCAGCAGTGTGTTTTCGCAGGCAAATTGAAGTATTACTTCTAATATGGATCATTTCCAACTTTTTATAATTATAAAATATTTTATCGGTTCTACAACCTCAGATCTAACAATAGTAGTAAAATATTCTGAGCACGTTCTTTTTTTGCCAGCAAATACAGTCGGAAGAGACAATTCTTCTGCATCCTCATCTCCAATCATGTCAAGGGGTCGTTGACCTTCGCCGAGGGCCATTTGAATTCTTTGCATATTCACCTGATCTGCTTGAGTTTCATCTAACAATGTTTCTTGCCCACCTGGATTTAGCTGCTCTTCGTCTATGTCTTGTTGGGCCTCCTGATTCTCTGTCAGTCTGGTGTAGTTCGTCAAACCGTAAGCACGTGCGACCGCATCGCGTAAGAGTAAATTATTTCAACGCATTAGACTGTAAACGAAGCATAATTAAGAGAACAAAGAGCAAAGCCGAAGGCACTATGTCGCCAAAGACGACTAGAAAAGTGCCAAAAATAGACACTGGGCAGCGGCAGAGCAACAACAACTATTACTCTCCGCTGCAAACGATAGATGATCCAACTGATAACGACGACAATAATGCAGAAGTTAGTGTCAAAAAAACCAAAACATACGTGCCTCCAATAACTGTACTTAAAATTAGCACAGAACAACTGCATTCCATGTGCACTAAATTAAAAATCAAAGACTACTCTATTAGAAAAATTCTATTGGAGTCAAACTGCACTGCGTGGACGAGAATGATTTTTCACTAGCCTGCGCCCACCTGGATACCTTTAAGCACGAGTTCTTCTCCTTTACAAACAAACACAAAAAACCATACAAAGCGGTACTTACAGGCCTCGATGATACGCATGCAGAGACTGTTAAAAACCAGCTTGTTAGCATGGGTCTCAAATGCACAGATGTCAAGCTTATCCAAAGGAAAACACCTAACAACAGTATCTACTCGCTGTATGTGGTTTACTTTGACAACAATTCCACAAGTCTAGACGAACTGAAGAAAAACTTCTCTGTCATCGACCATGTCAGGGTCAGATGGGATTACCAAAAGCGAAGGCCAAATACTATCACCCAGTGCTACAATTGCCAGATGTTTGGGCATGGTTCGACCAACTGTGCAGTCAAATCGTATTGTATGAACTGCGCAGGCAACCATAAAACAATCAACTGTCAAGATAACTTACTTGTCAAGTGTGCAAACTGTCATGGCACACACAAAGCCAATTCACTGGAGTGCCCGGGAAGAACAAAATATGTAAAGTTTCGGGAAAGTGGTAGGGCCAAAGCAAGGATGATCAGTAACACATCACAAGGACCACGGCTGAGTTGCCTCACAGCCTTCCCAAATCTCAATGGGCAGTCAGTTGGCCCGCCAAAGTCAATCTGGCCCAGGCCACTGGATTCAGATAACACTGATCTTTTCTCACTGGGTGAATTAAAATCCCTTACTTTTGAGCTTATTAACAACCTAAGAAATTGTAAAACTAAGACAGATCAATTTGAGGTAATAACCTCACTAGCAATTAAATTCCTTTCTTAATGTTAGATAAACTAAAAATCATTGCGTGGAATGCCAGGGGTATTCAAAACAAAAAAGAAGAATTCCGTCACTTCCTTGTAGATAATGATATTGGCATTTGCCTGGTCTCTGAAACCTGGTTAAAAAATGCCACTTCTATAAATATATATAACTATATCTGTTATAGAAACGACAGAACGATTAACAGAGGGGGAGGAGTAGCAATATTCATCAGAAAAGACATTCGCCATTCCCTGCTACCCCTACCAGACACTAAGCTTATTGAAACAATTGGCGTTCAAATCATCAGTAGAGATGGCACGCAAACAGCTATTTTCTCATGTTATTTTCCGGGAGGCTGTACAAATCCAAGTAAGAATCAGATTTTCCAGGCAGATATCCACAAGCTAACTAGTTTCAACGGAGTTTATATACTGGGAGGGGACTTCAATTGTCGGCATCAGTCGTGGGGCTGCTCCAGAGCTAACGTGTGGGGAAACATACTAAAATCAAAAGTAGACTTTAATAACTTTTACTTAATGCATCATTCAGAGCACACCTATATTCCTTCAGGAAGGCATGGTCAATCTTCAACCCTTGACATATTCCTTACAAATCGGCCGCAGCTTGTAGCAAGCCCGCGAGTATTAAACGCACTAAGCTCAGATCACCTTCCAGTGCTAATCGAAGTCACTGACGATCTTGTCCCTGCAGAGCGATTTGTCCGCTACGACACAAAAAGAGCAAATTGGGTAAGATTTACTCGTACATTCAACAATTCGCTTCCGCATATAGACCCAAATACGGTATGCCACCCAGGGGACATTGATGATATGATAAATGTCTTTAGTGAGGTATTTCGTAAAGCCAAAGATGTTAGTATTCCTAAAAAACAAATTAAATTTTCCACAAAGTCACTGCCGCAGAACATCTTAAATCTCATTAAAAGCAGAAATATCAGACGGCGCACCTGGCTAAGGTATAGACATCCGGCTGATCTTATTCTTTTCAAATGGCTTAATAAGCTAATAGCCGAAGCGATGCTAGAATTTCGTAATAAATCCTGGAATATCGCTATTTCAGCTTTAGACAAAGGTTCTTCCCCATTTTGGAAACTTTCCAAAATTCTTAGGAAGAAACATTTGAACATTCCAACGCTAATGTGTAACAACAATCGTCATGCGACAGACGAAGAAAAAGCTGAGGCACTAGCTCAATCATTTAGCTTAAATCATACCCTAGCGGCAGGACTCGGTGATCCATTAACAAAAGCTATTGTTGATGCCTCAATACGCACAGCATCGCATATGCCAGTAAGTCCCCAAAATGACTACTTTGTCGGCACCAGCGCCATTAAAGATATTCTTAAAATGCTTAAAAAGAAGAAGTCTCCGGGGCCTGACGGAATTGACAACCTGTGTTTGAAAGCACTCCCTCCGAAAGGAGTAAAATTCCTCACTTCCATCGTCAACAATTGCCTAGAACACTGTTACTTCCCCTCTATTTGGAAATGCGCCAAAGTAATTCCTATTGCAAAACCTAACAAGCCTCCTGAGTTGCTCTCCACGTATAGGCCTATCAGTCTGTTGTCGTCAGTCAGCAAAATCTTAGAGAAAATCATTAAGGAAAAACTTAACCAATTCATAGATGAGAACAGCATTCTCCCTTGCCAGCAGTTTGGTTTTAGAAAAGAACACAATACAGTACAGCCCCTTATTAGAATAAAAAAAGCTATCCAAAACAATTTTTCTCTGTCCAAGTCAACTGGAATTGTCCTGTTGGATATCAAAGCTGCATTCGATTCAGTTTGGCACGATGGCTTAATCCATAAAATGTTATGCTATAACTTTCCTCCAGCAGTCATAAAGATAGTTCAAAGTTTCTTAATGAATCGGTCCTTTGTTGTTCATTTAGGAAAAGCTTCATCCACGGCAGTTAATATCCTGCAGGCTGCCCGCAAGGCTCTTGTCTATCGCCCATTCTATATAATATATATACTTCCGACTTTCCAACGCTACCTAACTGCACCACGTCGATTTTTGCGGATGACACAGCAATCCTTTGCTCTGGGAAACTGGCTGCAGATATAGCTAGGAACCTGCAAGAAGCTTATGAGTCTGTAGGCTCATATTTCGCCAAGTGGAAAATTTTAGTATGCCCAGAAAAGACAAAAGCTATTTTCTTCACACGAAAACGAAAGGACATCTACATCCCCACATGCGATATTAGACTGGGCACAGAAAACATAAAGTGGGAAGAGAATGCCAGGTACTTGGGCATCTTACTGGACAAAAGACTCACATTTAAGGACCACATAAATTACACAAACAAACAACTAAAGTCTTTGGTCCGTTCCCTTTACCCACTTATAAATAGAAACTCAAGGCTTAATATAGAAAACAAAATGTTCTTGTTCAGGTCTATTTTCCAAGCAGTAACGTTCTACGGTGCACCAGTATGGGCAGATATAGCCAAATTTCATATAAACCAACTACAAATCAGTCAAAACAAAGTCCTTAAACTTATCCACAATCTCCCCTGGCATTATTCCACGGTTGACCTTCACAGTCGAGCCAAAATTGAAATGGTAGACATCAGACTATCGCGGCTATCGCAAAACTTTTTAGCCAAATGTCAAAATTCAATGTACCCGCACATTAATGATCTGGCCTAGCCACCTAGTTATAAGCTTATTTTGCTCACGGGGTTTTTCTTTCTTGTTTTCTCCCCATTTACTACAGTCTTCTTTAATTTAATATATGATGCAAGCTTTATATATATATCTAAGTAGAAAAGGCCTAGTTATAAGCCTAAACTCTTAAATTTAGGTTATTAAGTACTCACGCTATATTTGTATGTTAATAAGAAGTGAAATATATGAAATGAAATGAAATGAATTTGTTCATTAATAGAAATATTATGCTTCTGATAAAGCTCAGTTGAAACTAAAAAGCGCATGGCATCAATAATTTTAGAAGGTCTAATTGTTCCAGTCATGAAATCATGGTTATATTCCAATCTAAGTTTGAGGTGGAGCTGAACAACCTCAGCTTCATGAAAAGCTCTTGGGAATGACAATATTAGCGGTGGGGATGGGCACATTTACAAAAGCTCCTTTGATTGCATTTTGACGCTCATGCCCTAACGACTTAATTATCATAAATGGAAGACGTGGAGAAATAAGTCTTTCTTCTAAGGGAGTCAAGTCCTTCAAGCATTGGGGAAGGATTGGGAAATCTAGGCCATTAGTAATGGAATTTTTTGGCAGCCTACCTGATTTTATAGTGCGATTGCATGACTTGCAAAACTTGTAGATACTATCTTCAGAAGGAAATTCTCTGGTTAAAAACAAAATCTGTGCACTATAGGAATTGTTTTCTTTAATATATTGAGATCTAATCTTGTCCACTTGATGCGGAAACCAAAGCCCCTTGCAACAAAGGCAAAGTTGGTCAGGGCCTTGTTTAACTATTTTATTAAAAGCACTTATTTTGGAATCTAATTGATTATAGGCTGATAGACTGCTTCCCTTGCTTATCTTCTAGCAATTTGCCTATTAGCTGAATTTCTGCTCTGCTAGCCTACGCAAACGGTTGCTGCGTATCCGAGCTCTCTGAGCTCTATTTTGTTCTCGGATCAAAATATTTTGCGCAAGCTCCTGTCGGCGTAGGGATCTAGCCAGCCTTCTACGAGTCTGTTCCAAAAGTCTGTTATGTTCGTTTTGTCTCCTACGAGAACTGTTTACCACTTGCTCCCCCTGACTTACTTGTAAATTGGTCCGTTGTCTTGCTCGTTGAACAGTATTTTGTGTCTGTTCGTTTGTCCTTATACCGTTGTTTTGTCTCCTAGTTGCCCGACGCGAACTGTCCACCGTTTGTTCGGCTTGCCGAACTTCTCTATTCGTACGTCTTTGTGCTCGTTGAGCTGTGTTTTGCGCTTGTTCGGTACTCCTAATATTCCCATTTTCTCTCCTAACTGCCCGACGCGAACTGTCCACCGTTTGTTCGGCTTGCCGAACTTGAATATTTTTGCGTCTGCGTGCGATATTTATAGTATTCTGTCTCTGTTCGATTCTTCTTATTTCTATAGCTTGCTTGCGAGCTGCTCTTCGAAGAGTGTCTGTTGATTGCTCAGAAATTTTATAGTCTGCGTTATTTCGACGAATTCTCTGAGATTCTGCATTAACATTCAATTTTCTGTCTATATATTCGATATTTTCACGGCGAGCTCCAATTCTCATTGCCTGCGCTCGCAATCTTTGTGATGCAGTAACCCTAGTCAAACGCGGCATTTTGAAATTTGTCAATTGGACTTTAAACTTTCAGCTAATAAAAAATATCTGATAATAAAAACCGATTTAAATTTAATTTTTGATATTTTAAATTAAACTGCAAAAATCGAATATACCGATATTTATATTAAATAAATTTAAATTTGATTATAAAAATAAAAATATATATATAAGTATATAAATATAAATGTGGTCTTAATATAAAAGCACTAATAGTTATTATATAATTGTATAAAAATATTTTTCAAATTATTTCGCATAAAAATACCGATTAATATATGTGCTTCAAATGCAACACAAGACTGCGACGTTAAGTTGGCAAGCTTGCCAATTGATTGCAAAATAATTTAATATATATTAGTGTTTGAATGCTATAATGTTAATTAAAGAAAAATTTTAATTAAATTGATATATAGAGACGAAGAGAATTTGAAACGACTGATTAAATCGCGTTGTCAAATTTGGCAAATACAAAAAAAAAAAAAAAAAAAAATTCTTAGTAATTTTAAAAATTTTATGAGAATCAAGAAACAATTTAATTAAACAGTCTTAAAAAAGACTTCTAAGCAAATACCGGGTACAGCAGACCGCTGCGCGTAAAATGTATCCACGTTTGGACGCTACAAATGTACAAACATATGTACATATGTCACACACAATGGCACTGTTCACAGTATTCACTCGCGATTATTTAATTTAACGTTTCACAGAGTTTAATTTGTGCAGTAATGTTGTTTTAATTAATAGTGTTGTAATATTAAAACAAAGAAACTATAAATTTAATGTAAATATTGCGTTTTTGTAAAATTGATGCGTTCAATAAAAGCGTTCGTTTCAAATTGAGAATAGAGAGAGCAAAGAGAAATATGTGCCAAAAGTAACGGGATTAACGCAAGAACGATAAAACTAAGGTTGAGCAGAATCTGGCTTATGTTCTGCGTAGATGACATCACATTTGATGCATGTGTTGTATATTTGCCTTGTTAAAATATAAATTACTAAATTTTGGCTTTTAATAATATATAATAATAATAATATAATAAGAGAAGCAGTTTTTCCTTTATTATCATTCATTTAAATTAAAATAAAATTGATGAAAAATGCTTTACATGTGACGTTTCGAACAGCTGTTTATGTGCAATGCGTTATCTGTCTTTCTTGTATCATGGGACTAACGCACTTAGAGTATAGCGATTGCGTTGCATTCCTATGTATTGGTGTGGTTAGCAGCCACACAAATCAAATTCTATTTTACTGGCAGCTGTTCTTCTAAACACAGACTACTTATGATCAGAATTCCACTCACTGGCAACTCAAAATTTTGCATTATTTGGAGCTTTCTCTTTAAACGCTCCCTTTAAATTGAGCAAGAACAGTAACAAAGGAAATTTGACCAAAAAGTAGAAACACTTACGCATTTTCAGCATTTCATATGCATTGCATTTCCATGCGTATGTGTAGCTTGTCTGGCAACGCTAAAAATATGGCAATTTGCGATCAAGAGTGAATACACAAAACACCAAATTGGGTGACTCTAGCTCAAAGTTTGTAAAAGGTGGGAAGGGGTAGTTTGGGGGTGGTATGGGTAGGCGTGGCATCCAAATTTTTGATGCAGATCTATGTGGAATGTCAATTTCTATCTTCATACCAAATTGGGTGACTCTAGCTCAAACATTGTAAAAGGTGGGGAAAGGGGGGCTGTGGCCGGTATGGGTGGGCGTGGCATCCAAACTTTTGATGCAGATCTATGTGGGATGTTAATTGTTATCTTTATACCAAATTTGGTGACTCTAGCTCAAAGTTTGTAAAAGGTGGGGAAAGGAGGGCTGGGGGTTGTTATGGCCGGGTGAGGCATCCAAATTTTAATGCAGATCTATGTGGAATGTCAATTTCTATCGGCATACCAAATTTTGTGACTCTAGCTCGAAGTTTGTAAAAAGTGTGGTAAGGGCTCTAGCTCCACAGCTCTGGAAGATACACACATTCCCGTTTTTGACGAAGCATTGGGGCGGATGGGGGCGGCTAGAGCATTATTGTTGGGCGTGGCATCCAAACTTTTGATGCAGTTTTTGGGGGGTCATAATCCAAGATAGATCTTGGCACCAAATTTGGTGGCTATAGCTCAAAAACTGTGGAAGATATAGGCTTTGTTGACTTTAAAATGCAGGGGGGCTGGGGGCGGAATGGGTTGGCGTTTCTCCAAAATTTGTAATGCAGTTTTTTGGGGGTTGCTAGTAGCTATCTGCTAACCAAATTTGGTAGTTCTAGCTGTAAGGTGTGCGAAATATGTGGATTTATCGATTATGAGCTATCGAATTTATCGATTTTCCAGGCTCCCAGTTAGCGTAGAACCCCTATATTGACACTTTAATTTACTTTCCCATAGATAAAGAGAATTGAAAAGTTTCAAGTCTCTAGCTTGAGGGGTGTGGAAAAAAGTTGCGAACATACTGACGGACAGACGGATGGACACCATGACGGATATTGCACAAAACCAATATACTCTTTACCTTCGTTAAGGTAAGGCACACATAATCAAGCACACAAAGTGCTAAATACCCTGAAAAATATACACAGAGTTGTGAAAACGAAAAAAGTAATGCCGTTTTGTTTCCCAAGTCACATTTCTGAACATTTTAAAAAATTCTAAGCAGTTTTGTGGATATATACGCAAACTGGTCTTTATTTAAGGTCTTTTGATAAAATCGTTATTCCAGTTGATCAAACTATATGCTCCCTTGTTAATTTGGAGTTATTATGACTAGTTTGACATCTTCAAAATGTTACAGTCTTGTAAAAACACGGCTAAGAAAGAGTGATCCAGAGAATTTTTAAGAAACTTTTTAAAAATAAACCCTGATAAATAATCAGAACTCGTTTGTCGATAAACATACACTCTGAAAAAGTTAAGTCAAATACAATTATGGTGTGCACTTTGTGTTGTAAATTTGTAAAAGTGTAAAAGTGTAAGCCTTCCTTACAACAATTTGTACAGAAATAAGATTGCACTTTTTGCTAGACCCCTACCTATGACTTAAATATCGTTGTAACTTTAACACGATTTCAGTGTTTAACAAGTAAGAAGGCTCTAGTCGGGAGAGCCCAACTAGAAGATACCCTGAACCCAGTTGCAAGTTGCAGTTGTATAAGACTTTGGTATACTGACTTAACTTCAATCGATTAAATTCGATATCTCCTGTGTTTCTTAACCGATTTAAACGAAATTTTCAGAAAAGTTCTATCGTTACCCATTATTTCAACCCCCATTTTTATATTTTCCAAATTCGATATATATTTTTTTTTTCTCCTAACTGCCCGACGCGAACTGTCCACCGTTTGTTCGGCTTGCCGAACTTCTCTATTCGTGCGTCTTTGTGCTCGTTGAGCTGTGTTTTGCGCTTGTTCGGTACTCCTAATATTCTCATTTTCTCTCCTAACTGCCCGACGCGAACTGTCCACCGTTTGTTCGGCTTGCCGAACTTCTCTATTCGTACGCCTTTGTGCTCGTTGAGCTGTGTTTTGCGCTTGTTCGGTACTCCTCATATTCTCGTTTTCTCTCCTGACTGCCCGACGCGAACTGTTCACCGTTTGTTCGGCTTGCCGAACTTGCATATTTGTGCGTCTGCGTGCGATATTTATAGTATTCTGTCTCTGTTCGATTCTTCTTATTTCTATAGCTTGCCTGCGAGCTGCTCTTCGAAGAGTGTCTGTTGATTGCTCAGAAATTCTATAGTCTGCGTTATTTCGACGAATTCTCTGAGATTCTGCATTAACATTCAATTCTCTGTCTATATATTCGATATTTTCACGGCGAGCTTACAAACATATGTACATATGTCACACACAATGGCACTGTTCACAGTATTCACTCGCGATTATTTAATTTAACGTTTCACAGAGTTTAATTTGTGCAGTAATGTTGTTTTAATTAATAGTGTTGTAATATTAAAGCAAAGAAACTATAAATTTAATGTAAATATTGCGTTTTTGTAAAATTTGATGCGTTCAATAAAAGCGTTCGTTTCAAATTGAGAATAGAGAGAGCAAAGAGAAATATGTGCCAAAAGTAACGGGATTAACGCAAGAACGATAAAACTAAGGTTGAGCAGAATCTGGCTTATGTTCTGCGTAGATGACGTCACATTTGATGCATGTGTTGTATATTTGCCTAGTTAAAATATAAATTACTAAATTTTGGCTTTTAATAATATATAATAATAATAATATAATACGAGAAGAAGAATTTAAATTAAAATAAAATTGATGAAAAATGCTTTACATGTGACGTTTCGAACAGCTGTTTATGTGCAATGCGTTATCTGTATTTCTTCTCTGAGATTCTGCATGACCATTCAATTCTCTGTCTATATATTCGATATTTTCACGGCGAGCTCCAATTCTCATTGCCTGCGCTCGCAATCTTTGTGATGCAGTAACCCTAGTCAAACGCGGCATTTTGAAATTTTTCAATTGGACTTTAAACTTTCAGCTAATAAAAAATATCTGATAATAAAAACCGAGTTAAATTTAATTTTTGATATTTTAAATTAAACTGCAAAAATCGAATATACCGATATTTATATTAAATAAATTTAAATTTGATTATAAAAATAAAAATATATATATAAGTATATAAATATAAATGTGGTCTTAATATAAAAGCACTAATAGTTATTATATAATTGTATAAAAATATATTTCAAATTATTTCGCATAAAAATACCGATTAATATATGTGCTACAAATGCAACACAAGACTGCGACGTTAAGTTGGCAAGCTTGCCAATTGATTGCAAAATAATTTAATATATATTAGTGTTTGAATGCTATAATGTTAATTAAAGAAAAATTTTAATTAAATTGGTATATAGAGACGAAGAGAATTTGAAACGACCGATTAAATCGCGTTGTCAAATTTGGCAAATACAAAAAAAAAAAAAAAAAAAAATTCTTAGTAATTTTAAAAATTTTATGAGAATCAAGAAACAATTTAATTAAACAGTCTTAAAAAAGACTTCTTAAGCAAATACCGGGTACAGCAGACCGCTGCGCGTAAAATGTATCCACGTTTGGACGCTACAAATGTACAAACATATGTACATATGTCACACACAATGGCACTGTTCACAGTATTCACTCGCGATTATTTAATTTAACGTTTCACAGAGTTTAATTTGTGCAGTAATGTTGTTTTAATTAATAGTGTTGTAATATTAAAACAAAGAAACTATAAATTAATGTAAATATTGCGTTTTTGTAAAATTTGATGCGTTCAATAAAAGCGTTCGTTTCAAATTGAGAATAGAGAGAGCAAAGAGAAATATGTGCCAAAAGTAACGGGATTAACGCAAGAACGATAAAACTAAGGTTGAGCAGAATCTGGCTTATGTTCTGCGTAGATGACGTCACATTTGATGCATGTGTTGCATATTTGCCTTGTTAAAATATAAATTACTAAATTTTGGCTTTTAATAATATGTAATAATAATAATATAATAAGAGAAGCAGTTTTTCCTTTATTATCATTCATTTAAATTAAAATAAAATTGATGAAAAATGCTTTACATGTGACGTTTCGAACAGCTGTTTATGTGCAATGCGTTATCTGTCTTTCTTGTATCATGGGACTAACGCACTTAGAGTATAGAGATTGCATTGCATTCCTATGTATTGGTGTGGTTAGCAGCCACACCAATCAAATTCTATTATACTGGCAACTGTTCTTCTAAACACAGACTACTTATGATCAGAATTCCACTCACTGGCAACTCAAAATTTTGCATTATTTGGAGCTTTCTCTTTAAACGCTCCCTTTAAATTGAGCAAGAACAGTAACAAAGGAAATTTGACCAAAAAGTAGAAACACTTACGCATTTTCAGCATTTCATATGCATTGCATTTCCATGCGTAGGTGTAGCTTGTCTGGCAACGCTAAAAATATGGCAATTTGCGATCAATACACAAAACACATGTTCACAAAAACTATATTGATCAGAAAAGTGTACTGCCCAGGTACATAGATTATTATATATGTATGAGTGTAAGAGACCATGCAGTGCCATCTAGTTGATAAACAGAGACATATCGATTGATAGGCTGCAAATTATCAAACTAGATGGCGTTACACCTTATTTGATTGGAATTAAATCCTTAGCTAGGAAAACCTACATCACAATAAATTAAATGCATTATATATTTATATTCAGTTACTTCCAATCCAAATGAGTGGGTGCTGGGGGCGAAAAGAGTTTGGCAGAAGGAGTGAGCGTGGCATCAAATTGAGAAATAGAGAGCAAAACGATATACGCGCCAGAAGTAACGGGATAACGCGTACATCAACAGTGTGGTGACTCTAGCTGAAAAACATACACGCATACCGTATGGGTGGGCGTGGCATCCAAATTTTTGATGCAGATCTATGTGGAATGTCAATTTCTATCGTCATACCAAATTGGGTGACTCTAGCTCAAAGTTTGTAAAAGGTGGGTAAAGGGGAGTTTGGGGGTGGTATGGGTAGGCGTGGCATCCAAATTTTTGATGCAGATCTATGTGGAATGTCAATTTGTATCTTCATACCAAATTGGGTGACTCTAGCTCAAAGTTTGTAAAAGGTGGAGAGAGGGGGGTTTGGGGGTGGTATGGGTGGGCGTGGCATCCAAATTTTTGATACAGATCTATGTGGAATGTCAATTTCTATCTTCATACCAAATTGGGTGACTCTAGCTCAAAGTTTGTAAAAGGTGGGGAAAGGAGGCTGGGGGCGGTATGGGTGGGCGTGACATCCAAAGTTTTGATGCAGATCTATGTGGGATGTCAATTGCTATCTTCATACTAAATTTGGTGACTCTAGCTCAAAGTTTGTAAAAAGTTGGGAATGCGGGGCTGAATAGGTGGGCGTGGCTCCAAAACTTTGATGCAAATTTTTGGAGGTCGCTGCCTGCTATCTTCCTACCAAATTTGGTGGCTCTAGCTCCACAACTCTGCAAGATACACGCATTCCCGTTTTTGTTGAAGCGTAGCATCCAAACTTTTGATGCAGTTTTTTGGGGGTCATCATCACCTATCTTGGTACCAAATTTGGTGGCTATAGCTCACAAACTGTGGGAGATATAGGCTTTTTGGACTTTAAAATGCGGGGGGATGGGGTAGGAATGGGTGGACGTGGCTCCAAAATTTTTGATGCGGTTTTTTGGGGGCTGCTAGTAGCTATCTTCTTACCAAATTTGGTAGTTCTAGCTGTAAGGATGTGCGAAATATGTGGATTTATCGGTTTTGAGTTATCGAATTTATCGATTTTCCAGCCCCCCAGTTATCGTAGAACCCCCATCTTGACACTTTCATTTGCTTTGCCATAGATAAAGAGAATTGGAAAGTTTCAAGTCTCTAGCTTGAAGGGTGTGGAAAAAAGTTGCGAACATACAGACGGACGGACGGACAGACGGATGGACACCATGACGGACATTGCACAATCCCAATATACTCTTTACCTTCGGTATCGAGTATAAAAAGAAACAACTACTACCATAACAAACATAGTTGAAGACTATTGAAAGCAATGATTGCGAGCCGATCTACATCTGACGTCGGCATAGGAAAGGAATGGAATGAATGAAAAGGGGGTGCGGCGCAAACGTGAAACCTAACGGCACCATTACGATTAAGCACATATTAAGATGTATGCATATATGTAGCTACTTGTATGTCTATTTTATTAGTTGCATGTTTGCATATTTTTTATTTTTTCGCCACGTTCTCCAAGGACAAACAACATTTAAGTGAGCGCCGCCGCGCTAACAGCGTAAGGCAGTCCGTAGCTAAGAATGATCTACTTAGCTCAGCTCCGGTCTCTAGTCTTAGGTCTCTAATCTTAGGTCTCTAGCCTCTGGTCTCTAGCTTGGTTAAGCATTTCGCATTCGCGTTGCAAGCTTTACTTTATGTCTATTTGTACGTGTGTGTTGAGCAAAAAAGCAGTGTGAGGAAGCATATTGAACAGAAAAAACAAGTAAGAAGGCTCTAGTCGGGAGAGCCCGACTAGAAGATACCCTGAACCCAGTTGCAATAAATTTATTTAATTTATATAAGACTTTGGTATACTGGTATTGGTATATATTTAATTTATATAAGTCTTTGGTATACTGGCTTAGCTTCCATCGATTAAGTTCAATATCTCCGGTGTTTCTTAACCGATTTGGACGACATTTTCAGAAAAGTTCTATCATTATCCATTTCTTCAACCCTCATTTTTAGATTTTCCAAATTCGATATTTTATTGTTATCGATATTATGTGTATATCGGAAACCAGAATAGTTATCGATAATTTGAAGCAAACTTGTTCTGCTCATGGTATAGGAGAACTTAATTACAAAATCTGTGGTCTCTAGCTTTTGTAGTCTCTGAGATCCACGCGTTCATACAGACAGACAGACGGACAGACGGACATGGCTATATCGTCTCGGCTGTTGATGCTGATCAAGAATATATATACTTTATAGGGTCGGAGATGCTTCCTTCTGCCTGTTACATACTTTTGCACAAAACCATTATACCCTTATTTACCCATTTTATGGGTTAAGGGTATAAAAACAAAAGACCTAAAAATAACAGTAATGAATCTTTTTTTAGCGAATGTTTAACACGTTTGCAAATGTTAATTTTGTAAAGTTTTTTTTTATAAGTTTTCATTTGGTTTTATTGCAATATTGATAAACCTACTTACGGGCTATAAAATATTATAATGACAATTAAAAAGTAACACAGAGTTGAAACGCTGCAGTCGGACGCAAGCGACTGCGGTATACTAGTTACCTGTTTTAAAACCGGTAAAAAGAGGAATGATTGCAAAGGGGTACGGATGCGGCAGGGGTTTACGATGCCGATGGGGATGCCACCAGCTGTTTTCCTTCCAAATTTGCTGACTCTAGCTCAAAGTTTGTATATTGTTGGCGAAGGGAGTGGCATGGGTGGGCGTGGCATCCAAATTTTTGATGCAGATTTTTGTGGAATGTCAATTGCTATCTTCTTACAAGATTTGGTGAATCTAGCTCGAAGTTTGTAAAAAGTTGGGAAGGGGTATGGCTGGGGCGGTATTGGTGGGCGTGGCATCCACATTTTTGCTTCAGATCTTTGTGGGATGTCAAGTGCTATCTTCCTTCCGATTTTGGTGACTCTAGGTCGAAGTTTGTAAAAGGTGGAGAAAGGGTGGCTGGGGGCGGTATGGGTGGGCGTGGCATCCAAAGTTTTGATACAGACCTTTGTGGAATGTCAATTGCTATCTTCATACCAAATTTGGTGACTCTAGCTCAAAGTTTCTAAAAAGTGGGGAAAGGAGGGCTGGGGGTTGGTATGGCCGGGTGAGGCATCCAAATTTTAATGCAGATCTTTGTGGAATGTCAATTTCTATCGGCATACCAAATTTTGTGACTCTAGCTCGAAGTTTGTAAAAAGTGTGGTAAGGGCTCTAGCTCCACAGCTCTGGAAGATAAACACATTCCCGTTTTTGACGAAGCGTTGGGGCGGATGGGGGCGGCTAGACCATTATTGTTGGGCGTCGCATCCAAACTTTTGATGCAGTTTTTGGGGGGTCATAATCCAAGAAAGATCTTGGCACCAAATTTGGTGGCTATAGCTCAAAAACTGTGGAAGATATAGGCTTTGTTGACTTTAAAATGCAGGGGGGCTGGGGGCGGAATGGGTTGGCGTTTCTCCAAAATTTGTAATGCAGTTTTTTGGGGGTTGCTAGTAGCTATCTGCTAACCAAATTTGGTAGTTCTAGCTGTAAGGTGTGCGAAATATGTGGATTTATCGATTATGAGCTATCGAAATTATCGATTTTCCAGGCCCCCAGTTAGCGTAGAACTCCTATATTGACACTTAAATTTACTATCTCATAGATAAAGAGAATTGAAAAGTTTCAAGTCTCTAGTTTGAGGGGTGTGGAAAAAAGTTGCTAACATACTAACGGACAGACGGATGGATACCATGACGGATATTGCACAAAACCAATATACTCTTTACCTTCGTTAAGGTAAGGCACACATAATCAAGCACACGAAGTACTAAATACCCGAAAAATATGCACAGAGTTGTGAAAACGAAAAAAGTAATGCCGTTTTGTGTACCAAATCACATATCTGCACATTTTAAAAAATTCTAAGCAGTTTTGTGGATATATACGCAAACTGGTCTTTATTTAAGGTCTTTTGATAAAATCGTTATTCCAGTTGATCAAACTATATGCTCCCTTGTTAATTTGGAGTTATTATGACTAGTTTGACCAACAAGAATGGAACTTATATAGAGTCGTCATGAGGCCAAATTCTGACTGCCAGTTGGAATAGGCAATCGTGGCGACACCTCTCTCACAAAGCGCTGCTGCTGCTTTTTTCTCTGCCAGCGCATTTCATGCCCGAGTATATCAAGTCACTCGGCTTGGCGACTGTTATACGCTTTTTCCCTCATAGCACAGCCAGCCAGCCATGCTCTGAGTATTTTGCTTGTATAAACATATGAGCGTGTCTACGTCACGCGTATTATCATTTTTTTTTATCATTTTTGCGACGTTGCCTTAGTGAAGCTATGCATTATACCCACATTCATATATATTTATATATGTTTGCTGTTTTGCAAGGATTTCTACTGATTTTTGTTATTTTGTTTGGGCTGGCTAGTGCTAGTGTGTTAGTGATTTTGTATTTCTACATGACATATTTAATTGTATGCGAAGCATTTGCCATGGCATTCATTGACCTTTCTCTAATTCAATTCAATTTGGTGCAGAATTTGTATTTTGCCTACAAAAACCTAAAAAGCAAACTTCCCAGGCAGCCAAATATCATATTTTGTGCTGATCGACCATTTGCAGTATCAGGCAAACAGCAAAATAAACAAGCGTCTAGTAAAATAAGCAGCCGAATATCAGTTTTGCATTGCTGGTCATATATACTCTTTCATGTTTTCAGCTCTATGACCATTTTCAGCAATTTTGCCATCGCAACTACCATACGCTTATGCAGCGATGCGCACAAACTGCGAAAGTGTATTTAGTTGTGCATATGTCGATTTCATTTGCCGAAAACTCGGAATATAAGAAAATAAAGAATGGAAGAAAATAAACTAAGAACTAAAATAAAGGGTCGGCCAATGTTTCACATACATTCACATTTCACATACGCTCATATCATTTTGCTGCTTATAGCCAATGTTCACCAAAAACCTAGACTTAGTGTCTATTCTACATTTTGCTGCTGATCGGCAAGCAAATTTTGTTTGACACTTGTTTATATTGCTGTTCGCCTGATACTGCAAATAGTCGATCAGCACAAAATATGATATTTGGCTGCCTTGGAAGTTTGCTTTTTAGGTTTTTGTAGGCAAAATACAAATTCTGCACAAAATTGAATTGGTAATAAGTAGAGAAAGGTCAATGAATGCCATGGCAAATGCTACGCATACAATTAAATATGTCATGTAGAAATACAAAATCACTAACACACTAGCACTAGCCAGCCCAAACAAAATAACAAAAATCAGTAGAAATCCTAGCAAAACAGCAAACATATATAAATATATATGAATGTGGGTATAATGCATAGCTTCACTAAGGCAACGTCGCAAAAATGATAAAAAAAAAAAATGATAATACGCGTGTCGTAGACACGCTCATATGTTTATACAAGCAAAATACTCAGAGCATGGCTGGCTGGCTGTGCTATGAGGGAAAAAGCGTATAACAGTCGCCAAGCCGAGTGACTTGATATACTCGGGCATGAAGAAAAAAGCAGCAGCAGCGCTTTGTGAGAGAGGTGTCGCCACGATTGCCTATTCCAACTGGCAGTCAGAATTTGGCCTCATGACGACTCTATATAAGTTCCATTCTTGTTGAGTTTGACATCTTCAAAATGTTACAGTCTTGTAAAAACACGGCTAAGAAAGAGTGATCCAGAGAATTTTTAAGAAACTTTTTAAAAATAAACCCTGATAAATAATCAGAACTCGTTTGTCGATAAACATACACTCTGAAAAAGTTAAGTCAAATACAATTATGGTGTGCACTTTGTGTTGTAAATTTGTAAAAGTGTAAAAGTGTAAGCCTTCCTTACAACAATTTGTACAGAAATAAGATTGCACTTTTGCTAGACCCCTACCTATGACTTAAATATCGTTGTAACTTTAACACGATTTCAGTGTTTAACAAGTAAGAAGGCTCTAGTCGGGAGAGCCCAACTAGAAGATACCCTGAACCCAGTTGCAAGTTGCAGTTGTATAAGACTTTGGTATACTGACTTAACTTCAATCGATTAAATTCGATATCTCCGGTGTTTCTTAACCGATTTAAACGAAATTTTCAGAAAAGTTCTATCGTTACCCATTATTTCAACCCCCATTTTTATATTTCCAAATTCGATATATATTTTTTTTTCTCCTAACTGCCCGACGCGAACTGTCCACCGTTTGTTCGGCTTGCCGAACATCTCTATTCGTGCGTCTTTGTGCTCGTTGAGCTGTGTTTTGCGCTTGTTCGGTACTCCTAATATTCTCATTTTCTCTCCTAACTGCCCGACGCGAACTGTCCACCGTTTGTTCGGCTTGCCGAACTTCTCTATTCGTACGTCTTTGTGCTCGTTGAGCTGTGTTTTGCGCTTGTTCGGTGCTCCTCATATTCTCGTTTTCTCTCCTGACTGCCCGACGCGAACTGTTCACCGTTTGTTCGGCTTGCCGAACTTGCATATTTGTGCGTCTGCGTGCGATATTTATAGTATTCTGTCTCTGTTCGATTATTCTTATTTCTATAGCTTGCCTGCGAGCTGCTCTTCGAAGAGTGTCTGTTGATTGCTCAGAAATTCTGTAGTCTGCGTTATTTCGACGAATTCTCTGAGATTCTGCATGACCATTCAATTCTCTGTCTATATATTCGATATTTTCACGGCGAGCTCCAATTCTCATTGCCTGCGCTCGCAATCTTTGTGATGCAGTAACCCTAGTCAAACGCGGCATTTTGAAATTTTTCAATTGGACTTTAAACTTTCAGCTAATAAAAAATATCTGATAATAAAAGCCGAGTTAAATTTAATTTTTGATATTTTAAATTAAACTGTAAAAATCGAATATACCGATATTATATTAAATAAATTTAAATTTGATTATAAAAATAAAATATATATATAAGCATATAAATATAAATGTGGTCTTAATATAAAAGCACTAATAGTTATTATATAATTGTATAAAAATATTTCAAATTATTTCGCATAAAAATACCGATTAATATATGTGCTTCAAATGCAACACAAGACTGCGACGTTAAGTGGCAAGCTTGCCAATTGATTGCAAAATAATTTAATATATATTAGTGTTTTAATGCTATAATGTTAATTAAAGAAAAATTTAATTAAATTGGTATATAGAGACGAAGAGAATTTGAAACGACCGATTAAATCGCGTTGTCAAATTTGGCAAATACAAAAAAAAAAAAAAAAAAAAATTCTTAGTAATTTTAAAAATTTTATGAGAATCAAGAAACAATTTAATTAAACAGTCTTAAAAAAGACTTCTTAAGCAAATACCGGGTACAGCAGACCGCTGCGCGTAAAATGTATCCACGTTTGGACGCTACAAATGTACAAACATATGTACATATGTCACACACAATGGCACTGTTCACAGTATTCACTCGCGATTATTTAATTTAACGTTTCACAGAGTTTAATTTGTGCAGTAATGTTGTTTTAATTAATAGTGTTGTAATATTAAAACAAAGAAACTATAAATTTAATGTAAATATTGCGTTTTGTAAAATTTGATGCGTTCAATAAAAGCGTTCGTTTCAAATTGAGAATAGAGAGAGCAAAGAGAAATATGTGCCAAAAGTAACGGGATTAACGCAAGAACGATAAAACTAAGGTTGAGCAGAATCTGGCTTATGTTCTGCGTAGATGACATCACATTTGATGCATGTGTTGTATATTTGCCTTGTTAAAATATAAATTACTAAATTTTGGCTTTTAATAATATATAATAATAATATAATAAGAGAAGCAGTTTTCCTTTATTATCATTCATTTAAATTAAAATAAAATGATGAAAAATGCTTTACATGTGACGTTTCGAACAGCTGTTTATGTGCAATGCGTTATCTGTCTTTCTTGTATCATGGGACTAACGCACTTAGAGTATAGCGATTGCGTTGCATTCCTATGTATTGGTGTGGTTAGCAGCCACACAAATCAAATTCTATTTTACTGGCAGCTGTTCTTCTAAACACAGACTACTTATGATCAGAATTCCACTCACTGGCAACTCAAAATTTTGCATTATTTGGAGCTTTCTCTTTAAACGCTCCCTTTAAATTGAGCAAGAACAGTAACAAAGGAAATTTGACCAAAAAGTAGAAACACTTACGCATTTTCAGCATTTCATATGCATTGCATTTCCATGCGTAGGTGTAGCTTGTCTGGCAACGCTAAAAATATGGCAATTTGCGATCAAAAGTGAATACACAAAACACATGTTCACAAAAACTATATTGATCAGAAAAGTGTACTGCCCAAGTACATACATTATTATATACATATGTATGCAAGCTGTGTAAATTAATGATTTCCTTATGACATCGCGAAATTTGCGTACAAAAACGGTGTAAGAGACCATGCAGCGCCATCTAGTTTATAAACAGAGACATATCGATTGATAGGCTGCATATTATCAAACTAGATGGCGTTACACCTTATTTGATTGGAATTAAATCCTTAGCTAGGAAAACCTACATCACAATAAATTAAATGCATTATATATTTATATTCAGTTACTTCCAATCCAAATGAGTGGGTGCTGGGGGCGAAAAGAGTTTGGCAGAAGGAGTGAGCGTGGCATCAAATTGAGAAATAGAGAGCAAAAAGATATACGCGCCAGAAGTAACGGGATAACGCGTACATCAACAGCGTGGTGACTCTAGCTGAAAAACATATACGCATACCGTATGGCCGGGTGAGGCATCCAAATTTTAATGCAGATCTATGTGGAATGTCAATTTCTATCTTCATATTAAATTTGGTGACTCTAGCTCAAAGTTTGTAAAAAGTGGGGAAAGGAGGCTGTGGGCGGTATGGGTGGGCGTGGCATCCAAATTTTTGATGCAGATCTATGTGGAATGTCAATTTCTATCTTCATACCAAATTGGAAGACTCTAGCTCAAAGTTTGTAAAAAGTGGGGAATGGGGGGCTGAATGGGTGGGCATGGCTCCAAAACTTTGATGCAGATTTTTGGAGGTCGCTGCCTGCTATCTTCCCACCAAATTTGGTGGCTCTAGCTCCACAACTCTGGAAGATACACGCATTCCCGTTTTTGTTGAAGCGTTGGAGCGGATGGGGGTGGCTAGGTATTTGTGGGCGTAGCATCCAAACTTTTGATGCAGTTTTTGGGGGGTCGTCATCACCTATCTTGGTACCAAATTTGGTGGCTCTAGCTCAAAAACTGTGGGAGATATAAGCTCTTTTGACTTTAAAATGCGGAGCGGCTGGGGCGGAATGGGTGGGCACGGCTCCAAAGCTTTGATGGAGTTCTTTGGGGGCCGTTACCAGTTATCTCCCTACCAAATTCGGAGGCTCTAGCTTCACAAATCTGGAAGATACGCGCTTTCCCGTTTTTGACGAAGCGTTGGGGTGGATGGGGGAAGCTAGGGCAGTATAGGTAGGCGTGGCATCTAAACTTTTGATGCAGTTTTTGGGGGGTCATCATCACCTATCTTGGCACCAAATTTGGTGTCTATAGCTCAAAAACTGTGGGAGATATAGGGTTTTTGGACTTTAAAATGCGGGGGGGATGGGGTAGGAATGGGTGGACGTGGCTCCAAAATTGTTGATGCGGTTTTTTGGGGGTTGATAGTAGCTATCTTCTTACCAAATTTGGTAGTTCTAGCTCTAAGGATGTGCGAAATATGTGGATTTATCGGTTTTGAGTTATCGAATTTATCGATTTGCCAGCCCCCCAGTCATCGTAGAACCCCCATCTTGACACTTTCATTTACTATCCCATAGATAAAGAGAATTGGAAAGTTTCAAGTCTCTAGCTTGAAGGGTGTTTAAAAAAGTTGCGAACATACAGACGGACGGACAAACGGACGGACACCATGACGGACATTGCACAAACCCAATATGCTCTTTACCTTCGGTATCGAGTATAAAAAGAAACAACTACTACCATAACAAAAATAGTTGAAGACTATTGAAAGCAATGATTGCGAGCCGATCTACATCTGACGTCGGCATAGGAAAGGAATGGAATGAATGAAAAGGGGGTGCGGCGCAAACGTGAAACCTAACGGCACCATTACGATTAAGCACATATTAAGATGTATGCATATATGTAGCTACTTGTATGTCTATTTTATTAGTTGCATGTTTGCATTATTTTTATTTATTTTTTTTTTTTCGCCACGTTCTCCAAGGACAAACAACATTTAAGTGAGCGCCACCGCGCTAACAGCGTAAGGCAGTCCGTAGCTAAGATTGATCTACTTAGCTCAGTTCCGGTCTCTAGTCTTAGGTCTCTAATCTTAGGTCTCTAGCCTCTGGTCTCTAGCCTCTGGTCTCTGGCTTGGTTGAGCATTTCGCATTCGCGTTGCAAGCTTTCCTTTAAGTCTATTTTCAAACACTCATTTTTCGTGTGTGTTGCGCACAAAAGCAGTGTGAGGAAGCATATTGAACAGAAGAAAAAGCAAAAGACCTAAAAATAACAGTAATGAATTTTTTTTTAGCGAATGTTAAACACGTTTGCAAATGTTAATTTTGTAAAGTTTTTTTTATAAGTTTTCATTTTGTTTTATTGCAATATTGATAAACCCACTTACTGGCTATAAAATTGTAAGGACGTTTCCTAGGCCGAGGTCGGCGTCTCAATCGCGTCCAGGGTGTTTCTACAGATTATTTGTAACAAATGCTGGGACCCTGGAGTGAGCCGCACCGAGGTCGAACACCAATGCGCAAACAGAAAGGGGTGAGGGGCAGTACGGTCGTTCCGGCCGGCATCGTCGTAGTGGACAAAGGGGGGGGGGGGGGGAGTAGGGAGTCCAGGGTGATCACCCGGAAGACTCTTCCACCCCACCCCTCAGACCACTCCTCGGCGTCGACCCGGCGGTAAGCCTTTGGCTTCGGGGACGCGAAGAAGATCGGGAGCAGGTACTCACCCGGTTCGGCTAAGGGTAAGACCCGGAAGCCTTACCAAGTGATCACCTAATCCCGCTCGACCCGCTTTCACTCACCGGCCGCGCCTTTTGAAACGCGTGTGATGGACCCAGGCAGGGATCTGGGGCGCACGGAGTAAGACTCGGAATGCGTCCCAGACTCCCCTACATGAGCCCACCACAACCTGCAACGCACGGGTATTACCCGCTTGTCGCTACACACGGGATAGGCCAAGACGCAGACGTCGCAGAATCTAGAGTAAAACTCGGAAGATTCGCTAGTCTGGCTCCTCATGCCGATCCCATGTGGGCCGTAGGGTGAGGTGACCCGAAGCCAGAGGCTTCGACTACCCGCTGAAAAAGGGGGGGAGAGAGATACAAGAAAACACTAACGTGGATACATTTAAATTCTTTATTGCTTGACACTTAAGGGAGTAGGGAAAAGGTATTGGTTTGCAACGCTACATTCTTGGCCGTTGGCCAACTTACCCCGCTCTACCAGACTCATATTTGTGTGGGGGGGGGATGTATACGGGTGTGTATGTGTGTATGGCCGCCTGGGTGTGTGTAGCCTGGGTGTGTGTGTGGTGTGTGTGTGTGCCTGTGTGAGCGCTGGGGTCAATGCCGCGTGTGTGTGGTGTGTGTGTATGCCGGGGTAAGTGCTGGTGTAAATGCCTTGTGTGTGTGTGTGCGTATGCCTGGGTGTATGCTGGGGTCACTGCCGTGTGTGTATGGTGTGTACGTAGGCCTTGCTGCGTGCTGGGGTAAATGCCGGGTATGTGCGGATGTAGTGTAGGCGTATGCCTGTGTGACCGCTGGGTGTCGATTCCGTATGTGTAAATGTTGTGCGCGTATGCCTTAGTGCGGGCTGGGGTCAATTCCGTGTGTGTGTATGGTGAGTGCGTATGCCTGTGTGAGCGCTGGGGTCGATTCCGTATGTTTGTATGGGATGCGCGTATGCCTTAGTGCGTGCTGGGGTCAATTCCGTGTGTGTGTATGAGGGGTGCGTATGCCTGTGTGAGCGCTGGGTGTCGTTTCCGTGTGTGTGTGTATGTGTTATGCGCGTATGCCTTAGTGCGTGCTGGGGTCGATTCCGGGTGTGTGTGTATGGCGTGTGCGAGTGCCTTGGTGCGTGCTGGGGTCAATTCCGTGTGTGTGTATGGTGGGTGCGTATGCCTGTGTGAGCGCTGGGTGTCGATTCCGTGTGTGTATATATTATGCGCGTATGCCTTAGTGCGGGTTGGGGTCGATTCCGTGTGTGCGTATGGTGTGTGCGTATGCCGTGTGTGTGCGCTGGGGGTCGATGCCGTAGGTGTGTGTCGTGTGCGTATGCCTTAGTCCGTGCTGGGGTCACTGCCGTGTGTAGGTATATTGTGTGCGTATGCCGTGTGTGTGCGCTGGGGGGTCGATGCCGTAGGTGTGTGCTAGGGGTCGATGCCGTAGGTGTGTGTCGTGTGCGTATGCCTCGTGTGGGTGCTGGGGTCGATGCCGTAAGTGTGTGTAGTGTGCGTATGCCTTAGTGCGCGCTGGTGTCACTGCCGTGTGTATATAGGTGGTGTGCGTATGCCTGTGTGAACGCTTGGTGTCGAATCCTTGCTGCTCCTGTTGTGGTTGTTCGTCACTGCGATTTATATGTGTCCCGCTTCACTTTGCATCTGCCCGAAAACTGATTTGCCATCCAAAATCTGCCAAATCATTTTTCGGGTGGCCATCCCTGTTTTTCGAACAACGTGAAGTTGTCGCTGTTAGGGTGGCCGTTGCTTTTGCCAAGACGCGGCGTTGCCATTCTCGGGCGGCCATGGCTGTGTCGTGATCGCGACCCGTGTCTGGCAGCTTTTTGTGCGGTAGCATTTTGCCAGCAAGAATGCAACCTCACACCCCCCCCTTACTTCGGGTGGCGATGACGGACGGTGACCTTACCGGCGGCCGACACCTTCACCTGGAAAAACTGGCCGTCCACCTCCATCAAGTATTTCCTCCCTAGGTGGGTGTTGTGGTGCATGACGTGGTGGACGCTTTCCAGGACTTCCTGCGGCAGTAACCCTCCAGTTCCAATTACTCGCCACTCCTCGGGGGCCATCGCCCAGTCGATGGCGTAGAGCGGCAGGTCGTCGAGACCCGCGACGTCATCCGCGAGGTTTAGCGTCGACAATACCTCGTCTATCGCGTCGTCGGTCGGCCATCCAGGGTCCACCCTTAGGTCCCTCCAGGGGTCTATTTCGGGTAAGGGTACGCTTGAGGTTGAGTCGGGGGCTTCGGGCATTTCGGGGACGTCTTCGGGCGGTACGTAGATATCCGTGGTGCGGCTGTCGTCCGAGTGGTACCCTTCGGGATCCACATATCTGCGGCAGTGTCCCTCAAGGCCAAAGAGGATATGGCCTTCTGCTTCTGCCATCTCGTCTGTAATGACCGCAAGGTTGAGTTTTTCGTCTAAACCAGTAATTAGTGTATTTTCTTGGACAACATGAGGTAAGGAGGTTGGGTGAGGGACAGAAGTTAGGTTATGGGAAATGTCGTGGGCATCTTCGTCGTCATCGGCGTGGTATGGCTTCAGATCGGCGAGGTTGGCGACGCGGCGTCGTTTTGTCGCCTCATGGTGGATCCGGACGACGTTTGGGGAGACAAATTTCAAAACTCGATATGGCCCGTCAAACTTCGGCGCTAGTTTTGCCGCGAATCCTTCCGCCGCGTTGGACAGCACGTGGTGTTTGGCCAAAACTCGTGTGCCCAGCGTAGGCCGCCAGTCCCTTCGGCGGAGATTATACTCCTTGGCCTGGTCCTGGGATGCCAACTGTATGTTGCTTCGTACAGCGTCAAATACTCCTCTCAACTCCGTGGCTCGAGTCTCGGGGCTTACCTCCTGCCGACCACTCCCAGGGGTGACTTGGTCGTATAAGGCGTTGGGTAGCCTAGGCTCACGTCCTTGCACTAAGTAGGCTGGGCTAAACTTGGTCGTGTCTGAGATGCTTGTATTGATGGCCAGCATTATTTCTGGCAGAAGTTCATCCCACGTATTCTGATGACCATCCACATACTGTGCCAGCATAGTTTTTATTGTTCGGTTTGCCCTCTCGGTTGGGTTCTGTTGGGGGCTATAGGGGGCGGTGTGTTGGAGTTCCATTCCCAGCTGTTTGCAGTAACGAGTAAATGACCGGCTCGTGAACTGTGTTCCGTTGTCGCATACGAAACAGCGCGGTGTCCCGAACCGGCACAATATCCTCTCCCGGAACGCTTTCTCCAGGTGGGCCGTCGTGGCTTTGCGCAGTGGGGCGAGTTCCACCCACTTGGAGAAATGGTCGAAGAAAACCAGTAGCATGGTATTGCCGTGCTTCGATCGAGGAAGGGGTCCGATGAAATCCGCGCAGACCGTCGCAAATGGTTCCGCTACTTGCCTCGTTAACATTTTTCCAGTCGGCTTGAGTTGGCTTACCTTGAACACCTGGCACTTGGTACACCGCCGTACGTACTTAGTTACGTCCCGAAACAGGCCGGGCCAGTAGTACCTCTGTATCACTCGTCCGATGGTCTTACGGATCCCAAGATGTCCAGCTGTAGGATTGTCGTGGCATTCGCCTAGGACGCGGAGGCGTTGTTCGGTAGGTACGCAGAGTTTCCAGGGTACATAGTCTTCTTCTAGGGGGCGGTGGCCAAGATGCCGGTATACCTGTCCGTTCTCCAGCACATAATTTGGATATTGGTCCGGGTGGTCCTTGATCCGCTGGACCAATTTGCGGAGCCACGGACAGTTGGTGGCGTCGACCTGCAAAGTCTGCAACACCTCATCCAGGGGTTGCCGAGATAACGCATCTGCGACCACGTTCAGCTTCCCCCGTCGATAGTGGATGTCAAACTGGTACTGTTGTAGTTCTAGCGCCCATCTTGCGATCCGACCAGTTGGGTTGTCGATGCTGTTCAACCACTTGAGCGCCAAGTGGTCTGTCACTACATCGAAGCGGTAGCCCTCGAGGAAGCATCGCAACTTACGGATGGCCCAAACGATTGCGAGGCACTCCTTTTCTGTCGCCGAGTAGTTCTCCTCGGGCTTGGACAGTCTCCGGCTAACGTACGCTATGACCCGTTCCGTTCCGTTTAATTCCTGTGTCAGTACCGCTCCTATACCGAAGTCGCTGGCGTCGGTCTGTAACACGAACTTTTCCTCAAAGTCGGGGCATGCTAGGACCGGTGCCTCCGTAAGTCGTCGCTTGAGTTCGTCGAATGCGGCTTGCTGCTGTTCTCCCCACTCCCAACGCTTATTTTTCCTTAGCAATAGTGACATGGGCTGCACTACCTCTGCGAAGTTGGCCACAAACCTCCGATACCACGACGCGATACCCAAACATCGTCGTAGTTCGCGGATATTGGTCGGTGGTTTCAACTTCCGGACGGCGGCGATCTTGTCTGGGTCGGTGTGGATGCCCTGCTCGCTGACGACGTGACCCAAATACGAGAGGCTGCGCTTAAAGAACTTGCACTTGGCTTTGTTCAGTCGCAACTTTGCCTTCCGCAGCCGTCCAAAAACCTCTTGTAGTTTCTGCAGGTGGTCATCGAGCTCCGACCCCGTGATGATAATGTCATCCAAGTAGGCGAAGGCGTACGGCTCTAGGTCCGGTCCAATGACTCCATCCAGTGCCCGTTGGAAGGTGGCCGGAGCGGAGTGAAGGCCAAAGGGCATAACCTTCCACTGGAACAGTCCTCGTCCCGGTACCGTAAAGGCGGTATATTGACGGCTGCGGCGAGCCATTGGAATCTGCCAATATCCGCTATTCAAATCCAGCGTGCTGATGTATTTGGCGTTTCGCAGCCGCTCCAGGATGTGTTGTATACGGGGTAACGGATAGGCGTCGGGTATGGAGCGTGCGTTCAGTTGCCGGTAGTCGATGCACATCCTGATGTCACCCGTCTTCTTGCCAACCAGCACGATGGGTGCGCTATGGGGGGACTTCGAAAGCTCTATGCATCCGTTCTTCAGCAGTTCGTCCACTTGCTCGTAAATAACCTTCTGCATGGCGGGATTCTTCGGGTAGTAGCGTTGCTTGATGGGTCTCTCGTCCCGCATAGTGATCACATGCTCCGCGACGTGAGAGACCCCCTTTAATCCATCAAACATCGCCAGTTCTCGTTTCAGAAATGATTTAACCCTGGGATCGGTCTCCTCGTCGGCGTCGCTCGGTTTTCCCTGGTCGTCTTCTGGCACCTGGGCTATTGTTACAGCTTGGGGCTGCTCGAAGGTCACCTCACGACTGCAGACTTCGGGTGTCTCGCGAATGTTTGCCTCTTCCGTCTTTGGAGTGGTTGTCGGGGGTGGTATCCGTTCTGTGGATGGCGCAGGTTCTTGTGTTGTGCTCCTGGGCTTTCGGCGTCCGGTGGGGCTTAGGAACAATTCCTTGGTCATCTGCAGCTCAGATAATCCAAATGTTAGCGTCGCTTGCATCGCACACAGGAAATCAATGCCCAGGATGAGCTCATCGAGGACATTCGGCATTATCAGCAGTGGTAGGCGGACGCGCTTTTCCCCGAGCTGGATTTCTGTGGCACATGCTTTGGTAACGGTCATGCGCGTACCGTCCGCCAAACTTACACCTACCTTGATTTCTCTGAGTCCAACAAAATCTTCCAGAGTCCCTGCTCGGGTGCCATCTGTAAGGACGTTTCCTAGGCCGAGGTCGGTGTCTCAATCGCGTCCAGGGTGTTTCTACAGATTATTTGTAACAAATGCTGGGACCCTGGAGTGAGCCGCACCGAGGTCGAACACCAATGCGCAAACATAAAGGGGTGAGGGGCAGTACGGTCGTTCCGGCCGGCATCGTCGTAGTGGACAAAGGGGGGGGGGGGGGGGGGGGAGTAGGGAGTCCAGGGTGATCACCCGGAAGACTCTTCCACCCCACCCCTCAGACCACTCCTCGGCGTCGACCCGGCGGTAAGCCTTTGGCTTCGGGGACGCGAAGAAGATCGGGAGCAGGTACTCACCCGGTTCGGCTAAGGGTAAGACCCGGAAGCCTTACCAAGTGATCACCTAATCCCGCTCGACCCGCTTTCACTCACCGGCCGCGCCTTTTGAAACGCGTGTGATGGACCCAGGCAGGGATCTGGGGCGCACGGAGTAAGACTCGGAATGCGTCCCAGACTCCCTACATGAGCCCACCACAACCTGCAACGCACGGGTATTACCCGCTTGTCGCTACACACGGGATAGGCCAAGACGCAGACGTCGCAGAATCTAGAGTAAAACTCGGAAGATTCGCTAGTCTGGCTCCTCATGCCGATCCCATGTGGGCCGTAGGGTGAGGTGACCCGAAGCCAGAGGCTTCGACTACCCGCTGAAAAAGGGGGGGAGAGAGATACAAGAAAACACTAACGTGGATACATTTAAATTCTTTATTGCTTGACACTTAAGGGAGTAGGGAAAAGGTATTGGTTTGCAACGCTACATTCTTGGCCGTTGGCCAACTTACCCCGCTCTACCAGACTCATATTTGTGTGGGGGGGGGATGTATACGGGTGTGTATGTGTGTATGGCCGCCTGGGTGTGTGTAGCCTGGGTGTGTGTGTGGTGTGTGTGTGTGCCTGTGTGAGCGCTGGGGTCAATGCCGCGTGTGTGTGGTGTGTGTGTATGCCGGGGTAAGTGCTGGTGTAAATGCCTTGTGTGTGTGTGTGCGTATGCCTGGGTGTATGCTGGGGTCACTGCCGTGTGTGTATGGTGTGTACGTAGGCCTTGGTGCGTGCTGGGGTAAATGCCGGGTATGTGTGGATGTAGTGTAGGCGTATGCCTGTGTGACCGCTGGGTGTCGATTCCGTATGTGTAAATGTTGTGCGCGTATGCCTTAGTGCGGGCTGGGGTCAATTCCGTGTGTGTGTATGGTGAGTGCGTATGCCTGTGTGAGCGCTGGGGTCGATTCCGTATGTGTGTATGGGATGCGCGTATGCCTTAGTGCGAGCTGGGGTCAATTCCGTGTGTGTGTATGAGGGGTGCGTATGCCTGTGTGAGCGCTGGGTGTCGTTTCCGTGTGTGTGTGTATGTGTTATGCGCGTATGCCTTAGTGCGTGCTGGGGTCGATTCCGGGTGTGTGTGTATGGCGTGTGCGAGTGCCTTGGTGCGTGCTGGGGTCAATTCCGTGTGTGTGTATGGTGGGTGCGTATGCCTGTGTGAGCGCTGGGTGTCGATTCCGTGTGTGTATATATTATGCGCGTATGCCTTAGTGCGGGTTGGGGTCGATTCCGTGTGTGCGTATGGTGTGTGCGTATGCCGTGTGTGTGCGCTGGGGGTCGATGCCGTAGGTGTGTGTCGTGTGCGTATGCCTTAGTCCGTGCTGGGGTCACTGCCGTGTGTAGGTATATTGTGTGCGTATGCCGTGTGTGTGCGCTGGGGGGTCGATGCCGTAGGTGTGTGCTAGGGGTCGATGCCGTAGGTGTGTGTCGTGTGCGTATGCCTCGTGTGGGTGCTGGGGTCGATGCCGTAAGTGTGTGTAGTGTGCGTATGCCTTAGTGCGCGCTGGTGTCACTGCCGTGTGTATATAGGTGGTGTGCGTATGCCTGTGTGAACGCTTGGTGTCGAATCCTTGCTGCTCCTGTTGTGGTTGTTCGTCACTGCGATTTATATGTGTCCCGCTTCACTTTGCATCTGCCCGAAAACTGATTTGCCATCCAAAATCTGCCAAATCATTTTTCGGGTGGCCATCCCTGTTTTTCGAACAACGTGAAGTTGTCGCTGTTAGGGTGGCCGTTGCTTTTGCCAAGACGCGGCGTTGCCATTCTCGGGTGGCCATGGCTGTGTCGTGATCGCGACCCGTGTCTGGCAGCTTTTTGTGCGGTAGCATTTTGCCAGCAAGAATGCTACCTCACAAAATATTATAATGACAATTGAAAAGTAACAAAGAGTGGAAACGCTGCAGTCGGACGCAAGCGACCGCGGTATACTATTTACCTGTTTTAAAACCGGTAAAAAGAGGAATGATTGGAAAGGGGTACGGATGCGGCAGGGGTGTACGATGCCTTAAATGTTCTTCGATGCAGATGGGGATGCCACCAGCTGTTTTCCTTCCCAATTTGCTGACTCTAGCTCAAAGTTTGTATATTGTTGGCGAAGGGAGTGGCATGGGTGGGCGTGGCATCAAAATTTTTGATGCAAATTTTTGTGGAATGTCAATTGCTATCTTCTTACAAGATTTGGTGAATCTAGCTCGAAGTTTGTAAAAAGTTGGGAAGGGGTATGGCTGGGGCGGTATTGGTGGGCGTGGCATCCACATTTTTGCTTCAGATCTTTGTGGGATGTCAAGTGCTATCTTCCTTCCAATTTTGGTGACTCTAGGTCGAAGTTTGTAAAAGGTGGAGAAAGAGTGGCTGGGGGCGGTATGGGTGGGCGTGGCATCCAAAGTTTTGATGCAGACCTTTGTGGAATGTCAATTGTTATCTTTATACCAAATTTGGTGACTCTAGCTCAAAGTTTGTAAAAGGTGGGGAAAGGAGGGCTGGGGGTTGGTATGGCCGGGTGAGGCATCCAAATTTAATGCAGATCTTTGTGGAATGTCAATTTCTATCGGCATACCAAATTTTGTGACTCTAGCTCGAAGTTTGTAAAAAGTGTGGTAAGGGCTCTAGCTCCACAGCTCTGGAAGATACACACATTCCCTTTTTTGACGAAGCGTTGGGGCGGATGGGGGCGGCTAGAGCATTATTGTTGGGCGTCGCATCCAAACTTTTGATGCAGTTTTGGGGGGTCATAATCCAAGATAGATCTTGGCACCAAATTTGGTGGCTATAGCTCAAAAACTGTGGAAGATATAGGCTTTGTTGACTTTAAAATGCAGGGGGGCTGGGGGCGGAATGGGTTGGCGTTTCTGCAAAATTTGTAATGCAGTTTTTTGGGGGTTGCTAGTAGCTATCTGCTTACCAAATTTGGTAGTTTTAGCTGTAAGGTGTGCGAAATATTTGGATTTATCGATTATGAGCTATCGAATTTATCGATTTTCCAGTCCCCCAGTTAGCGTAGAACCCCTATATTGACACTTTAATTTACTTTCCCATAGATAAAGAGAATTGAAAAGTTTCAAGTCTCTAGCTTGAGGGGTGTGGTAAAAAGTTGCGAACATACTGAAGGACAGACGGATGGATACCATGACGGATATTGCACAAAACCAATATACTCTTTACCTTCGGTAAGGTGAGGCACACATAATCAAGCACACAAAGTGCTAAATACCCTGAAAAATATGCACAGAGTTGTGAAAACGAAAAAAGTAATGCCGTTTTGTTTCCCAAATCACATTTCTGCACATTTTAAAAAATTCTAAGCAGTTTTGTGGATATATACGCAAACTGGTCTTTATTTAAGGTCTTTTGATAAAATCGTTATTCCAGTTGATCAAACTATATGCTCCCTTGTTAATTTGGAGTTATTATGACTAGTTTGACATCTTCAAAATGCTACAGTCTTGTAAAAACACGGCTAAGAAAGAGTGATCCAGAGAATTTTTAAGAAACTTTTTAAAAATAAACCCTGATAAATAATCAGAGCTCGTTTGTCGATAAACATACACTCTGAAAAAGTTAAGTCAAATACAATTATGGTGTGCACTTTGTGTTGTAAATTTGTAAAAGTGTAAAAGTGTAAGCCTTCCCAACAACAATTTGTACAGAAATAAGATTGCACTTTTGCTAGACCCCTACCTATGACTTAAATATCGTTGTAACTTTAACACGATTTCAGTGTTTAACAAGTAAGAAGGCTCTAGTCGGGAGAGCCCAACTAGAAGATACCCTGAACTCAGTTGCAAGTTGCAGTTGTATAAGACTTTGGTATACTGACTTAACTTCAATCGATTAAATTCGATATCTCCGGTGTTTCTTAACCGATTTAAACGAAATTTTCAGAAAAGTTCTATCGTTACCCATTATTTCAACCCCATTTTTACATTTTCCAAATTCGATATTTTTTTTTAATCGATTGTATGTGTAAATCGGAAACCAGAATAGTTATTGATATTTTGGAACAAATTTGTTCTGCTTATTGTATAGGAGAACTTATATCCAAAATCTGAAGTCTCTAGCTTTTTAGTCTCTGAGATTCACGCGTTCATACAGACGGACACACAGACGAACAGACGGACATGGCTATATCGTCTCGGCTGTTGATGCTGATCAAGAATATATATACTTTATGGGGTCGGAGATGCTTTCTTCTGCCTGCAACATACTTTTGCACAAAATCATTCAATCTTATTTACCCATTTTATGGTTTGTGCAAAAGTATGTAACAAGCTTTACTTTTCATTTTCCATTAGCTATATTTTTCTTTTTCCCTTAGCTTTACTTATATCCTAAGCATAATCAATTATTTAAAAGTAATGTTTTGTTTGCATTTTATTATTACAAAAAAAAAGATAAATTTCGCTTCACATCTCTTTAAGGCCTGTACGCATGAGCCCCGTACAGCTCCCGTACCGAATACATGAGTTTTACGACCGTAACAACAAGTGTTGAAAAAAGCACATATTGTGGCGGTTGGCTAATAACTTTATCTTAATAAATCGGATATGCAGCTGTGTTTTTTTTACTTAAATTCGATGGCGTATATTTGTTGGCGTAGCATCCAAACTTTTGATGTAGTTTTTGGGCGGTCGTCATCACCTATCTTGGTACCAAATTTGGTGGCTCTAGCTCAAAAACTGTGGGAGATATAAGCTCTTTTGACTTTAAAATGCGGGGCGGCTGGGGCGGATTGGGTGGGCGTGGCTCCAAAACTTTGATGCAGTTCTTTGGAAGTCGTTACCAGTTATCTCCCTACCAAATTCGGAGGCTCTAGCTCCACAAATCTGGAAGATACGCGCTTTCCCGTTTTGACGAAGCGTTGGGGTGGATGGGGGAAGCTAGGGCAGTATAGGTGGGCGTGGCATCTAAACTTTTGATGCAGTTTTTGGGGGGTCATCATCACCTATCTTGGCACCAAATTTGGTGTCTATAGCTCAAAAACTGTGGGAGATATAGGGTTTTTGGACTTTAAAATGCAGGGGGGGATGGGGTAGGAATGGGTGGACGTGGCTCCAAAATTGTTGATGCGGTTTTTTGGGGGTTGATAGTAGCTATCTTCTTACCAAATTTGGTAGTTCTAGCTCTAAGGATGTGCGAAATATGTGGATTTATCGGTTTTGAGTTATCGAATTTATCGATTTGCCAGCCCCCCAGTTATCGTATAACCCCCATCTTGACACTTTAATTTACTATCCCATAGATAAAGAGAATTGGAAAGTTTCAAGTCTCTAGCTTGAAGGGTGTTTAAAAAAGTTGCGAACATACAGACGGACGGACAAACGGACGGACACCATGACGGACATTGCACAAACCCAATATGCTCTTTACCTTCGGTATCGAGTATAAAAAGAAACAACTACTACCATAACAAAAATAGTTGAAGACTATTGAAAGCAATGATTGCGAGCCGATCTACATCTGACGTCGGCATAGGAAAGGAATGGAATGAATGAAAAGGGGGTGCGGCGCAAACGTGAAACCTAACGGCACCATTACGATTAAGCACATATTAAGATGTATGCATATATGTAGCTACTTGTATGTCTATTTTATTAGTTGCATGTTTGCATATTTTTATTTTTTCGCCACGTTCTCCAAGGACAAACAACATTTAAGTGAGCGCCGCCGCGCTAACAGCGTAAGGCAGTCCGTAGCTAAGATTGATCTACTTAGCTCAGCTCCGGTCTCTAGTCCTAGGTCTCTTATCTTAGGTCTCTAGCCTCTGGTCTCTGGCTTGGTTGAGCATTTCGCATTCGCATTGCAAGCTTTACTTTATGTCTATTTGTACGTGTGTGTTGAGCACAAAAGCAGTGTGAGGAAGCATATTGAACAGAAAAAAAAACAAAAGACCTAAAAATAACAGTAATGAATCTTTGTTTAGCGAATGTTAAACACGTTTGCAAATGTTAATTTTGTAAAGTTTTTTTTTATAATTTTTCATTTTGTTTTATTGCAATATTGATAAACCTACTTACGGGCTATAAAATATTATAATGACAATTGAAAAGTAACAAAGAGTGGAAACGCTGCAGTCGGACGCAAGCGACCGCGGTATACTATTTACCTGTTTTAAAACCGGTAAAAAGAGGAATGATTGGAAAGGGGTACGGATGCGGCAGGGGTGTACGATGCCTTAAATATTCTTCGATGCAGATGGGGATGCCACCAGCTGTTTTCCTTCCCAATTTGCTGACTCTAGCTCAAAGTTTGTATATTGTTGGCGAAGGGAGTGGCATGGGTGGGCGTGGCATCCACATTTTTGCTTCAGATCTTTGTGGGATGTCAAGTGCTATCTTCCTTCCAATTTTGGTGACTCTAGGTCGAAGTTTGTAAAAGAAGGAGAAAGGGTGGCTGGGGGCGGTATGGGTGGGCGTGGCATCCAAAGTTTGATGCAGACCTTTGTGGAATGTCAATTGCTATCTTCATACCAAATTTGGTGACTCTAGCTCAAAGTTTGTAAAAGGTGGGGAAAGGAGGGCTGGGGGTTGGTATGGCCGGGTGAGGCATCCAAATTTTAATGCAGATCTTTGTGGAATGTCAATTTCTATCGGCATACCAAATTTTGTGACTCTAGCTCGAAGTTTGTAAAAAGTGTGGTAAGGGCTCTAGCTCCACAGCTCTGGAAGATACACACATTCCCTTTTTTGACGAAGCGTTGGGGTGGATGGGGGCGGCTAGAGCATTATTGTTGGGCGTCGCATCCAAACTTTTGATGCAGTTTTTGGGGGGTCATAATCCAAGATAGATCTTGGCACCAAATTTGGTGGCTATAGCTCAAAAACTGTGGAAGATATAGGCTTTGTTGACTTTAAAATGCAGGGGGGCTGGGGGCGGAATGGGTTGGCGTTTCTGCAAAATTTGTAATGCAGTTTTTGGGGGTTGCTAGTAGCTATCTGCTTACCAAATTTGGTAGTTTTAGCTGTAAGGTGTGCGAAATATTTGGATTTATCGATTATGAGCTATCGATTTATCGATTTTCCAGTCCCCCAGTTAGCGTAGAACCCCTATATTGACACTTTAATTTACTTTCCCATAGATAAAGAGAATTGAAAAGTTTCAAGTCTCTAGCTTGAGGGGTGTGGTAAAAAGTTGCGAACATACTGACGGACAGACGGATGGATACCATGACGGATATTGCACAAAACCAATATACTCTTTACCTTCGGTAAGGTAAGGCACACATAATCAAGCACACGAAGTGCTAAATACCCTGAAAAATATGCACAGAGTTGTGAAAACGAAAAAAGTAATGCCGTTTGTTTCCCAAATCACATTTCTGCACATTTTAAAAAATTCTAAGCAGTTTTGTGGATATATACGCAAACTGGTCTTTATTTAAGGTCTTTTGATAAAATCGTTATTCCAGTTGATCAAACTATATGCTCCCTTGTTAATTTGGAGTTATTATGACTAGTTTGACATCTGCAATATGTTACAGTCTTGTAAAAACACGGCTAAGAAAGAGTGATCCAGAGAATTTTTAAGAAACTTTTTAAAAATAAACCCTGATAAATAATCAGAGCTCGTTTGTCGATAAACATACACTCTGAAAAAGTTAAGTCAAATACAATTATGGTGTGCACTTTGTGTTGTAAATTTGTAAAAGTGTAAAAGTGTAAGCCTTCCCAACAACAATTTGTACAGAAATAAGATTGCACTTTTTGCTAGACCCTACCTATGACTTAAATATCGTTGTAACTTTAACACGATTTCAGTGTTTAACAAGTAAGAAGGCTCTAGTCGGGAGAGCCCAACTAGAAGATACCCTGAACTCAGTTGCAAGTTGCAGTTGTATAAGACTTTGGTATACTGACTTAACTTCAATCGATTAAATTCGATATCTCCGGTGTTTCTTAACCGATTTAAACGAAATTTTCAGAAAAGTTCTATCGTTACCCATTATTTCAACCCCCATTTTTACATTTTCCAAATTCGATATTTTTTTTAATCGATTGTATGTGTAAATCGGAAACCAGAATAGTTATTGATATTTTGGAACAAATTTGTTCTGCTTATTGTATAGGAGAACTTATATCCAAAATCTGAAGTCTCTAGCTTTTTTAGTCTCTGAGATTCACGCGTTCATACAGACGGACACACAGACGAACAGACGGACATGGCTATATCGTCTCGGCTGTTGATGCTGATCAAGAATATATATACTTTATGGGGTCGGAGATGCTTTCTTCTGCCTGCAACATACTTTTGCACAAAATCATTCAATCTTATTTACCCATTTTATGGTTTGTGCAAAAGTATGTAACAAGCTTTACTTTTCATTTTCCATTAGCTATATTTTTCTTTTTCCCTTAGCTTTACGTATATCCTAAACATAATCAATTATTTAAAAGTAATGTTTTGTTTGCATTTTATTATTACAAAAAAAAAGATAAATTTCGCTTCACATCTCTTTAAGGCCTGTACGCATGAGCCCCGTACAGCTCCCGTACCGAATACATGAGTTTTACGACCGTAACAACAAGTGTTGAAAAAAGCACATATTGTGGCGGTTGGCTAATAACTTTATCTTAATAAATCGGATATGCAGCTGTGTTTTGTTTACTTAAATTCGATGGCGTATATTTGTTGGCGTAGCATCCAAACTTTTGATGTAGTTTTTGGGCGGTCGTCATCACCTATCTTGGTACCAAATTTGGTGGCTCTAGCTCAAAAACTGTGGGAGATATAAGCTCTTTTGACTTTAAAATGCGGGGCGGCTGGGGCGGATTGGGTGGGCGTGGCTCCAAAACTTTGATGCAGTTCTTTGGAAGTCGTTACCAGTTATCTCCCTACCAAATTCGGAGGCTCTAGCTCCACAAATCTGGAAGATACGCGCTTTCCCGTTTTTGACGAAGCGTTGGGGTGGATGGGGGAAGCTAGGGCAGTATAGGTGGGCGTGGCATCTAAACTTTTGATGCAGTTTTTGGGGGGTCATCATCACCTATCTTGGCACCAAATTTGGTGTCTATAGCTCAAAAACTGTGGGAGATATAGGGTTTTTGGACTTTAAAATGCAGGGGGGGATGGGGTAGGAATGGGTGGACGTGGCTCCAAAATTGTTGATGCGGTTTTTTGGGGGTTGATAGTAGCTATCTTCTTACCAAATTTGGTAGTTCTAGCTCTAAGGATGTGCGAAATATGTGGATTTATCGGTTTTGAGTTATCGAATTTATCGATTTGCCAGCCCCCCAGTTATCGTATAACCCCCATCTTGACACTTTAATTTACTATCCCATAGATAAAGAGAATTGGAAAGTTTCAAGTCTCTAGCTTGAAGGGTGTTTAAAAAAGTTGCGAACATACAGACGGACGGACAAACGGACGGACACCATGACGGACATTGCACAAACCCAATATACTCTTTACCTTCGGTATCGAGTATAAAAAGAAACAACTACTACCATAACAAAAATAGTTGAAGACTATTGAAAGCAATGATTGCGAGCCGATCTACATCTGACGTCGGCATAGGAAAGGAATGGAATGAATGAAAAGGGGGTGCGGCGCAAACGTGAAACCTAACGGCACCATTACGATTAAGCACATATTAAGATGTATGCATATATGTAGCTACTTGTATGTCTATTTTATTAGTTGCATGTTTGCATATTTTTTATTTTTTCGCCACGTTCTCCAAGGACAAACAACATTTAAGTGAGCACCGCCGCGCTAACAGCGTAAGGCAGTCCGTAGCTAAGATTGATCTACTTAGCTCAGCTCCGGTCTCTAGTCCTAGGTCTCTTATCTTAGGTCTCTAGCCTCTGGTCTCTGGCTTGGTTGAGCATTTCGCATTCGCGTTGCAAGCTTTACTTTATGTCTATTTGTACGTGTGTGTTGAGCACAAAAGCAGTGTGAGGAAGCATATTGAACAGAAAAAAAAACAAAAGACCTAAAAATAACAGTAATGAATCTTTGTTTAGCGAATGTTAAACACGTTTGCAAATGTTAATTTTGTAAAGTTTTTTTTTATAATTTTTCATTTTGTTTTATTGCAATATTGATAAACCTACTTACGGGCTATAAAATATTATAATGACAATTGAAAAGTAACAAAGAGTGGAAACGCTGCAGTCGGACGCAAGCGACCGCGGTATACTATTTACCTGTTTTAAAACCGGTAAAAAGAGGAATGATTGGAAAGGGGTACGGATGCGGCAGGGGTGTACGATGCCTTAAATATTCTTCGATGCAGATGGGGATGCCACCAGCTGTTTTCCTTCCCAATTTGCTGACTCTAGCTCAAAGTTTGTATATTGTTGGCGAAGGGAGTGGCATGGGTGGGCGTGGCATCCAAATTTTTGATGCAAATTTTTGTGGAATGTCAATTGCTATCTTCTTACAAGATTTGGTGAATCTAGCTCGAAGTTTGTAAAAAGTTGGGAAGGGGTATGGCTGGGGCGGTATTGGTGGGCGTGGCATCCACATTTTTGCTTCAGATCTTTGTGGGATGTCAAGTGCTATCTTCCTTCCAATTTTGGTGACTCTAGGTCGAAGTTTGTAAAAGAAGGAGAAAGGGTGGCTGGGGGCGGTATGGGTGGGCGTGGCATCCAAAGTTTTGATGCAGACCTTTGTGGAATGTCAATTTCTATCTTCATACCAAATTTGGTGACTCTAGCTCAAAGTTTGTAAAAGGTGGGGAAAGGAGGGCTGGGGGTTGGTATGGCCGGGTGAGGCATCCAAATTTTAATGCAGATCTTTGTGGAATGTCAATTTCTATCGGCATACCAAATTTTGTGACTCTAGCTCGAAGTTTGTAAAAAGTGTGGTAAGGGCTCTAGCTCCACAGCTCTGGAAGATACACACATTCCCTTTTTTGACGAAGCGTTGGGGTGGATGGGGGCGGCTAGAGCATTATTGTTGGGCGTCGCATCCAAACTTTTGATGCAGTTTTTGGGGGGTCATAATCCAAGATAGATCTTGGCACCAAATTTGGTGGCTATAGCTCAAAAACTGTGGAAGATATAGGCTTTGTTGACTTTAAAATGCAGGGGGGCTGGGGGCGGAATGGGTTGGCGTTTCTGCAAAATTTGTAATGCAGTTTTTTGGGGGTTGCTAGTAGCTATCTGCTTACCAAATTTGGTAGTTTTAGCTGTAAGGTGTGCGAAATATTTGGATTTATCGATTATGAGCTATCGATTTATCGATTTTCCAGTCCCCCAGTTAGCGTAGAACCCCTATATTGACACTTTAATTTACTTTCCCATAGATAAAGAGAATTGAAAAGTTTCAAGTCTCTAGCTTGAGGGGTGTGGTAAAAAGTAGCGAACATACTGACGGACAGACGGATGGATACCATGACGGATATTGCACAAAACCAATATACTCTTTACCTTCGGTAAGGTGAGGCACACATAATCAAGCACACGAAGTGCTAAATACCCTGAAAAATATGCACAGAGTTGTGAAAACGAAAAAAGTAATGCCGTTTTGTTTCCCAAATCACATTTCTGCACATTTTAAAAAATTCTAAGCAGTTTTGTGGATATATACGCAAACTGGTCTTTATTTAAGGTCTTTTGATAAAATCGTTATTCCAGTTGATCAAACTATATGCTCCCTTGTTAATTTGGAGTTATTATGACTAGTTTGACATCTGCAAAATGTTACAGTCTTGTAAAAACACGGCTAAGAAAGAGTGATCCAGAGAATTTTTAAGAAACTTTTTAAAAATAAACCCTGATAAATAATCAGAGCTCGTTTGTCGATAAACATACACTCTGAAAAAGTTAAGTCAAATACAATTATGGTGTGCACTTTGTGTTGTAAATTTGTAAAAGTGTAAAAGTGTAAGCCTTCCCAACAACAATTTGTACAGAAATAAGATTGCACTTTTTGCTAGACCCCTACCTATGACTTAAATATCGTTGTAACTTTAACACGATTTCAGTGTTTAACAAGTAAGAAGGCTCTAGTCGGGAGAGCCCAACTAGAAGATACCCTGAACTCAGTTGCAAGTTGCAGTTGTATAAGACTTTGGTATACTGACTTAACTTCAATCGATTAAATTCGATATCTCCGGTGTTTCTTAACCGATTTAAACGAAATTTTCAGAAAAGTTCTATCGTTACCCATTATTTCAACCCCCATTTTTACATTTTCCAAATTCGATATTTTTTTTAATCGATTGTATGTGTAAATCGGAAACCAGAATAGTTATTGATATTTTGGAACAAATTTGTTCTGCTTATTGTATAGGAGAACTTATATCCAAAATCTGAAGTCTCTAGCTTTTTTAGTCTCTGAGATTCACGCGTTCATACAGACGGACACACAGACGAACAGACGGACATGGCTATATCGTCTCGGCTGTTGATGCTGATCAAGAATATATATACTTTATGGGGTCGGAGATGCTTTCTTCTGCCTGCAACATACTTTTGCACAAAATCATTCAATCTTATTTACCCATTTTATGGTTTGTGCAAAAGTATGTAACAAGCTTTACTTTTCATTTTCCATTAGCTATATTTTTCTTTTTCCCTTAGCTTTACTTATATCCTAAACATAATCAATTATTTAAAAGTAATGTTTTGTTTGCATTTTATTATTACAAAAAAAAAGATAAATTTCGCTTCACATCTCTTTAAGGCCTGTACGCATGAGCCCCGTACAGCTCCCGTACCGAATACATGAGTTTTACGACCGTAACGACAAGTGTTGAAAAAAGCACTTATTGTGGCGGTTGGCTAATAACTTTATCTTAATAAATCGGATATGCAGCTGTGTTTTGTTTACTTAAATTCAAAATACTGATTCACGACCAACGCGCGCTTCTATTGTGTTTGAGTACAACTAACGCCCTGCTGCTGGCGGTTGTGAAAAAAGCAGGCTGCAAAACCAAAAAGCATTTTAGTGAAACCATATTTGATGGGCAGAGCTGAGAAACCCAAAGATTATGCTAAACATAACCAAAACCACTTAAAAGACTCAAAGCAAATTCACCTTACAGATCTATACCCTGTAATAGATCAGTGGCAGTACAATCCTGTTTATATGTTATTTAAATTGTACCTTATCAATTAATTAATATATTTTTATTCAATACTTCTTGCGCAGCATTGACTGCCAAAACAATAAGTATGGCTCTATTGGAGACTGAATAAGGTAAACTTTTTTAATATTTTTCGAACAATTTATAAGCCGGCTCTTGACCGACATGTTGTTGTTTTTTTTTTACAATCGTAAATAGCTGCTGAAAGCTATTTACTGCCGTAAACATTTTAACATAACATTTTAACATTTTCATTGTTCAACACTACCGTACCAACAGTAGCGAACAGAGCTGCATACCTAAAATGTAAGAACGGTACTGACGCTGAACGAGACCAATTTTTTTATAGGAAGTTTTTGCTGTACGGGAGCTGTACATGCTTCTGCGTACAGGCCTGTAAGCTGGAAAACTTAAATTTATCGAAAAAGTATCCAATTTAACTATATTTAAAGTCTAGAGAGCCCATTTGGGACTATTAGAGTAAGTTTATGTAAATATGTATACCAAGGTTTATTGAAGTAAAAACATTATAATAAATTGATAAAAATAAACATAAATAAAAAACTTAGATTTTTTGCACCTGAAAGTTATATATTCGTCCCCTTCAAAACAAATTCTTAATTTAAAATGCATTCATAATTTTTACATGCTTTTATTCAACTTGACTGTTTGTTTGTACCGGAATCTTGTAATCAAATTTTCACCAAGTTCCCGACTAGCTAGAGCTCTGAAATTTTCACCAAAGATGTGTTTCAGATGACAATAAATGTTTTTAAAGTTTTTGGCACGATAAAATAAGTAATATCATGTAAAAACTACGAAAATCTGTTTTCCCTTTTGCTTAAATTACTAAATTGACTGACATCATTGACGAGCTTTAGTGGCATAGAGAGGAGACTGCCGCTTCACAGGCCGAAGGTCAAGGGTTCGATCTCCGACCGAGACATATTTTTTTTAATGTTATTTTTTATTATATAAACCTTTTAAAACCATCGATTACATATGTATGCAAGAAAGCGAATAAAAGCATGTCTTCAACATTTTTTTTTGATTTACTTGTTTTCTCAATGTAATCAGTCTCATACAGAATTGATATAAAGCTACCATGCCGCAAAAAGACTGTTCCCCAGTTAAGTTTACAAAAAGTATTTTTTTCAGTCCGTTAGACCCTCAACTTCTTGTTCCCTTTTTTGAACACGATGCCCTCATTTTCATTTTAATAAAGCTCTTTTTCTCATTAGCCATGCATTTTCCCAGCACGTCTGGGGGTGTGAAAGTATTTCACTTGTGTGTTGGATGCAACCGTATAAAGGGGCATCACTACCCGAAAAGAAACAATACCACAAAAGGGAAAATACTTTATATGTATTTCATGTAAATATATTTCGCTAATAAAACTCTGCAGCTGCTGAAATGAATAATTCCCGCTGTTCAGTGAGTGACATGTTTATCTCGGTCTCCTAATGTCGAAACTGAGCCAAGCCGTCTCGACATGAATATCTCATTTTCGAAAGTGAAAAGCGTTTTCCACAGCAGCAGCACTAGCTGATAGGAAAATTAATTTATGCTACTGCATTGTTTGGCTGATGCAAATGTTTTGTTGTTTTAGCTTTCTCACTTTTGTCTCTGACAATTTCACTTTATTTGACCTTTATTGCAGCTCCAATGACCCCTTAACCCTCGCGCCAGCCGCCCAGCAGCAGAAGTTGTCGCTTTTGTGGCTGCTGCGGCCTTGGGAAAGTGCAATTGGCTCTGATTTATGTTTGCAATTTGGGGGCGCCACAAATCAAAGGCAACTGCCGCTGACTCACCAACGAGCTGCGTGGGTACTGTAAAAGGGTTCCTGCCTGAAGTCCGACCTGTGGCTTGCTATGACTGACCACATGATACAATTAAAACGGTAGTGTAATGCGAGACTGTGCCCTCTTTTTTTCGGTACTAGTTGTCAGTCGCTAATTGCTTGTCGTACAAGCGTCAGCGTTTGTTAAATAAAAAATATTTATAAATATTTTTCTCGATTTTAAAAGAGTTAATGTAATATAAAAGTTAATGTAATAAAATTATTTTTAATATTACATTAGAAATGAAATGTTATTCGTTTTTAAAGGTATCTAGTTTTTCAAGAAATAAATTTAATTTAGAAGTTATAAATTTATTTAAAAAATTTATTAATTAAATAATGTATAGCTTTAATATTTTATGGGATAAGCTATAAAATAAATTTTTAAAAATAATAAATGTATTTAAAAAATATATGCTTAGAATTAGCAATTGTTTATAATTATGTTATAATTTATTTTATAAATAAAATTATTTATTAAATTTTAAATATCTATTGAAATATTAATTTTAATTTATAAAATTAAGTAATAATGATAAAATTAGTATATTTTATTGTAAAAATAAATTTAAATGAAAAGTTTATGTAAAGAATTCGGCAAAAATAATGTTCGCCTGTTTAACAAAAACATGTCTTTTTGAATTAAATTTAAAGTCTAACCTGCCCACTGAAATTTTAAATGGCCGCAGTATTCTAACTGTGCAAAGGTAGCATAATCATTAGTCTTTTAATTGAAGGCTGGAATGAATGGTTGGACGAAATATTAACTGTTTCATTTAAATTTTTAATAGAATTTTATTTTTTAGTCAAAAAGCTAAAATTTATTTAAAAGACGAGAAGACCCTATAAATCTTTATATTTTGTTTATTTTAATTATAAAGATTATTTTTATTATAATAAATTAAAGTATTTTATTGGGGTGATATTAAAATTTAAAAAACTTTTAATTTTTAAATCCATTAATATATGTATAATTGATCCATTAATAATGATTAAAAATTTAAGTTACTTTAGGGATAACAGCGTAATTTTTTTGGAGAGTTCATATCGATAAAAAAGATTGCGACCTCGATGTTGGATTAAGATATAATTTTGGGTGTAGCTGTTCAAATTTTAAGTCTGTTCGACTTTTAAATTCTTACATGATCTGAGTTCAAACCGGCGTAAGCCAGGTTGGTTTCTATCTTTAAAAAATTATAATATTTTAGTACGAAAGGACCAAATATTAAAATAATTATATTTTATATAAGAATATGAATAATTTAAGGGCTATTTGGCAGATTAATGCTATAAATTTAGAATTTATATATGTAATTTTTATTACAAATAGTACTTGTTTTATATAGAATTAATTATATCATTGACTGGAAGTTTATTATTAATTATTTGTGTATTAGTAAGTGTGGCTTTTTTAACTTTATTGGAACGTAAAGTTTTAGGTTATATTCAAATTCGTAAAGGTCCTAATAAAGTTGGTTTAATAGGAATTCCTCAACCTTTTTGTGATGCAATTAAATTATTTACAAAGGAACAAATTTATCCAATATTATCTAATTATTTAAGATATTATATTTCTCCAATTTTGTCTTTGTTTTTATCTTTAATTGTTTGAATGTGTATACCTTTTTTTGTTAAATTATATTCTTTTAATTTAGGAGGTTTATTTTTTTTGTGTTGTACTAGTTTAGGTGTTTATACTGTTATAGTAGCTGGTTGATCTTCTAATTCAAATTATGCTTTATTAGGAGGTTTACGAGCAGTTGCTCAAACTATTTCTTACGAAGTAAGTTTAGCTTTAATTTTATTATCTTTTACATTTTTAATTGGAGGTTACAATTTGTTAAATTTTTATTATTATCAAGTTTATATTTGATTTTTAATTATTTTATTTCCTATAGCTTTAGTTTGATTAACAATTTCTTTAGCTGAAACTAATCGAACTCCTTTTGATTTTGCTGAGGGTGAGTCGGAATTAGTTTCTGGATTTAATGTAGAGTATAGAAGAGGAGGTTTTGCTTTAATTTTTTTGGCTGAATATGCAAGAATTTTATTTATAAGTATATTATTCTGTGTAATTTTTTTAGGATGTGATGTTTTTTCTTTATTATTTTATTTAAAATTAATATTTATTTCATTTATTTTTATTTGAGTTCGAGGTACATTACCTCGGTTTCGTTATGATAAATTAATATATTTAGCTTGAAAATGTTTTTTATCTTTTTCATTAAATTATTTATTATTTTTTATAGGATTTAAAATTTTATTATTTTCTTTTTTATTATGAATTAATTTTAGTAAAGTTAATAGAAAATAAAATTTCTATCTTATGTTTTCAAAACATATGCTTATTCAAGCTCATTAACTAATTTAATAAATTATCTCATCATTTATTAACAAGAGGATTAATTAAATAGTATAAAAAATATACAATTGTTAAAATTTGTCCAAGTAGTACATAAGGTTCTTCTACGGGTCGTGCTCCGATTCATGTTAATAAAATTACTGTAACAACTATAATTCAAAATAAAATTTGATTAATAGGGTAAAACTGTGTACCTCGGAATTTTCTTAAATTATAAAAAGGTAAAATTGCTAAGATTGCAATAGATAACACTAAAGCAATTACACCACCTAATTTATTTGGGATTGAACGTAAAATTGCATAGGCAAATAAAAAATATCATTCAGGTTGAATATGAGCAGGAGTAACTAATGGATTTGCTGGGATAAAATTATCTGGGTCTCCCAATAAATTTGGTCTAATTAGCACTAAAGAAATTAGAAACAAGTAAGAAGGCTCTAGTCGGGAGAGCCCAACTAGAAGATACCCTGAACCCAGTTGCAATAAATATATTTAATTTATATAAGACTTTGGTATACTGGCTTAGCTTCCATCGATTAAGTTCAATATCTCCGGTGTTTCTCAACCGATTTGGACGAAATTTTCAGAAAAGTTCTATCATTATCCATTACTTCAACCCTCATTTTTAGATTTTACAAATTCGATATTTTATTGTTATCGATTCCATGTGTATATCGGAAACCAGAATAGCTATCGATAATTTGAAGCAAACTTGTTCTGCTCATGGTATAGGAGAACTTAAATACAAAATCAGAAGTCTCTTGCTCTTGTAGTCTCTGAGATCCACGCGTTCATACAGACGGACAGAAGGACAGACGGACAGACAGACGGACATGGCTATATCGTCTCGGCTGTTGATGCTGATCGCTTGATCATATATATAATTTATTGGGTCGGAGATGCGTCCTTCTGCCTGTTACATACTTTTGCACAAAACCATTATACCCTTATTTACCTATTTTATGGGTTAAGGGTATAATTACGGAAGTAATTGTTCAAATTAATAAATTTGAAAATTTAAAAATAATAATTATTGGAAGAATTAAGGCAATTTCTACATCAAAGATTAAAAAAATAATTGTAATTAAAAAAAATCGTAAAGAAAATGGTAGACGAGAAGATGATTTAGGGTCAAAACCACATTCAAAAGGAGAACTTTTTTCTCGGTCTACTAAAGTTTTTTTAGACAAGATAGAAGCTAAGATTATAACAATAAAAGAAATTGTTATAATGATTACTGCAATAAAAGTTATTGAAAAAATTATCTATACTATTATTAATAGACCTTATGATTGGAAGTCAAATATACTTTTATACTATATAGATACAAAATAGTTAACCTCCTCATCAGTAGATTGTGATATACAAAAATAATCAAACTACATCAACAAAATGTCAGTATCAAGCTGCAGCTTCAAATCCAAAATGATGATTTTTAGAAAAATGATTATTTAAATGACGTAATAAACAAATTAATAAAAATGTTGTTCCAATTAATACATGAACTCCATGGAATCCTGTTGCTATATAAAAAGTTGATCCATAAACTGAGTCAGCAATTGTGAAGGGTGCTTCAATGTATTCATAAGCTTGAAGTATAGTAAAATAAACCCCTAACAATACTGTGAAAAATAATCCTTGAGTAGTTTGAGAATGATTACCTTCTATTAAACTATGATGGGCTCAAGTAACTGTAACTCCTCCTGGTCTGATGAACTTGTGGGATGGTTCGGAGGGGGCTAAGCTGAGGCCACCAGGCGGGTCGCGGGTTGCGGATAGCGAACGGCCCTTCGGGGTCAGCTCCGAATAGCGAGAAATCCTCGTGAATAAGCAGTCCCGGACGAACAGCGGGTGCGGTAGGTTTTATCGCACTGACAAGACGCTTGTGTCGCCGTCTTTCAATCATAGCCTCACACACTCCCAACTCCCCCACAAATACCCATCTACATCCCTTCCCTCACATCTCACTCCGGGCTGGGCTAAGGTGTCAATCGGACCGTGCTGAGAGTCAGCCTGGCTGGGGGCCCGGATTAAAAACTAGCCCAGACTCTAACGGTGGGCTCAGGCAGATGGCGACCGCCTGTTCTATCCAGCCTTACCCGGGTATGGCGGATCTCTGCCCGGGCGGACCATAATTTCTCCGCAACTCGTGGGAATAAGTATGATGAAAAGTTATAACAACACTAAAGTACGGCAGGATATCCCTGCCGCCAGTGTCGCGAGACACTTTGAGGACCGCCTCCTTGACGGAGACCGGCCCTCCAGCGTGGGACCAACCCCACATCGCCCCAAGGAGAGGCAAAGGAGGCATCAGACGACCAGCGCCGCGACGGGACATCCCCGTCGAGACGCCGCCCCCGCAACGGAAAGCATGCGCCAACCGGCGCGGCCGACGGTTAATGCGGTCAGGAGGCACAGTCAGGCGGCACATTGGAGTCAGCAGCCGAAGAAGACCCTTCCGAAACTCGGAGAGCCGGGGGGTATAGACGATCCAAATAGGAAGGGCCTATGTGGATCAAAGGTGAAGTGGTACCTAAGGTATCTGCAGCAGGGACTATCCCCTGCTGAGGCGCTGAAAAAGGCGACCACCGGCAGAGAGACGGCGCAGCAGGCAAGGGGACCAGCCCCCAAACGCCTGAGGCCCCCAAAAAGGTGTGTCAGGAGGAGCGTCCAAGCACGTCGAAGGCTGCTGCTGCTGCTTCCGTCCCTACGGCTGTGAGGAAACCTTCTCCTCCAGTGCCCACTACGGCTCGCCCATCCTACGCGACGATGGCAAAAAGGGTCAAAGTGGCCGTGTTACCTGTGGAATATCCCCAGGTAATGCTCAGTCACGGGGACTTGTCCGCGTTGGAGGAGGCCATCCTCGATGAGATTATTCTCTCGGGATGGGGCACCGCGGTTGCGTTCGCGGGCATTCATTTCAGGGTGGGACACCTGGTGATCGAATGCTCTGACGAATGCTCCGCAGATTGGCTGAGGACCATGACGTCGAGGTTGCAGACGTGGAAGGGAGTACCCCTTGACTGTAGGGTAGGTGAGGATATCCCCTCGCCACATACCATCACCATCTACTGTCCAAGGAGCGCTGATCGGTCTACCGAGTCAATACTGATTTTGCTGAGGAATCAGAACATGATCGAGACCGAGGCGTGGAAGGTAATTTCGAGAAGAACGGAGGGTGGAGGTGCGCTGATGGTGATCGGCATCGATGAAGCCTCCAAGGATGCCATTGTGGAGAAGGGCCACCAGGTCTCTTTCCGCTACGGGACCATCCCCGTTAGTGGCCTTAAGAAGTCGACCGCCGGCCAAAATGCACCCGCCCCCGCCCCAGTACCGGCACCCAAACCAGCAGAGGTACCGTCCCCCTCACCAGAGGTGATACCCCCCCCTTCCGCTGCCTCGGAGGTGTGCCTGGATCTGGCGGACGACGAGGAGCTGGCGGACGTGACGCTCAGCCCAGAAATGCTGGAGGATGGGCTAGACGAGCAGGCGCCAATATCGTCGCAGGAGCTGGCTGCAGAGATGGAGGCAGAAAATGAAGCTGACGTGACGATGACGGGCAGCGACGATGGTGGCAACTCCGGGCCATCATCGTCAGGAAGCGGAGCGGCGGTAAAGTGATGGTGACGCCTCTCGTCGCCACCACGGGGCTAGCCCAGAAAAACCTCCATCGGGCTAAGTCGGCCTCGGCCGTCCTAGCCAGGATGTTTATCAAACAACATCTTGGGCTGGCCCTTGTACAGGAGCCATGGGTGAACGATGGCATCAAAGGCCTGTACACCGCTAATTCGAAGGTAATCTGGGACCACAGAGATCCGAAACCTAGGACATGTATCATGGTAAGAAAAGGCATTAACTTTACTATTCTTTCAAAATTCCTTACTAGGGACTGCGTGCCCATTGCCGTTAAAGGCAAAGGAAGCGCCCCCCCTATAGTAGTGGTATCCGCCTACTTCGCGGGTGATGAGGCATGCCCTCCACCGGAAGTGGAAAAGCTGGTGGATTACTGCAGGAGAGAGAAGCTGCCAATTTAAATCGGCTGCGATGCCAATGCGCACCACACAATATGGGGCAGCAGCGACATCAACACACGGGGTGAGTGTCTCACTGACTTTATATTCAAATATAATTTAGAAATTTTAAATGTCGGGTCAACACCGACATTCGTAACTAGAATAAGAGAGGAAGTTTTAGACATCACCCTGACCAGTCGGTCTTTACGGACACATCTCAGAGAATGGCATGTCTCCTCAGAAGAATCTATGTCTGATCATAAGATCATCCTTTTTAAGCTTCAGTTTAATACGGAAAGTAAAGTTACAACTCGCATCCCCAGAAAAACCAACTGGGAAAAGTTTAGGTCAACCCTAAAACTTAACCTAGCCTCCGAAAGTTTTGGAATAGCCAAACGCACAGGTAAGCTAAATAGAGTTGTACGGAATTTAGGCAAATGCATCAGTAACGCATTTGAAGAAAGCTGCCCACTAGGCAAAACGCGCAGAGAAATAGATGCCCCATGGTGGAACGATAGTCTAGAGAGACTACGAACATCCACCCGTCATCTCCACAACAGAGCCAAAAGTGACGGTTCATGGGATAACTATCGGGAAAGCCTCACCTTGTACAGCAGGGAAATCCGAAAGGCTAAACGTAGGAACTATAGGGACTTCTGCGAAAGCATAGATAGTACGACTGAAGGTGCACGGCTCCATAGAGCATTATCCAAACGGGCACCGGAGGCGAATCTAGCCCTGAAACGTAGGGTCAACACCTTTACGACCAGTAACATGGACAAGCTAGAGCTTCTATTCGAGACGCACTTCCCAGGAAGTATTCCCTGTGGCCCATGCAAAACACTCGAAACGGAAGACAGACACAGACCGACTGCTCTAGACTGGGCACTAGCCAAGTCAGTAGTCACAATGGAGAAGACACAATGGGCAATTGGAACTTTCCAGCCCTATAAATCTCCCGGTCTGGACAGTATATCGCCAGTATTCCTTCAGCAGGGGCAGGACATACTCCTACCCACCCTGAGGAAAATACTAGTCAGTAGCCTAGCACTCGGTCATATACCGAGCACTTGGAGCAGAGCTAGGGTGGTCTTCATCCCCAAAGTAGGGAAGACAGATATCACCAACCCAAAGTCCTTCAGACCCATTAGCTTAACATCGTTTTTGTTGAAAACGTTGGAAAAGCTAGTGGATAACTACATTAGGAGTACTCTGTTGACACGGAGTACGCTGCAAGCTACGCAGCATGCATACAGAGCAGGCCGATCCACGGATACGGCACTTTATAAACTGCACCGCACTTTGCGTTCTGCAGTTTTAAACAAAGAAGTAGCAATATGTGCATTTTTAGATATTGAGGGCGCCTTTGACAACACCTCACACGATGCCGTCAAGGCTGCCCTAAATAGAAGGGGTCTGGACATGACAACTAGCAGATGGATCTCATCGCTACTCAGGTCCAGACAAGCTACGGCAACTATACAAGATAGTACCGTAACAGTGACAAACACAAGAGGCTGTCCACAAGGGGAGGTTTAATCACCGCTCTTAGTAGACGAGTTGTTAAGTAGACTTGCCAGCAGGGGTATCCAATGCCAGGGCTATGCCCTGGTTGGACTCAACCTAAACCCTACAAAAACCGTCATAGTTCCGTTCACCAGGAGGTATAAGTTGCAGAGGATGAGAGATATTAGGCTCGCGGGGAGTCGAATAGTAACAAGCAGGGAAGTCAAATACCTTGGGGTCACATTTGACAGTAAATTGAACTTTGGGACCCATATTCAGAATACGATTTTAAAGTGCTGCAGAGCACTCTACACATGTCGTAGAATAGCGGGGAAATCATGGGGAACCTCTCCAAAAATTTTGAGATGGTTATACCTCATGGTAGTAAGGCCCATGCCCACATACGGAGCAATTGCATGGGGGGACAAGGCAAAGCAAATCACTTTGCAGAGGCAATTACATAAATTGCATAGAATGGCCTGTGTAGGAATCACTGGAGCGATGAGGACCTGTCCCACATCGGCGCTAGAGGTTCTGTTGGAGATTACCCCACTCCATCACACAATTAGGCTACAGCAGAAAGCTGCATTATTAAGAATGTCGGTCGAGGGAGTAGGCAAGGAGCATATTCTGAGCCAACTAGATGCAGATATGCTGTCAGGTGAGCTTCCCCTATTGGCACAGCCTAGGGACGAAATGAAAGCCGAACACATGTTCGAGCAAAAATTTCAAGCTCACCTGAGCAGCAAAAGGGAGTGGACATCTCTTGAAGAGGTCCACCAAATGAAATCCCACATCATCAAATGGTACACCGATGGATCCCTTACCAACCAAGGCTCCGGTCTTGGAGTGGTAGGCCCTCGGCTAAAATACCATGAGTCCCTAGGTAAGCACACCAGCATCTTCCAGGCTGAGGTATGTGCAATAGGGACGTGTGTGGACTTTAATCTGAAGCGTAACTATCGTAATAGAGATATAGCTATATTATCAGATAGTCAAGCAGCCATTATGGCACTCAGCAAGATCGAAATTAGGTCGATGGTAGTTCGCGAGGTGCGAACTAAGCTAAACACTCTGGCACTACATAATAGACTAACCCTAAGATGGGTCCCAGGACATGTTAACATAGCTGGGAACGAAGAGGCAGACAAGCAAGCAAGGCTGGGGGCAGCGACACCCCTCATAGGGCCCGAGCCGTACTGTGGGATAGGAAGAAGCACAATACGGCAGGAACTTAGGAGTGAAGAGAAACTCTTGCGCGAAATGAGCTGGGCGCAGTCCCCAGGACTCAGACAAGCCAAGTGTCTTCTTGGAACTTACAATCTGAAAAGATTCAAGCAGATTATAAATATGGGAAAGAATAGACTCAGGATAATCACCGGTCTTTTGACAGGACACTGCAGACTAAGGGGTCACCTAGCCAAGCTAGGAATCGCTAGTAATGATACATGCAGATTCTGCGATATGGAAAGGGAATCCTCCTTGCATATCATAGCAGAATGTGTAGCCTTAGTGGGGAAGAGAAGCAGGTTTCTAGGAAAACATGTTATTCAGCTCACTGACCTGAAGACCATCGATCCAGTAAATATACTTGCCTTCGTACAAGGACTGGGTCTGATGGAAGAGCTTTAAGCCAAGAAGGGGGCACAATAGATCTTTTAGGTCGCAGTGCACTTCACCCCAATTATAATAAAATAATAACTGTAACTCCTGAAGCTAGTAAGATTGCTGTATTTAATAAAGGAATTTGAAATGGGTTAAATGAAATAATTCCTATAGGGGGTCATGAAGCTCCTAGTTCAATTGCAGGAGATAATCTTCTATGAAAAAATGCTCAAAAAAATCTTACAAAAAATAAAATTTCAGATACAATAAATAAAATTATACCTCATCGTAAACCGATTGTTACAGCATAAGTATGTAGACCTTGATAAGTTCCTTCTCGAGATACATCTCGTCATCATTGATAAACAGTTAAAATTGTAATAATATTTCCTAAAAAAAACAAAGATGTATCATATTGATGAAATCATTTAATTATACCAGATACAGTTGTTATAGCTCCAATAGCTCCTGTTAAAGGTCAAGGACTATAATCAACTAAATGAAATGGGTGATTTGCTTGTGTAGACATTATATAATTATATTTATATTTAATTAACTTCTCTAGAATAAAGAGTTCTTAAAACTGCAAATACATATGATTGAATTATTGCTACAGCTGATTCAAGTACTAACAAAGCAATTTGCCCAATTAATAAAAATGTAACAAGTATATAAGATATTGAAGGTCCAGTATTACCTAAAAGTGTTAATAATAAATGTCCTGCAATTATATTTGCAGTTAATCGAACTGCTAATGTTCCTGGCCGAATAACATTTCTAATAGTTTCAATACATACTATAAATGGTATTAATACTGCTGGGGTACCTTGAGGCACTAAATGTGCAAATATATGTTGTGTATGGTTAATTCACCCATATATTATGAAAGATAATCATAAAGGGAGGGCTAAAGTTAATGTTAAAGTTAAATGGCTTGTACTAGTAAAAATATAAGGAAATAAACCTATGAAATTATTAAATAAAATCAAGGAAAACAAAGAAATAAAAATAAAAGTTGACCCATTATGACCTGAAGGTCCTAACAAGGTTTTAAATTCTTTGTGGAGTGTTGAAAGAATTATATTTCAAAAAATATTATATCGAGAAGGTATTAATCAGTAAATTGAAGGAATTATTAAAAGTCCTAAAAATGTTCTTAATCAATTTAAGGAAAGACCAAAAATTGCTGAAGGGTCAAATACAGAGAATAAATTTGTTATCATTTTCAATTTATTGAATTTAAATTAATATTTTTTAATTCATTAGATTTAGGTGAGGTAGGCATATAAGCATAATAATTGGTTGAACAAAATAAAATAAAAATAATTGAAAATAATAAGAATAAAAATAATCATCTAATTGGAGCTATTTGT
>JARNME010000225.1:197202-371327 GCA_030179655.1 Scaptomyza flava
GGGATCAAAAAATATTAATAATTTAATAATTTTAGTTTGACATACTAATGTTATACCTATTTAACTAATTTTTTTTTCATTAGAAGTAATTGCTAATTTACTATAAAATGGTTTAAGAGACCAATACTTGCTTTCAGTCATCTAATGAAGAATTTACATTATTTGAAATTCATTTAATAAAATAATTTACAGGAACACTTTCAATTACAATTGGTATAAATCTATGATTAGCTCCACAAATTTCTGAACATTGGCCATAGAATAATCCCGGTCGATTAATAAAAAAGTTAGTTTGATTAAGTCGGCCAGGTGTTCCATCAACCTTTACTCCTAAAGCAGGAACTGTTCATGAATGAATTACATCAGCCGCTGTCACTAAAATACGAACTTGAGAATTTATTGGTAAAACAATTCGATTATCAACATCTAGTAATCGAAATCCATCATTAGCTAGTTCATTTGTGGGAATTATATATGAATCAAATTCCACATTATTGAAGTCTGAATATTCATAACTTCAATATCATTGATGTCCAATTCTTTTTAATGTAATTGAGGGTTCATTAATTTCGTCTAAAGATATAATAACCTATATGCAATTTGTTTTAAATTAAGCTTTACCAGCCGTTTTTGATCATTACTCAATATGCAATTAACTCTTGGGTCCATGAAAATCGCAGATAACAATGCTTTTAAAAAGTTGTATCTCTCTTATCTTAATCTGGGCCAATAGTTTATTTTTCATGAAATTTGGAATATTTTCGCATGCCAATTTAAGTTCAATCCAAATAATAAACAAGTAAGAAGGCTCTAGTCGGGAGAGCCCGACTAGAAGATACCCTGAACCCAGTTGCAATAAATATATTTAATTTATATAAGACTTTGGTATACTGGCTTAGCTTCCATCGATTAAGTTCAATATCTCCGGTGTTTCTCAACCGATTTGGACGAAATTTTCAGAAAAAATCTATCATTATTCATTACTTCAACCCTCATTTTTAGATTTTACAAATTCGATATTTTATTGTTATCGATATTATGTGTATATCGGAAACCAGAATAGTTATCGATAATTTGAAGCAAACTTGTTCTGCTCATGGTATAGGAGAACTTAAATACAAAATCAGAAGTCTCTAGCTCTTGTAGTCTCTGAGATCCACGCGTTCATACAGACGGACAGACGGACATGGCTATATCGTCTCGGCTGTTGATGCTGATCAAGAATATATATACTTTATAGGGTCGGAGATGCTTCCTTCTGCCTGTTACATACTTTTGCACAAAACCATTATACCCTTATTTACCCATTTTATGGGTTAAGGGTATAAAAAAAATTATTACAAAAGCATGTGCTGTAACAATTACATTATAAATTTGATCATCTCCAATTAAAGCTCCAGGATGACCCAGTTCTGCTCGAATTAAAATACTAAGAGATGTTCCTACTATTCCTGCTCAAGCTCCAAAAATAAAGTATAAAGTTCCAATATCTTTATGATTTGTTGAAAATAACCATTGTCGCGATTAAGTGGCTGAAGTTTAGGCGATAGATTGTAAATCTATTTATAAGAGACTAGGGGGTCCCCCCCTGCTCGCTTCGCTCGCCAACCCCCTAGCGCTGCGCTCTCGATTTTCGAATGCAAGCAATTATAACGTTTGAAAATAACCGTGTGTTGAAGCCCCTGTGTATTCACTTGCACATCTGATGAAATCCTACATTTCCGTTTATACGACATAGTAAGTGCCCCGCTTACTTCGCTGCGCAGATAGTTTATATTATTTTAGCAATAAAAGATAGATGTAAAATAAATAAATTAGAAAATATTTAACAACAAATTAAAGCAAAGTATTTAATATTCTCTTTTCCACGCCACCATTGAGGTAGAGAATCAGGTGCGTAATTTTTTATTGTGGTTTCCCCAGTAGGCCTTATCCACTTGTTGAATTTAATTTGCAATTATTAACAACTGTTAAGAGCTTCTTGATAAACGACATTGGTTGTTTTTCCGTCAGGTGCTAACACAACTAAACTTTTTGGTGAACTGACTCTTGAGCAGGCTATATAAAATTGGCCATGAGAGAAGCAATCGTGTCTTAAATCTAGTCCGGCTAATTTGAGAGTTTGTCCCTGTGATTTATTGATTGTTAGGGCAAAGCAAACTTTTAAAGGAAATTGCAATCTTTTAAATTGAAATGGCAATTCAGAGTCAGAAGGTATTAATGGAATTCTCGTTATAAAAACCGTTTCCCCTATACCACTGCCAGTAAAGATAATTGCTTCGACAACATTCTTATGAAGGACTTTAACTTGCAATCTTGTACCATTGCACAGTTTTGGCGGCTTCAAGTTGCGAATCAACATTACAGGTGAACCAATCTTTAAAGTTAATTTATGTTGAGGCAGGCCAGCCGGATTTAATGAATTAAGAAACTCGACGGGGTAATGAACTGCATCTTCGACTTCAGTCACAGAATCAATATAGTTATATGTCATTTCTTCACTTTAAAATGATTTTAATAAAAACTCTTTTATTTCCAATGCATTGTCATTTCTCGCAGTCAAAATAGCACGTTCTGAAAACCATTCGAGTGATTTTTCAGAGATATTTGTAATATCCGGAAATATTTTGAGAGTTAGTTCTTCAATACTTTTCACAACATGACACAAAGTTGATGGTAAAGTTATTTTGCCATCATGGGTTGGAAATAATCCATTATTTTGGGCCACAAAATTGAAGACTTTAAGCACGCATTTATTTCATCTGCTCTTGTTCCTCTGGGGATCACTGGAAGAGTTTGTCGAAAATCACCAGCTAAGAGAACAGTTATGCCACCCATTACTATCTCGAATGTCTTTCAAAGATCGATCTACAGCTTCAAAAGCACCTTTATGAGCCATAGTACACTCATCCCAAACAATAAGCTTGCAATCTTTGAGCACAGCAGCCATATTAGATTGCTTTGAAATTGAGCAATGTGGTGTTTCTAAATGAAACAATTAAATGGAATCTTTAGAGTAGAATGCGCTGTGCGACCACCATTTAGTAAAGTGGCTGCGATACCGGAAGAAGCAACGGCCAATGCAATGTTTTTACTTTGCCATACCTTTGCCAATAATAAATTTAAAAGAAACGTTTTACCTGTTCCACCAGATGCATCTAAAAAATAGATTTCTCCTTTTTCTGCTTCAACGCTATGCAGTAACTTTTCGTATACTTGTTTTTGCTCAGCAGTAAGGAGTAGCTCATTATTAACAACAAAACTATCGCAATTTTCATAATTTGTTTCTCTATGATATTCATTATTTTGAACAATTTCCTCGGATCTGATTGGTAGTGGAAGTCCATAGTTAGTCAAGTTTTGACCACCAATAGACAGTACTATATCTTCAATGTACAAAAGACATTTATTAAACACATTATTCAGAATACTTTGATCAATATTTCTGTCTTGTGAAATATGAAAGACTCTTAAAATATCTTCTGAGAAACTCTCTTTATAAATATTCCAAAGTTTAAGAGCATCTGAAATTTGACAAAATACTAATATTATTGCAAAAAGTTCCCTCAGTTTTGTAGGATTTTGACATATGACAGCTTCGGCTATAGTTGAATCCCAGTGCTTATCATCTTCTAGTAATCCTAGAGCTTTTCACGCCAATTGAAATGAGGCGTATGCTATACCATTAACGGTTTTTAAATTTGAAAATGAAGTTGGCCCTCTTACAAAATGTAGTAAAAGTCTTAAATAAAAACATTCTGTATTATTGGGATGAATAGTGTAAACTCTTCCCAAAGCTGAATCTCTTTTAACTCCAGGAAAATTTGGCACATCATGCCCTCGTTTTCTTCTTTGAAATTCTTTATTGTTCCATGTAAAATACGATGGAACTTTACAATATAGAAGCCTTCTTGCAAACTCATCACGTGTGCATAGCTCAAAGAAGGCTAGCAAAGTGGTTTTGGGTGTAGTGCTTAATCTGTCAAGTAATTGTTGCGGATTATTGGGGTTAAAATATATTCGTTAACCATTTTCTAAATGAACAGCTAAGTGTGTAATAGCCGGAAAACGTTCATGTATGGGAAATGCAAAGATTCTCCATACCGCTTCTGAGCTACTTATATAACGGCCACTTTCGTACATATTAATTTCATTACGTTAATCTTCAAGAGTAAATGATGCTTGATCACTGCCCTTGTTAACATATTTACAGATGTATTTAATAGACTTTACAGAACTACAATACTCAACATTTATGTGAGCTTCAAATGTTCTCAAAAGTACACAGTTGTAAGGCACAACCCAACGATTATCTATGCAATTACCATTTATATTAATTGCATTACCTCCATCTTCTATCGCTCTTCTACGATATAGAGGGTAACTATCTTTTCCAGTCACAGTTTCTTTAAGTAGTTGTCGAGGAAACCTTTTGGTACACTTTCCATTTTTCATGCATGGCGATTTATTATTAAATGCACCGCAAGGACCATGAATCATATTTGACTTAAAAATGTTAAATAATAAAGGATCCTCATCTGCGTTTGGTATTTCGGCACAGATAATCTTATCGATTTTATCTGGTGTTATTTTATTTTCTAACCAAAGTAAAATATGAATATGTGGTAAGCCCCGCTTTTGCCATTCCACAGAGTACATGAAACATTGCACGCTTCCCAACAAAGAATCTTTTATCAATAGTGACATTAAAGCTTTACCTTTTAAATGAAAAACTCGAGCTATAATATCGTGACGATCATGTGGCTTTTGACCCGGTATCAAAACACTTTTGATGTCATTCCATTGTGGATTGCAGGTGAATGTTATGAAAAGATCTGGTCGCCCATAATGGCGAACATATGTCATAGCATCTTGAGTCTTTTCATGCATATATCGTGCAGAGCTTGTAAAAGAAGATGGTAAAATTACCATCTGACCAAGTTGAGCTGCTTCAACATCTTGTTGGCCTATTGCATCTTGTAGATGTATATAGCTATCTGCTCTGAGTTTCGCTTGATTGTAGCGAATATAATTTAACCTTTCTGTTTCAATTTTAGCATACATATCAACCAAAAATTGACTATAAAGGGAACGACAATAAATTAAATGATTTATCTCGGATTGACGAATCATTATTTTATAGCTGTAGAAGCTTAACGCAGATATCATTTTTTTTTTGGATCCTCCCTTTTTAATAATGGATTCCATTGTGGTATATCCACAGAATAGCCATCTTCGCCATAAGGAAATAGCAAAAGGTACTGTAAGGCATCATATGATCGATGCACCTCACTAATGCGATGTAATTTATTATTATGGCTTTCAATAATAATATCGCGCTTTGCAAATTGCTGACCAACAATAACTATAGCTACTTCGCTTAATAGAGGTGCATTGTAAAGCCCTTTGTGTGCACCAGCGGGTGTTCGATCAGCATGTAAGTTAACACGCGCAAGCTTGAGTTAGCTGACAACGCTGTTGCGCCGGATGCCGTCGCGACAAAGTTGCAGCCGAAATATGAAACTCGCACGCGCAAGCAGCCTGATCACCCGTTGAAGACGCCGACTCAGCATTCAGCCGGCATTCCAGCGAGCAGCGGCGGCTTCATGGTTCGATGCAGTTTGCCTTAGAGTTTAGTTTAAGAATTGTTCTCCAACAGCTCAAACGAGCCAGTAAATAAAAACATACTAATAAAGATATTTCCTTTTAATAAATAAACATACTTATAAAAAGGTACTTCTTTTAATTGGCGCCCAAATGGCAAAAACCTACGACTAGTTAATAACTTTTGTATCATTTAAACGGTAAAATCCTCTAAAAAAAACAGGAGTCCCGATATTAACAAAACAGTGAAGTGAATGTTATAACAACAACACATAAAAAAAACACACGCAAAAACAATAAAAAAGTGAGTGTTACAACAAAAAACAAAACGCAAAGAACCAACGAAAACACACAAAATAGAGTGAGTGTTACAACTCAAACAAAAACACAAAATTCCAACAAACACAAAAACACACAAAGTAAGTGTTACAACAATAAAAACAAAATCAACAAACACAAAGAGAACAAGTAAGAAGGCTCAAGTCGGGAGAGCCCGACTAGAAGATACCCTGAACCCAGTTGCAATAAATATATTTAATTTATATAAGACTTTGGTATACTGGCTTAGCTTCCATCGATTAAGTTCAATATCTCCGGTGTTTCTTAACCGATTTGGACGAAATTTTCAGAAAAAATCTATGATTATCCATTACTTCAACCCTCATTTTAAGATTTTCCAAATTCGATATTTTATTGTTATCGATATTATGTGTATATCGGAAACCAGAATAGTTATCGATAATTTGAAGCAAACTTGTTCTGCTCATGGTATAGGAGAACTTAAATACAAAATCAGAAGTCTCTAGCTCTTGTAGTCTCTGAGATCCACGCGTTCATACAGACGGACAGACGGACAGACGGACAGACAGACGGACAGACGGACATGGCTATATCGTCTCGGCTGTTGATGCTGATCAAGAATATATATACTTTATAGGGTCGGAGATGCTTCCTTCTGCCTGTTACATACTTTTGCACAAACCATTATACCCTTATTTACCCATTTTATGGGTTAAGGGTATAAAAACAATAAAGTGAGTGTTACAACAATAAGAAAAAACGCAAGAACTAACAGTGAACAATAAAGTGATCAACAAATTAACATTATCATAACAACAAAACGCAAAAAAAAAAAAAACAAACTGAGCGTTCTAAACATCAAAAAACAGGGAGCAGCCGGCGAATATCAACAAACAACGAAAACGTCACAGCGCAGCGGCCACCACATCGTGCGATAAGAGGCATATTATATTTCAAAAATGTGAGTGAGATGTTCATTTTTCTTTTTGCAATCCAAATAAACGAATAATAAAAATACAAAGCTGTCTCATATGAGTTTACAAAGTAATAAGCCTTAATAAAAACTGCCTGTTGCAATAAATATTGCGAGACCTCTGACCAACAAGCGCGCTTATTCGAAGATAAGATAGCCTCTCTTACACATCAGTTTCATCAGTTAAATAATTCTGCCCCACAAATAGAAGTTTTTAAAGAAATAGAACTCAATCCAGAGGTAAAGTGCGACGAGTCACTAGAAATTATAAAGTCCATTCCCGAGTTCGACGGGAAACAAGAAAATTATCTTATATGGAGGCAAGCTGCTTCTACAGCTTACAAAGTGTTTGAGCCACACTATGGCAGCTCAAAACATTATCAGGCAGTAGCCATAATTCGAAACAAAGTAAGGGGACCAGCAGCTACCGTGCTGGCTTCATTCAACACAGTGTTGAACTTCAGGGCCATTATTGCTAGATTAGATTTCACGTACGCGGATAAAACACCGATGCATGTAATTCAACAACAGTTAAGCACGCTTCGGCAGGGCGACTTGCCATTGCTAACATATTTCGATGAGGTAGAGAAAAAGCTCACCTTGTTACAAAATAAAACGCTTATGACACACGAACCAGCTGCAGCAGCCGTATTAAACGAAAAATTTAGAAACGATGCACTTCACACTTTCGTGTCAGGGTTGAAAAAATCTCTGAGATGGGCCGTTTTTCCGGCACAACCCAGGGACCTCCCATCAGCTTTGGCTCTAGCTCAAGAAGCTGAGTCAAGCAATGAGAGAGGCATTTTTGCAGCCAATTTTGCAAAACACCTCGAGGAAAAACCCCAAAAGCCAAATTATCAAAAATCCCAAAACAAGAACCCGTACTTCCAGAAAAACCAGAAAGATCAAAACCAGCAAAAACCAAGTAGCTCGAAAAACCGCTACAACAATCAAAAGTCCCAAGGCCGGGCGCCTAAGCCAATGGACGTGGATCCATCTTCGCGCTCTAGGCAACCTGCACAGGGCTACAGAAACAACCAAGGGTATGGTGACCAGTCCATGAGGACTCAGCAAAACGTAAATCACTTACCACAGGAAGAAGGTACCGGTGACTACGAGTCACTGTCAAAGCATGAGGCAGCCGAAATTGAAGAAGATTTGTCCGGGGCCGAAAGCTGCAATTTTTTAGCGGAAACTCCCTGCTTCCGTTCGTAAGGCGAATGGTCGCAGGGCAAACTATCAAACTTTTGATAGACACAGGGGCCTCAAAGAATTATATAAAACCCCTTCCCGGACTGGCACATTGGATGCCAGTTGACAGCCCTTTTCATGTAAAATCAATCCACGGGCACACCAAGATTGAGCAGAAATGTCTCATCCATCTTTTCGACGTTAAGTCGTACTTTTTCATGCTGGAGTCACTTAATGCCTTCGACGGCATAATCGGCCTTGATCTGTTAAAACAGGTCAACGCTCGGATAGATTTAACTAACAATGTCATAAAACATGACAATGGATGTGAAAAAATCAAGTTCACTAAGTGCCAACAAGTGAACCACATTCGGATTAATGACACGGATGTTCCCCCCGCTGTCAGATCCACCTTCGATCGTATGATCAATAAAATGGTAAAGGCATTCGCGGACGTTAACGAGTCCCTTCAGTACAACATAAATACGGTTGCCACAATACCAACGGATGACGAACCAGTTTACTCTAAACTGTATCCGTATCCAAAAGGTGTGTCAGACTTTGTCAATGCAGAAGTTAAACAACTTCTAGCGAACGGCATAATACGACCATCAAAGTCTCCATATAATAACCCAATATGGGTTGTCGACAAAAAAGTATCGATGAAGCGGGACACAAGCACAAGCGTCTAGTTATTGACTTTAGGAAACTAAATCAAAAAACAACAGATGACAAATACCCTATACCATCAATCTCGACTATACTGTCGAACTTGGGTGAGGCTCAGTATTTTACTACGCTAGACCTCAAATCAGGGTTTCACCAAATCGAATTAGCTGAAAGAGACAGAAGAAAGACAGCGTTCTTTGTCAACAACGGGAAGTATGAGTTTTGCAGACTTCCCTTCGGGCTAAAAAATGCCCCAAGCATTTTTCAACGAGCCATCGATGATGTGCTCCGTGAACAAATCGGAAAGATATGTTATGTCTACGTTGATGACGTAATAATCTTTTCCAAGTCCAAGGAAGACCACATCAGAGATATTGAATGGGTCTTGAAAAACCTTAGAGATGCAGGCATGCGAGTATCCCAAGAAAAATCAAAGTTTTTCAAAAAAAGCGTTGAATATTTGGGATTCACAGTATGCAGAGGCGGAATTCAGTCCTCGCCCGATAAAGTGAAAGCGATTAAAGACTTTCCACAACCAAAAACTCTATTTGCTCTTAGGTCATTTTTGGGTCTAGCACGCTACTATAGCTGCTTTATAACAGGCTTTGCCAGCATCGCAAGGCCTTTAACGAATATTCTCAAGGGCGACAATGGCAAAGTAAGTGCCAATTATTCAAAAAAAGTAATAATTGAATTGTCACCAGAGCAAAGCGAGGCCTTTGATAGGCTTAAGAACATACTAGCCTCAGAAGACGTAATGTTGTCCTATCCGAATTACAAAAAGCCTTTCGACCTCACAACTGATGCGTCTGGCCACGGACTGGGTGCGGTACTGTCTCAAGACGGTCGACCCATAACAATGATCTCGCGAACTCTGCGGGGTAACGAGGTAAATTTCGCCACAAATGAGCGTGAACTTCTCGCCATTGTATGGGCACTCAAAAACCTCAGGAATTATTTGTATGGCGTTAGAAATCTTAACATCCATACAGACCATCAGCCATTAACCTTTTCGGTATCGGACAAGAATCCGAATGCCAAAATAAAGCGTTGGAAAGCTTTTATTGATGAGCACAACGCAAACATAATTTATAAACCCGGAAAAGAGAATTTGGTGGCAGACGCGCTGTCTCGCCAAAATGTCAATGCGTTAGAGGATTCAGCAGATTCTGATGCTGCTACCATTCATAGTGAAGAATCCCTCACATACACCATTGAATCCACAGACAAACCGGTGAATTGTTTTAGGAACCAGATTATTCTGGAAGAGGGAACTATTCCCCAACAAAAGACGTTTATTTTGTTTAAAACAAAAACTCGTCATATTATCAATTATTCCGATCGCAACACATTACTGCAAACCATTAAAGAAACAGTAAACGCTGACGTAGCCAACGCAATCCACTGTGAGCTACCCATACTGGCCTTGATCCAGCACGGATTGGTCGAAGCATTCCCTTCTACCACTTTTAGATATTCCAAGAATTATGTTACGGACATTACAAACCCAACCGAACAAAGGGAAATTGCTACAGTTGAGCATAACCGCGCCCACAGAGCGGCGCAGGAAAATGCAAAGCAAATACTTAGGGACTATTTTTTTCCGAAAATTGGTTACCTTACGTCAGAAATAGCGCCGAATTGCAGAGTTTGTACCAAGAGTAAACATGATCGGCACCCAATAAAACAAGAGATAGGGAAAACCCCGATACCAACATATGCCGGAGAAATGTTGCATATAGATGTTTACTCCACCGATGGTAAATACTTTTTAACTTGCATCGACAAGTTTTTCGAATTCGCAATAGTACAGCCCATACGGTCCCTCGCAATTGTAGATATAAAAGCCCCACTTCTACAACTTTTAAATTTGTTTCCAAAAACAGAAAGCATCTACTGCGCCAATGAAAAATCCCTGAACTCGGAAACCATTAAATCCATTCTTAGCAACAGCTTTGGCGTCGAGATTTCTAACGCCCCACCCTTGCATAGCTCCTCTAATGGGCAGCTTGAGCGGTTTCACGGTACCCTCGGAGACATAGCACGTTCTTATAAGTTGGAAACACAGGTGGAGGACACTGTTGAGAATATTCTCCTTGCAACCGTCAAGCACAACAGGTCAATCCACTCGGTAACAAATGAGAGGCCCATAGACGTAATTCACGCAAATTCCAAAAACAACACAGCGCAAATTAGGGAAAAGATTGCAGATGCTCAAAGAAAGACACTTGAACTTATGAATAAAAATAGGGTCTACAAGTCGTATAAACCAGGGGAAAAGGTCTGGATAAAAAATAATAGAAGGTTAGGAAACAAGCTATCACCCTTATTTACAGAAGCAACAGTAGAGACAGACCTAGGTACGACGGTTCTCATTAAGGGGAGGGTGGTCCATAAGGACAACCTAAAATAAGCATTCTGCTCTAAAAAATAAATTTTTTTTTTTAAATAAAAAAATTTAAACATTTTTAAGTAATTTTATTGCACAAATTTTTATATTCATTTTAGGTTAGGATACTTTTTCAGTTTAACAATGGCAGCCATGACTTTGACTGAAGCGACACTGAGACTTAACGACTATTCACACGCGGACTACATACCTATAGTTGACGGAGACGTGACGATTTGGGACGAGTACAGCTACATGGGACATACAACGAACTTGACATCATTCGAAACTTACATCGACGAGACACAAAAATTAATAGACAAGTTACCTAAGGACCACATGAGACAGGTACTGAGAACTGACATACAACACATAGCCACCCTTATAGCCTCCCTGACAGTTCACCACCGACAAGCACGCAGTATCAACATGATAGGTAGTGCCCTTAAGGCAATTGCAGGAACCCCAGATTTTGACGACTGGGAACAAATAAAATTTAAACAAGGTCAGCTAGTAGAATCCGAAAATAGACAGATAGAGATCAATAACAAATTCCAGGCGAGACTTAATGACGTTTCAAGAACACTCAATGAAATTTTAAAACCAGATGCAGAGGTCGAACATTTTTACGCAACAATTTTGGCAAAAAATAGAATGATTATCACTAATCTGGAGGACTTAATCCTCACGGTTACACTCGCAAAAATAAATCTAATCAGCCCTCTCATATTAGACAGCATTGATATAAAAGAATTGCTAAATGAACAAATCACGAATACTAGCATAACTGACCTTTTAGAGGTTTCACATATTAAAGCTTTCCAAAATTCTGAACTAATGTATTTTCTAATAAAATATCCTAAACCATTGTTAAATTGTAAGAAGATAGATATTTTCCCTGTTCAACATAATAATATAATATTAGATTTAGAAGAAGGAAATACGGTGGCCGATTGCGGAACAAAAACCTTCGCTGTGCGTGACTGCGCTGCCACTGTGAGCACTACTTTCTGTAGAAGACTACAGAACACCTCGTGTGCCCAACAACTGGTGTCTGGAACCGTCGCACAATGTGCCACACGCCCCGGGCACCTGGAAGCTGTAACAATAATCGGCGAGGGCATCGTGGTAATAAACAACGCAACCATGAATGTAGTGGACAGCAATGGAAACAGCCAGATAATAGCGGGAACTTTCCTCGCCACTTACGACGAACACGTCTTCTTGAATGGTACCCGTTACGTGAACCATCGAGGCATCCTGAAGAAGAAGCCTGCCGTATCTACGTTAGCCGTGGTCAACGTCACTCTCTTCAGAGAACAGCTGAGCCTCCCATTCCTGCACGACCTGAGCCTAAAGAATCTCCAACACATCGGGGATCTTAGATCAAAGGTATCATCTAGGTCATTTGGCTGCTTGGCACTCATCGCCCTATTCCTACTCCTCGTGGGCGCCTGGAGATTATACCAGCGCAGAGCAAACAAGAAGAAACCCGAGGACGTGATTCCATCTAGTAGGGGAGGAGTTAACACGCGCAAGCTTTAGTTAGCTGACAACGCTGTTGCGCCGGATGCCGTCGCGACAAAGTTGCAGCCGAAATATGAAACTCGCACGCGCAAGCAGCCTGATCACCCGTTGAAGACGCCGACTCAGCATTCAGCCGGCATTCCAGCGAGCAGCGGCGGCTTCATGGTTCGATGCAGTTTGCCTTAGAGTTTAGTTTAAGAATTGTTCTCCAACAGCTCAAACGAGCCAGTAAATAAAAACATACTAATAAAGATATTTCCTTTTAATAAATAAACATACTTATAAAAAGGTACTTCTTTTAATTTGTATAACCAATTTATAATCTTTAGTACTTATTGGTATTTTATTGAGAGCCATTTTTAGATCTTTTACATAACGATTATGATGATGAAACATACATTGAAGATCCTTTACTAAGCTTAAATCAACATTTGGAATACTTTTGCAACGTAGTTGAGCTTCATTTTCATCATCACCAACAAAATAAATTTGAAGAAACTGCATTTCTTCATTTGGCAAAGGTCGGACACTACCAATTAAGTGATACACTTGTCCTTGGACTTTAAAGGTGTACCCACTTTCATTTATAATTTTTGTACTACCAAAAGAAGTCATTTGAAAGCAGCTGTTATACTTTCTTATACGATCAATGAAATGATCATGCTTGGGATGTCCACCAATTATTAAGCTCTTAAGTGGATCAGGCAAACTTTCATTTTGTGAAAGCTTAACTTTTCCTGCCTTGCAACAGATACCCAAAGGCTCATTTTTCCACTTTAAAGCATTACAATGTTTGCATATCAAATTCATACTACCAAGTTGAGTAATTTTATCTGACTTATAAGCTATTTCAAAATTAAGGCCAGACATGGCTTTAACACTCCATGCACGCAAACGCCTTTCTTGACGTGCATTAGGATTATTAGCCTGATGTCGTCTCACTGCATCTCTATTAGCTTGAGGATTATCAGCCTGATGTCTTCTCTTTGCAGCTTTATGAGCTTCTGGATTATAAACCTGATATCTTTTTGATGCTTCTATGTGCTTACCCTTATTTTTTTCAAGATATTTTTCAACTATATGTTTTCGTACCGTTTGTGTTGTTTTGTCGGTGAACCGACTACGTCTTTTAACGGGATTTTTAACATTTTCAGTTATACATTCACTTGACGTATCGGTATCTTGAGTTAATACTTCCTCTAAAGGAATATAAACATCAAAATGTCCATTCATTAATTCGCCGGTACAACGCAATTTTTTCACAGGATGCATATCATTTCCTAATGAAAGATATAAGTTTCCATTTAGAAAAACTTGAAAATTTACAGCATAAATTTCTGCTGCTGCTTGAAGCTCACATGCAGTACCACAAGTATATGAATTTGACATAGTGCACTCATATTGTTCAGAAGAGCTATAACACTCTCCATTTATGTTCATGCTGAAGCAAGCAAAAGTTTCCCAGTTGGTAACGACATGGGTTACAATATGTTGGCGTATGGTGCCATGGAAGCCTTGCCTACCATATAAAAGGTAGGAAATAGATCTAAAAAGGCAGGCTCCATCACCAAATATGCGAACAACTGAATGCGGCACCAAAACACCACTTATATCTAAAGTTTCAATAGACATCTTTTAATTTGGCTGTGAGACAATTGACTTCACTGTAAAACGATTGTTACAACGTTACAGTGTCTATAGTGTCTATTAAAAAAAAAACAACAAAACAAATTAACAACTTAATTTAAAGTAAGTATTATAAATAAATAAATATTTCAAAATAAGTCAAAAATTGACTTAACTAAACTACGTTACAGTGTCTATACAAAGTATAGAGTTCAATAAAATTGAATATGCCAACTTAAATTATTTTAAAAGAATATTCAGTCTGCTTAGTTTTATTTGATTTTTAAATGCACTTAAGCAGCGTCTATATAACTATTATATAATATGCAAAATAGAAGACAACTATATATAATGTTGCTTCAATTATTAAGTCTAAAATCGACTTATTTTTCTTGTGTTTAAAAAACCACAAAAGAAATTAAAATACGTTGATCGTTAATGTTTTAAATTAAATATTTTGTATAACTTATCATTTAAATACATATTTTATATGAATTGTATATAAATAATACGAAAATCAGAAAAATAAATAACTCACTGATCCAAAAAGTAACTGTCGATGTTATCCTTTAATACAAACTATATTAAAAAATGAACTGAAACGAAACGTAACTTTATATTTTCAAAATAAATATAAACTAAAATGCATAACCAATTCCCTAACCATTGTATGTAAAAACATAAAGTTGGAAAGAGTATTACAGTTATTCCTCTACACAACACACACCGAGATCTTACATACAACGCTTTTACTTAAGAGCTAGGTGTAGGTGGTACAAATTAGGCAATGTCATTCCCTTAAATGCAAACTCTTAGTTATGCTTAACTTAGCTTAGAAAGTGCGGAGGAGGAAGGGATATTAGGATTTATGTTTGACATGCAGAGCGTGCGCACAAAGAGCATTTAAAAACAAACAGCTGATAGAGAAATGACGAAATAACGGAGTCGCGAATTTTTTTTTTCGCAAAGTGTGCGAAGTGCGAGACAAAGATTAGTTGTACCGCACTTTGCATTGCATTCGCTTGCTGCCGTTTATGATGCTTTTGCTCCTGCTGTTGCTGCGGCTGCTTAGTAAAAAAGGGTGGTATAGACTTAATTGACTTATTAATTAATAAATGCAATATATAAAAATGTATTATTCATAATACATATTACCTTTCTTATTGGCATTAAATAATTGATAAAAACAATCTGTATAAAAATAAAATTATTTTGTTAATTAAATACCGAAAACAAATTGTTAGCAATGGCTATTTATGAAATTTTAAAACATAGGGTATTAAAATTTTGTGCTTTGTATTTCGAAGCAACTTGCAAGTGTTTAGCTTGTATTTTCTTTGCATTTGCCTATTCCCGATGTGTACACTGAACGCTATTGCTTGGCGAATGACCATTTGATCTACAGACCAGAGGGTATATTGCTTTTATGCAAATGTATGTAACAGGTAGATGGAAGTATTTCTGACCCAATTATATGTATGTATATATTATATGTATATGCGGGAAGTTCAGTCAATCAATTTTGTAAGATTTTATTTGCAATGCATGCTACTGCTACTGATGTAGATTAAATTTTCTTAAGTATCTATTTGTTAGTGTGTTTGTTTTAACGCAAAACATATCTAAGAGGCTGCAGCTAAGTGAATTGCATATTGCCTTTAGCTTTAATTTAGTGTGTGCGGAGGAGTTAGGGTTATTAAACTTTATGATTGACATGCAAAGCGCGCACATAAAATAGAGAGTGAACGTAAATGAGCAACATCAAAGGAACATGATCGGAGCGAGATTTGTAATTACCTGATTATCTTAAGATCAACACGCGCACTTATGTCAACGCCCTATGCTTGTTCGCAATTGCATATCAATAATATATTAATAATGTTAGTTAGTTTTGTCTAAGTTATATAAGCAGCAAGTAGGCAAATCCACCCCCATAAAATATTCTGGTGTGGGTAATTTTTTAGACGCACCAAGTTTTGTTTTGTTATTTTTGTTTTTTAAATCAATCACACCAACAAAAGTAGCAGTGCGGGCCCAACAACAACAACAACAACAAACGCTTCTTGCAAGTGTACGAACCTTTTTTTTATGACACTTTGCTTGCGGGACTCAAAGGCGTCATTGCCCATTGTTTTGTTTGTTTGTCCGACAATCTGGCGACAGTAGTGGAATGGGTAATTGTTGTAATTGTAATTTGATTTTTAAAATGGGTAAAAAGTGCTCCAAATCGTATGGGAGGTACTTGAAGGAGTTGTCCAAATAAAAATTCCTTTCTTAGTGCTCACTTTCAACCTGCATAAAATATTGTGTGAAAATTTCAGCCTTGTAGCTCTTTTCGTTGAGGCTGTGGCAATGTCAACAATCACTTAGGACAAACTCTTTTATGTATAGAGATTTTCTTCTTAATCATTTTAAATTGGTCTTATAGTCAACAATGATATTAAACTGCAATTTTAAAGGAGTAATAATTTACTAAGACTTAAGGTTTAAAGAATTTTTCTATATTTATAGCTTTGAAGGCTATTAGTTTATTTAACTTAAAACCTTCAATTTATAGCATAAAATAAAATATAGAAATCAAAAATAAACCAAAAATTGATAAAAATGTAAAAGTTAGGTATAAATTTATTAAAAAATTATTTGTTTGAGAATTTATAATTCATTTATTTTCTGAATAATTTAGTATAAATGCTGAGTAACAAATTCGAAAATAAAACAAGTAAGAAGGCTCTAGTCGGGAGAGCCCGACTAGAAGATACCCTGAACCCAGTTGCAATAAATATATTTAATTTATATAAGACTTTGGTATACTGGCTTAGCTTCCATCGATTAAGTTCAATATCTCCGGTGTTTCTCAACCGATTTGAACGAAATTTTCAGAAAAGTTCTATCATCATCCATTACTTCAACCCTCATTTTTAGATTTTCCAAATTCGATATTTTATTTTTATCGATATTATGTGTATATCGGAAACCAGAATAGTTATCGATAATTTGAAGCAAACTTGTTCTGCTCATGGTATAGGAGAACTTAAATACAAAATCAGAAGTCTCTAGCTCTTGTAGTCTCTGAGATCCACGCGTTCATACAGACGGACAGACGGACAGACAGACGGACAGACGGATATGGCCATATCGTCTCGGCTGTTGATGCTGATCAAGAATATATATACTTTATAGGGTCGGAGATGCTTCCTTCTGCCTGTTACATACTTTTGCACAAAACCATTATACCCTTATTTACCCATTTTATGGGTTAAGGGTATAAAAATAGAGTGATTAAGGTTGATAATAACAAAATTATTAATTGAAAATATTGTTCACAAAAAGTTAATTGTTGAATTACAATTCATTTAGGTAAAAATCCTAAAAATGGAGGTAATCCCCCTAAAGATAAAAAATTTATAAATAAGGTAAATTTTAAAATTTTATTTTGTGTGAATCATGAAAATAATTGATTTAAATGGAATAATTTAAAGATATTAAATATAAAAGTTAAAATTAAGGATAAAAATGAATAAAATAAAAAATAAATTAATCAAATTGATTCATTAATTATTAAAGCTCTTAACATTCAACCTAAATGGTTAATTGATGAGAATGCTATTAATTTTCGTAAAGAAGTTTGATTTAATCCACCAATAGCTCCTACAATTACTGATAAAATTACTCTAATTAATAATAAATTATTTAAATTTAAATAAGAAATAAGTATTAAAGGGGCAATTTTTTGTCAAGTTATTAATAGTAGAGCGTTTATTCATGTTAGACCTTCCATTAAATTAGGAAATCAAAAATGAAAAGGAGCAGCTCCACTTTTTAATAATAAAGTTGAAAGCATAATTAAGTAAAATAATTGAAAATAACAAAACAGTTGAAGCTAAAGCTTGAGTTAAAAAATATTTTAAAGAAGCTTCTGTCGATTTAAAATTATTATTATCTCTTATTAGGGGAATAAAAGATAACAAATTAATTTCTAAACCTATTCAAGCTCCTAGTCAAGAGTTCGATGTTACAGTAATTAATGTTCCAATAATTATTATTATAATAAATAAAATTTTTGAAGAGTTATTAAAAATTAAAAAGAAAAGGATTAAAACCTTTATAAATGGGGTATGAACCCAGTAGCTTAATTAGCTTATCTTTTTATATTTTGGTGTATGATGCACAAAAGTTTTTGATACTTTTAGAAATAGTTTAATTCTATTAAATATAATTTCATTTTAAAATTTACATAAAAACCTGTTAATGAATGTGAAATATCACATAATCTACCCTATCAAGGTAGCCCTTTTATCAGGCAATTCATTATTAATAAGATTCTCTTTTTTTTTTTTTTTTTTTATTTACTAGTATTTTTTTGCAATTATAAAGAATAAAAAAATAGTTTTATTTTTAATTAAATAATACATTTTAGTATTTTTTTTTTCATTATATAGTTTTTATATTAGATAATTAAAATTCTCTATATAGATATATATATAATTGTAAAAACCCAACTATATATAAATTTATAAATATATAATAATTTATAATATTTATATTTATTTGTATAAATTAAAAGAATAATTAGATAAATCTTTAAAATATAGATTTTTTTTTACTATTTATGTATTAATTTTTGGATTGCGAAATTTTTTATTTAAATTGTTAACTATATAATAATATATTAAATATTTATATATATCTATTATCTATACCTAGTATACAAAAATTTAAAAACTTATAATTAGTTCATAAAATTGATACATTTTCTTTAGACTTAATTTTTACAAAATTGACAAAAAAAAAAAAAATGTAAAAGATTTTTTAATGGTATAACAATTGTCTAAAATATAATAGTATTATTGATGTTATATTTTTGATTAAAATTATGTATCTTTTTATTTTTTATTTATTATTTATTCCTAAAATAATAAATTATTAAAGTAAATATTATAAGTTATTTAAAAAAAAATATTAATGAAATTTTAAACTTATTTTTATTTATTAGTTATTTATTTTATATATTAATATTTTTTTTACTAAATTGTATTATTAACTTAAAATAAATAAAAAAAAATTATCAAAATTTTTTAATTTTTATATATAAATATAAAAATAAAAAATATTGAATTTTCTTTCATAATTTATAAAAAGAATTAAATTGTTAGGGGTTTATTTTTAATAAATTTCAGATTTAGTAATTAATTAAAATTATTTTTATTAAAAATTTTTAATAAAAATATATTTATTATTTAAAATTATCATAATACTTTTATTTTATTACTTTTATTTAAATTAAAATAAATTTTATACTATTAAAGTTTTATTTTGGCTTAAAAATTTGTTATTAGTTTGATTTATATGTAAATTTTTGTGTGAATTTTTATTAATTTTAAAAATTAATAATATTATTTAATCGCAGTAATTAATTTTATTAATTAAAGAAATTTAGAAATAGCAATATTAAAAAGTATAGATAAAATTGGTGCCAGCAATCGCGGTTATACTAATTATACAAATAAATTTTTTTAGTAAAAGTTAAATTGATTTAAATTAAATATAATTAAATTTATTAAGTGAAATTTTAAATTTAAATTTTTTATTATAATAATAATTGAAGCTTAAAAATTTTAACTAAAAACTAGGATTAGATACCCTATTATTTAAAATGTAATTTAAATTACTAAAGTAGTAATAGTTATGTTCTTGAAACTTAAAAAATTTGGCGGTATTTTAGTCTATCCAGAGGAACCTGTTTTATAATCGATAATCCACGATGGACCTTACTTAAATTTGTTATCAGTTTATATACCGTCGTTATCAGAATATTTTATAAGAATAATAATATTCAATAATTTCAATTAAAATTAATATCAGATCAAGGTGTAGCTTATATTTAAGTAATAATGGGTTACAATAAATTTATTTAAACGGATAAAATTATGAAAAAATTTTTAAAGGTGGATTTGGTAGTAAAATTATAAAGATAAATAATTTGATTTTGGCTCTAAAATATGTACACATCGCCCGTCGCTCTTATTATTAAGGTAAGATAAGTCGTAACATAGTAGATGTACTGGAAAGTACCAAACCGAAGGCCTTTGCAGCCAGTGCTTTTAGACATTAGGTTAGTGTTAATTTCTTAATTATATCGAACTATTATAAATAAATAAAAAAATTGAAAACTACGCCTTCACTTACAATACATATGTACATGGATGTACATTAAGAAATGGAATGACAATTTAAAGCTTATTTAGTAAAGCATTTCATTTACATTGAAAAGATTTTTGTGCAAATCAATATAAATTGATTAAATTTTATTTATTAATTTTTTTTATTTAAAAATTTAAGTATTAAAAATAATTATATAATTAGAAAGTTTTAGTATTATTTAAAGAAAAAATAATTTTAATAATAGTTTAATAGTATTGTAAAAGAAAATTGAAATAATTTGAAAAATTATTATTATAAAAGAAAATTTAATTTATTGTACCTTGGCGAAAAATGTTGACTTCCCCAACAATGTAAAAAAAATTTTTTTAAGATAAGAATACATTTTTGCATCCAAAACCTTAATAATAATTTAAAAATACAAAAAAAAAAAAACAGGTAAGAAGGCTCTAGTCGGGAGAGCCCGACTACAAGATACCCTGAACCCAGTTGCAATAAATAAATTAAATTTATAATTAACTTTGGTATAAGGACTTAGCTTCAATCGATAAAATTAGATATATCCGGTGTTTCTTAACCGATTTGGGCGAATTTTTCAGAAAAGTTCTATCGTTACCCATTATTTCAACCCTCATTTTTACATTTTCCAAATTCGATATTTTATTGTTATCGATTCCATGTGTATATCGGAAACCAGAATAGCTATCGATAATTTGAAGAAAACTTGTTCTGCTGGTATAGGAGAACTTAAATACAAAAGCAGAAGTCTGTAGCTCTTGTAGTCTCTGAGATCCACGCGTTCATACAGACGGACAGACGGACATGGCTATATCGTCTCGGCTGTTGATGCTGATCAAGAATATATATACTTAATGGGGTCGGAGATGCTTCCTTCTGCCTGTTACATACTTTTGCACAAAACCATTATACCCTTATTTACGCATTTTATTGGTTAAGGGTATAAAAATATTGGGAAATAAAATACTATTAAAAATATTACTTTAAATTAATAATAATATATGTTGTTTATTTGAATATGAAAATTTATTTAAATGTTTAAATTTTATATGAATCGAAAGCGTTTTACTTATTTGTATACCCTTAACCCATAAAATGGGTAAATAAGGGTATAATGGTTTTGTGCAAAAGTATGGGCCCCCAGCCCCACCGTATTTTAAAGTCAAAAAAGTCTATATCTCCCACATTTTTCAATTTTCGAGCTAGAGTCACCAAATTTGGTATGAAGATAGCAATTGACATTCCACAAAGAACTGCATCGAAAATTTGGATGCCACACCCAGCCATACTGCCCCCAGCCCCCCTTTCCCCACTTTTTAAAAACTTCGAGCTAGAGTCACCACATTTTTTTTGAAGATGGCTATTGACATTTCACAAAGATCTGCAGTAAAAATTTGGATGCCACACCCACCTATACCGCTTCCAGTCCCTCTTTCCCCACTTTTTACAAACTTCGAGCTAGAGTCACCAAATTTGGTATGAAGATAGCAATTTACATTTCTCAAAGATCTGCAGTTAAAATTTGGATGCCACACCCACGCATACCACCCCCAGCCCCCACTTTCCACAGCTCTTACAAACTTTGAGCTAGAGTCACCAAATTTGGAAGGAAGATAGTTGGTGGCATCCCCATCTGCAGCGGAGAATCTTTAAGGCAGCGTACACCCCTGCCGCATCCGTAACCCCTTTGCAAGCAGGCCTCTTTTTACCGGTTTTAATACTGGTATCGAGTGTGCCGCAGTCGGTTGCGACCGACTGCAACGTTTCCATTTGTTTATTTATTGCAACTGTGTTCAGGGTATCTTCTAGTCGGGCTCTCCCGACTAGAGCCTTCTTACTTGTTTTATTTAATATAAGTATCACAACAAAATATGCCTTGCATACAACAAAACACTTTCTATACCTAACTCTATCGCACTTGCAAAACAGCCCTTTAACAGACTCAAGAGAGTAAAATTAAGAGAGCAGCTAAGCCGTCTCCTTCGCACTCACACATTATATGACAAGTACGGGCTGGGCTCGGATGACACTACCATTAGCAATTGTATCATGACTGAGCATAAGGGCTCCGTTACCCGAACTTAACTTGACTTGAACTCAACTTGACTTGAACTTGAACATAACTTTAGTGTGAAATTCTAGCAAATACCCGAAATTAGCCAAACGTGAACTTAAGTTGAACCTGAATGTGAACGTGATAGTGAATGCAACCGTGCGCATGAACTTATCGATTAGCTGTTTGTCATCGTTTTGATATCATCAGCTTTGAACCCGAAAATCTGTACAAGTGTTTATAGAACAATTATTAATTAAATAAAATGGATGATATGGTGGCAATTTTTTTATGTGTATTTAATACAGGTGGGTATAATAGCTCAGGAAATGCCGGAAATGCAAACGCGGCGTTGGGCAGTTCGACCAATAAATAATGATTGGATTTAGAGATAGGCGCGTGAGTAGTTTTTCGCTCACGTCACGCACGCTCACGCAATTTAAAAGGCGCGTGAATCACGCTCACGCATGCAAGAATTTTGAGAAAATCACGTGGCTCACGAATGATTCACGCATATGTTTAATTGATTTAAATAAAACTAATTGAAATAAGAAAAAAAAAAGTAATGAAATAAATGTGTGTTAGACTCCTTTAAATGCTATTTACAATCGTTGATGGCTTTTATTCTTTTAGATGCTCTTGGTTGGTTCTCTAAAACGCGCGCGCTTGTCAGAAAGGTAACCGGAAGAGAGAGAGGCAGAGTCAGTGTGGCCGAGCCACACTTTTTGATAAATCTTAATACTAACATCGATACCTTAATACTAGCTTACGATATATCGGTATACACGAGCATACCATAACATAAACGATCGATAGAAATTAAATATAAATATTGCACAAAATAAATACTTTACAACTCGGCCGTCCTGACAGAGAATCGACCTCGATTCCACCTTTTCTAGATCATGGAGGGCTTGAAGCCTTACCAAACGGCGGGAGTTACCTGTGGTCAGACATCGAAAGCACAAATTTAATCAGACGTGAGCCACAATTTTAGTTTAGATGACTCCAGCACACCATCATACGGAAGCTGTGTGAGCTGGGAGCCTTCAACATCTCGGATGACATACCGGTCATTCGGAAGTTTCTTATGGATGACATAGGGACCGCGGTACCGCTTAATGAGTTTTTTATTTATGCCAGCCGTCGTATCAACATTCTGGATTACGACGAAATCACCTTCCTCAAAATTAACGGCAGGGCGATGATATTTGTTAAAGTACTCTGTATTATACTCTTGAGACTTGACAATGTTCTGAAGGGCAATTTTACGGGTATCTGCTAGGGACACTTCATCAGTCAGCCTATCATCCAAACGCTCAGTTAACTCATCTATAACAGCACCGCGCTGTTCGACACCAAAAAGGAGGACGGAGGGTGCAAAATTAGTTGTGGAGTGGATGGAATTATTCAAGGCGAACTCAATTTTCGGAAGTTGCTTCACCCAATCTGCATGATCCAATGGTTCGGCCAATTTAGCAAGCATGGGACTTAAGACACGGTTGACACGTTCCACTTTCCCATTAGCGCGAGGGGAGGCCGTGGCGTTCTGGACATGGATTATATGGTGGGACTGCAGAAAATCAGCGAATTCGGCGGAAGTGAAGCACGTACCTCGATCGCTAACAATTCGGCGAGGTCGACTATAGTTGGGGAAATACTGCGTCTCTAAGGTGTGACATACTTCTTTGGAACTAGTTGTAGCGGCAGGGTACAATTTGACAAACTTCGTAAAGGCATCAATGACCACAAGAAGGAAGGGGTCCCAAGTGGTCAATATGAAGAGTATCAATTGGCAGAGGGGTTTTCGGAATGCTATGCAAGGTAGCATTACTATTATTAGCGGAAGGGGAATAGTAAATACATTTGAGGCAGTTTTTAATAAAGTTGTTAACGTATGATTTCATATACGGAAACCAATAATGTTTTTTAATCTGTGTACAACACTTTTCAGTGGCAAGATGGCCTAGCTTCTCATGCACTGTTCGTATGACACTGCTAATCATTTCGGCAGGGACATAAAGCTGAAGTACATCAGTCGGTGATCGGCGATATACGAAACCATCTTGCAATTCAAACCCAGCAACTTCTTGGTTCTCCAGGACACTCCAAAGTTTGACAATGTCTGCATCACGGTTTTGCGTCAGTTGTAGTAGGAAATCTAGGTTCACATCGTCCACATATGCAGAAGTTTCTAATCCACTAAGTGCATCAACATGAGGCAAACAAATACCGGACCGATGTACAATGGTGTAGTTATAATTTTCTAAAAGTAATGCCCAGCGGGCAATTTTCGCGGAAGATCCACCATTTTTAAGGGTTAACGCTAATGAATTGCAATCTGTAATTATCTTAAATGGAATGAACTTCAGATATGTCTCAAAACGCATTAATGCGTAAACGATAGACAAGGTTTCCAATTCATAACTATGCAATTTGGATTCCGGGACGGAAGCTGTCTTTGAAAAATAACACACAGGATGAAATTTATCATCCGTTTGTTTCTGCAGGAGCATCGCTCCAAAACCGGCGGAACTAGCATCACAATGTATTCAGTTTCAGACTTCGGGTTATAAATAGACAGCACCGGTGACTCGATCAGTTTGGACTGCAGTGTTCGGATTGATTCAAGACACTCTTCGGAAAAAACGTAAAGGGCATCTTTTTTCAGCAGGCGCGACATCGGATAAGCAATTTTGGCAAAGTTGGGTACAAAGCGGCGGAAGTAAGAGAAGAGACCCAAACAGCGTTCCAATTCTTTCCTATCCCGGGGTTCCGGTAGACTTTTTATGGCTTGAAGGTAACCTGGTTTCGGGGTGATACCGGAAGATTTCGCTAAATACCCCAAATATTCCAACTCTTTGTGCGCAAAACGACACTTAGACAATTTAAGGCGTAACCCATTCACTCGTAAGGTATAAAGTGTCTCTTTCAGTACTTGCAGATGGGTTTCAAAATCAAATCAAAATCACGCGATTAATATGTCGTCCATATAAATCACTAATTGACCCTTGTTGATCAAGTCCTTCAGCACAAAGTATACAAATCTAGCGAAAACTGGGGGACCATTACATAAGCCAAACGGCATGCGTACGTACTCAAATTGGCCATCAGGTGTTACAAAGGCAGTGTATTTAATCGAATCACATATTTGGCGCACTTCGTTGCTCTCGTGATGGGATAATCGGCGGGGACGGCAGAAAATAGGAGTCTGACTTGTCAATTCGATTTTCATTTCGTAATTGGTTGGTTTAATTAGTTCGTAGGGGACGTCAACATAAGAGGCGGAAATAACAGACTGCAACTTTGCAAATTGTTCTAACGGCAGAGTAGGCTCGATATTAAACTCATTTTCACTAACAGCAGGTAACTCGATTGCATTAATGGTTGCCAGGGTATCACCCAGCAAATGCTCAGACATGCCGGAACGCTCTCTGTCAGTGGTACACGATTGTGATTCGGCAGGCATAAAATCACTTTCATTAAGGGATCGGGCTGACTCATTTTTGGTCATTGTGCGTTCGACATCTTTCCTAAACAAATCAAGTGAATTAAGGACAGCAGTGAGTTTCTTGTTACAATTCATTTTGTATTTGTCTAACTTCATTAACTGATATTTGCTATAATACATTTTTATTTTGCATAGTTTTATATTAGTTTTAACAAAAAAATCTCTACCCAATATCATAGGCAGATTTGTAGCAAAAATTTTAATTACACATTGCGCTTTCCCTAAGGACGTAAGCTGGTCGTTACCTAGACCACGGCAGTTCATCAGGGTTGGCCTTAGCCTATGTGAGGATGGCACCTCCGATTGCCGAATGAAACTTCTAGGGCTACCCGAGTCAAGGAGGGAAAAAATATTTATAAACTCACTGCTTTTCACTCGATTTGTTATAAAGGCAACACTCACCATTTGTATATGTTCTATCTTGTCAATTCTGGCGTCTCCGCAGCATGGAGGGGTGACTGCGGCAGCGGCAGCGGCAACGGCAGTTCCCATCTTTGATGGGCAGTTTCGGTACACGTGGTCGAGCTTCCCGCATTTGAAGCAGGAATTTGCCGGTCTAATTGGCTTCGGGCATTGCGATTTGTAGTGGCCGAACCCCGAGCAGTTTAAACATCGCACCTCTCTGGCTGCAGGGACAGCGTGCGTGGACGGCAGCGAAGCAGTGCTCACGGCGGGTTGTCGAGACGCATTTTGGATTTTCCGCCATTCGTAGCGCTCCAATAGCGTTTTTAAGTCTTTTACAGTCCTGGCGGCGTACAACATTCCCACTGCTGGCGAGCTGTCCCGAAGACCCTCGATGATTAGATCCACTAATTCGGACTCCGGGATCGTGGCGTTCATCGCGATCTCCTGCATTTCTATGGCGTACCTCAGGTACGCCTCTCCATGTTTGATGCGTCTGCTTCTTAGGGCTGCATACACTGCTTCCACACTTCTTGAGCGCCCAAACTCATTTATTAAAACTTCCCGTAACTGTTGGTAGGTGTGCACCGTTACCGTGCGCATCAGCACAGCTGCAGTGCCCTCCAGAAGCCGACGGCAGGCGATCAACTTCAACCTGTCATCCAGCTGCAGAATGTCGCACGCATCCTTCAAGTCGCGGATCCACTTCGTCACGTCGTACGCATTATCGGCCGAGAATCTTGGTACCATCGACTCTATGACCGATACGTCTGTGACTCGCTGGCTGGGCAGGCCAGAAGATGCTCCTAGTTGCAATTGTAAGCTTGCAATCTGCTGTTGCAGCTCTAATACCTCCTGACGGCAGGCATAGGTGCAGACACAGGAGCCGTGGACGGCATGGCGGCAGCTGGAAGCGGTGGCAGAGAGTGTGGTTCTGCTACAGGAGACATGCAGGCGGCATCAGCAGCGGTTGACAGCGAGTGTGCTGTTGGTTTGCCAGGCAGTGACTCAGCAGCCTCTACAGCTGACGGCAGGATTGCGGGTGCGACGGCAGAGGGAAGTGCAGCAACTGCAGGGGCCGACGGCAGGGTTGGCACTAACAAGGCAGACGGCAGGGCGGCAGCAAAAGCGGTTGGTGGAATTGTCTCCGATGGCTCGGCCGACAGGGGGGTGGCAGCGGAAGGGGTTGACGGCAGGCTAATTGCTGACACATCGATCAGCGGGGCGGCAGCAAAAGTGGTTGGTGGCAGTGTATCTGACGGAGTTGACAGTAGCGTTGATGGTGGCTCGGCAGACAAGGGGGCGGCAGCGGAAGATGTTGACGGCAGTGTTGTCGCTTGGGCAACAGATTTTGCGGCAGCAGCAGGCACGGTGGGCAGCGGGGTCACCGCCGTGACGGCAGGTGGCGACGCATCAGCGGGTCTTGACACCTCTGCAAGCAGTTTGCGCAAATGCACTATCGTTGCTTGCGGCGGCACTACCACATTGTTCGCCTTCAGTAGATTGACGATATCATCTTTTGTTAAACCCATCTTTAATGATCGGGCGTTGATATATATATATATATGTCGTTGAGTGAATCCCACTTCTGAGCTGTAAGACTCCTTTAAATTCTATTTACAATCGTTGATGGCTTTTATTCTTTTAGATTCTCTTGGTTGGTTCTCTAAAACGCGTGCGCTTGTCAGAAAGGTAACCGGAAGAGAGAGAGGCAGAGTCAGTGTGGCCGAGCCACACTTTTTGATAAATCTTAATACTAACATCGATACCTTAATACTAGCTTACGATATATCGGTATACACGAGCATACCATAACATAAACGATCGATAGAAATTAAATATAAATATTGCACAAAATAAATACTTTACATGTGACATATTTTTATTAAAAAATAAAACTTTGTCAAGATTTTCTGGTGATTTCCTGATCCTACTCTCTTCTAATAAGTGAGCTTCCGATGCCCTTGCGCGAATAGTACATTAACACCTCAGAACATTTTTCACATTTTCATACTTTATAACAAATGTTAATATTTCAATGAAATCAAGGTTCTTAGCACACAGCACAAGTATGCAGTCAATAGCTTGGAGCTACAAGATTGGCAAATCCACAGCACGAAATATAATTTTGGAGACATGCGAGGAGCTGTGGCGAGTCCAATTTATTTGTCAAGCCCAACAACTTCCCAGTACAAAGACATCGAAGTGGATTTTAGGAGAAAGTGGCAAATGCCAAGTTGTGTGGGTGCCAAAGATGGCAAACACATCTCCATGAAGCATCCCAAAAACTCCGGAAGCTGCTGGTACAATTACAATTAATATTTCAGCATGGTCCTTATGGCTGTTTGCGATGCGTGCTACATTTTTACAGAGGTAAGCGTAGGAAGCTACGGGAGTAAAAGCGATGGAAGTAAGCTGCTAGTTTCACACATAAACATATAAACATAGTAATTGATTTTAAAATTATTTTCAGGCGTATTCAGATTGTCTGAATTTGGAAAAGCACTATTGGCAAACACACAGCCATTACCTGCAAAAAAAAAAAATCGTTGCCCAATTGCGAAAATTCAGCACCATTTTCGCACTATTTTGTTGCGGATGCCGCGTTTCATTTAACAAAAACTATAATGAAGCCGATTGCACCAGGACGTGCAGATGAAATGCTTGATATCGGCTCTCTCGAGCGCAAAGAACAATTGAAAATGCATTTGGCATACTCACGGCACGATAGCGCATTTTAAGCACAACCCTAGAACTTATGCCGGAAAAATGCGAGTCCATTGTTCTCGCATGTATTGTTCTACACAACTTGATTATGCTAAACCATGTAGAAAGTTTATACTGCCCTGAAACGTATGTTGACAGAGATGCGTCGGACAACACAACCATTTTGGGTGATTGGAGGAACGACGTTAGTTCTAATTGTCGACTCGGAGAATTTGTGTCCCATATACGACGGAGCTCCAACAGAGCTCACCAGCTTCGTGATGAACTCTGCAGGTACTTAAGCGAAGAAGGGGCAGTACCATGCATAAAGAAAATCATTAATAAATAAAAACATAAATACATATAAATTTTGGAAGTAGTTTCAATTAGTATTTTAATTAGTTTTGCAAATATGTTCACTGTTATTGGCTGTCTAGCTGCGCATCTTCATTAATTTCATTATGGTAACCATTTTTATAATCGATACCGAAGGTAAAGAGTATATTGGTTTTGTGCAATGTCCGTCATGGTGTCTGTCCGTCTGTCAATCTGTCCGTCCGTCCGTCTGTCCGTCTGTCCGTCCGTATGTGTGCAAGTTTTTTCCACACCCTTCAAGCTAGGGACTTGAAACTTTCCAATTCTCTTTTTCTATGGGATAGTAAATTAAAGTGTCAAGATTGGGGTTCTACGATAACTGGGGGGCTGGCAAATCGATAAATTCGATAACTCAAAAACGATAAATCCGCATATTTCACACACGCTTACAGCTAGAACTACAAAATTTGGTAAGAAGATAGCTACTAGCAACCCCCAAAAAACTGCATCAAAAATTTTGGAGCCACGCCCCCCCATTCCACCCCCAGACCCCCCGCATTTTAAAGTCAAAAAAGCCTATATCTCCCACAGTTTTTGAGCTAGAGCCACCAAATTTGGTGCCAATTTAGCTGATGATGACCCCCCAAAAACTGCACCAAAAGTTTGGATGCCACGCCCACCAATACCGCCCTAGCCGCCCCCAGATGACCCAAATCTTTGTAAAAAATGGGAATGCGTTTATCTTCCAGAGTAGTGGAGCTAGAGCCACCAAATTTGGTAGGAAGATAGCTGGTACCGACCCCAAAAGAACTGCATCAAAGTTTTGGAGCCACGCCCACCCATCCCGCCCCCAGCCCCCCCCGCATTTAGAAATCAGAAAAGCCTATATCTCCCACAGTTTTTTAGCTAGAGTCACCAAATTTGGTGCCAAGATAGATGATGATGACCCCCAAAAAACTGCATCAAAAGTTTGGATGCCACGCCCACCAATAACGCCCTAGCCACCCACATCTGCCCCAACGCTTCGTCAGAAACGGGAATGCGTGTATATTCCAGAGTAGTGGAGCTAGAGCCACCAAATTTGGTAGGAAGATAGCTGGCAACGACCCCCAACAATCTGCATCAAAGTTTTGGAGCCTAGCCCATCCATTCCGCCCCCCTTTCCCCACCTTACACAAACTTTGAGCTAGAGTCACCAAATTTGGTATGAAGGTAGCATTTGACATTCCACAAGAACCTGCAGCAAAAATTTGGATGCCACGCCCAACCATACCGCCCCCAGCCCCCCTTTCCCCACTTTATACAAACTTCGAGCTAGAGTCACCAAATTTGGTATGAAGAGAGCAATTGAAATCCCACATGGATCGGCAGCAAAAATTTGAAAGCCACGCCCACCCATACCACCCCAAGCCCCATAGCCCCCCTTTCACCACCTTTTACATGCTTCGAGCTAGAGTCACCAAATTTGGTATGAAGGTAGCATTTGACATTCCACAAGGATCTGCAGCAAAATTTGGATGCCACGCCCAACCATACCGCCCGCAGCCCCCCTTTCCCCACTTTATACAAACTTTGAGCTAGAGTCACCAAATTTGGTATGAAGGTAGCATTTGACGTTCCACAAGGATCTGCAGCAAAAATTTGGATGCCACGCCCAACCATACCGCCCGCAGCCCCCCTTTCCCCACTTTATACAAACTTCGAGCTTGAGTCACCAAATTTGGTATGAAGATATCAATTGACATCCCACATAGATCGGCACCAAAAATTTGAATACCACGCCCAACCATACCGCCCGCAGCCCCCCGTTCCCCACTTTATACAAACTTCGAGCTAGAGTCACCAAATTTGGTATGAAGATAGCAATTGACATCCCACATAGATCGGCACCAAAAATTTGAATACCACACCCAACCATACCGCCCCCAGCCCCCCTTTCCCCACTTTTACAAACTTTGAGCTAGAGTCACCAAATTTGTTATGAAGGTAGCATTTGACATTCCACAAGGATCTGCAGCAAAAATTTGGATGCAACGCCCAACCATACCGCCCGCAGCCCCCCTTTCCCCACTTTATACAAACTTCGAGCTAGAGTCACCAAATTTGGTATGAAGATATCAATTGACATCCCACATAGATCGGCACCAAAAATTTCAATACCACGCCCAACCATACCGCCCGCAGCCCCCCTTTTCCCACTTTATACAAACTTCGAGCTAGAGTCACCAAATTTGGTATGAAGGTAGCATTGACATTCCACAAGGATCTGCAGCAAAAATTTGGATGCCACGCCCAACCATACCGCCCGCAGCCCCCCTTTCCCCACTTTATACAAACTTCGAGCTAGAGTCACCAAATTTGTTTTGAAGGTAGCATTTGACATTCCACAAGGATCTGCAGCAAAAATTTGGATGCCACGCCCAACCATACCGCCCGCAGCCCCCCTTTCCCCACATTATACACACTTCGAGCTAGAGTCACCAAATTTGGTATGAAGATAGCAATTGACATCCCACATAGATCGGCACCAAAAATTTGAATACCACGCCCAACCATACCGCCCCCAGCCCCCCTTTCCCCACTTTTACAAACTTTGAGCTAGAGTCACCAAATTTGGTATGAAGAGAGCAATTGAAATCCCACATGGATCGGCAGCAAAAATTTGAAAGCCACGCCCACCCATACCGCCCCAAGCCCCATAGCCCCCCTTTCACCACCTTTTACATGCTTCGAGCTAGAAACACCAAATTTGGTATGAAGGTAGCATTTGACATTCCACAAGGATCTGCAGCAAAAATTTGGATGCCACGCCCAACCATACCGCCCGCAGCCCCCCTTTCCCCACTTTTACAAACTTTGAGCTAGAGTCACCAAATTTGGTATGAAGAGAGCATTTGACATTCCACATAGATCTGCAGCAAAAATTTGGATGCCACGCCCAACCATACCGCCCGCAGCCCCCCTTTCCCCACTTTATACAAACTTCGAGCTAGAGTCACCAAATTTGGTATGAAGATATCAATTGACATCCCACATAGATCGGCACCAAAAATTTGAATACCACGCCCAACCATACCGCCCCTAGACCCCCTTTCCCCACTTTATACAAACTTCGAGCTAGAGTCACCAAATTTGGTATGAAGGTAGCATTTGACATTCCACAAGGATCTGCAGCAAAAATTTGGATGCCACGCCCAACCATACCGCCCGCAGCCCCCCTTTCCCCACTTTATACAAACTTCGAGCTAGAGTCACCAAATTTGGTATGAAGGTAGCAATTGACATCCCACATAGATCGGCACCAAAAATTGAATACCACGCCCAACCATACCGCCCCCAGCCCCCTTTCCCCACTTTTACAAACTTTGAGCTAGAGTCACCAAATTTGTTATGAAGGTAGCATTTGACATTCCACATAGATCTGCAGCAAAAATTTGGATGCCACGCCCAACCATACCGCCCGCAGCCCCCCTTTCCCCACTTTATACAAACTTCGAGCTAGAGTCACCAAATTTGGTATGAAGATATCAATTGACATCCCACATAGATCGGCACCAAAAATTTGAATACCACGCCCAACCATACCGCCCCTAGACCCCCTTTCCCCACTTTATACAAACTTCGAGCTAGAGTCACCAAATTTGGTATGAAGGTAGCATTTGACATTCCACAAGGATCTGCAGCAAAAATTTGGATGCCACGCCCAACCATACCGCCCGCAGCCCCCCTTTCCCCACTTTATACAAACTTCGAGCTAGAGTCACCAAATTTGGTATGAAGGTAGCATTTGACATTCCACAAGGATCTGCAGCAAAAATTTGAATGCCACGCCCAACCATACCGCCCCCAGCCCCCCTCTCCCCACTTTATACACACTTCGAGCTAGAGTCACCAAATTTGGTATGAAGATAGCAATTGACATCCCACATAGATCGGCACCAAAAATTTGAATACCACGCCCAACCATACCACCCCCAGCCCCCCTTTCCCCACTTTTACAAACTTTGAGCTAGAGTCACCAAATTTGTTATGAAGGTAGCATTTGACATTCCACAAGGATCTGCAGCAAAAATTTGGATGCCACGCCCAACCATACCGCCCGCAGCCCCCCTTTCACCACCTTTTACATGCTTCGAGCTAGAGTCACCAAATTTGGTATGAAGTTAGCATTTGACATTCCACAAGGATATGCAGCAAAAATTTGGATGCCACGCCCAACCATACCACCCGCAGCCCCCTTTTCCCCACTTTTACAAACTTTGAGCTAGAGTCACCAAATTTGTTATGAAGGTTGCATTTCACATTCCACAAGGATCTGCAGCAAAAATTTGAATGCCACGCCCAACCATACCGCCCGCAGCCCCCCTTTCCCCACTTTATACAAACTTCGAGCTAGAGTCACCAAATTTGGTATGAAGGTAGCATTTGACATTCCACAAGGATCTGCAGCAAAATTTGGATGCCACGCCCAACCATACCGCCCGCAGCCCCCCTTTCCCCACTTTATACAAACTTCGAGCTAGAGTCACCAAATTTGGTATGAAGATAGCAATTGACATCCCACATAGATCGGCACCAAAAATTTGAATACCACGCCCAACCATACCGCCCCCAGCCCCCCTTACCCCACTTTTACAAACTTTGAGCTAGAGTCACCAAATTTGTTATGAAGGTAGCATTTGACATTCCACAAGGATCTGCAGCAAAAACTTGGATGCCACGCCCAACCATACCGCCCGCAGCCCCCCTTTTCCCACTTTATACAAACTTCGAGCTAGAGTCACCAAATTTGGTATGAAGGTAGCATTTGACATTCCACAAGGATCTGCAGCAAAAATTTGGATGCCACGCCCAACCATACCGCCCGCAGCCCCCCTTTCCCCACATTATACACACTTCGAGCTAGAGTCACCAAATTTGGTATGAAGATAGCAATTGACATCCCACATAGATCGGCACCAAAAATTTGAATACCACGCCCAACCATACCGCCCCCAGCCCCCCTTTCCCCACTTTATACAAACTTCGAGCTAGAGTCACCAAATTTGGTATGAAGATAGCAATTGACATCCCACATGGATGGGCATCAAAATTTTTAATACTGGTATCGAGCATACCGCAGTCGGTTGCGTCCGACTGCAACGTTTCCACTTGTTTAAATCGAATTTATTCCACTTAATACGCCGTACGCTGTAGTTGTGAAACCAAGCACCACTTGATCCTCTTGCTTTTTAAAGGAACGCTGTACATAGCTGTTAAAGGTTTCGTTTACCTCGCCCAGCATTTCACTCAAGTGTTTTTTTTTTCCGTTAGGCATTCGATGCTCCTTGACTTGTTCCTTGTTCAGGTGATACTATTGGTAACAACGTAGTTTGTCTTTGCTTCTGCATATAAGTAGATGATGAGCTTGATGACAGCATGGTCAGAGTCGCCACTTCCGTTGCTGCATTCAGCATTGAATCATGGCTGTCTTCAAAGGTAAGTGATAGCGACATCGGTCCAGGCGCAGTAGATACCGAGACAACGTTTAACGAAAAACTCGTACGTTGCCTTCAATTAGAATAGAACAATATTATAATTAAATACAAACATACAAATTGTTTAACTTACTTGCGCTTCAAGAAGTGGCCTCTTAAAAAAGACATGGATTGAAATAAATTTAAACGTCTGCGATGTCCAGCGCTGCTCACACGTTTCCGCATCAGAAAAAAACATAAGCAATATATAAAAAAAAAAACAACAAAGACAACTATGTAAATAATAAAACTTGATATCCAAGCTGCCCCCCGGCTGGGGGCCGAATGGGTGGGCGTGGCATCAAAATGCAGTTCTTTGGGAGTCGTTGCCAGCTATCTTCCTACTAAATTTGGTGGCTCTAGCTCCACAACTCTGGAAGATACATGCATTCCCGTTTTTGACGATGCGTTGGGGTCGGACGGGGGTGGCTAGGGCAGTATTGGTGGGCGTGGCATCCAGCTGATGCAGTTTTTGGGGGGGTCATCATCACCTACCTTGGCACCAAATTTGGTGGCTATAGCTCAAATACTGTGGGAGATATAGGCTTTTTTGATTTCAAAATGCGGTGGACCTGGGGACGGAATCGGTGGGCGTAGCTCCAAATCTTTGATGTAGTTTTTGGGAGTTGCTAGTAGCTATCTGCTCACCAAATTATGTGGCTCTACCTCCACTATTCTGGAAGATACACGCATTCCCGTTGTTGACGAAGCTTTGTGGCGGACGGGGGCGGCTAGGGCAGTATTGGTGAGCGTGGCACCCAAACTTTTGATGCAGTCATTATTACCTATCTTGGCACCAAATTTGGTGGCTATAGGTCAAAAACTGTGGGAGATATAGGCTTTTTGATGCGAAAAAACGGGGCTTTACCGTTACAATAGCATGAGCAAAGGCCAGTATGCTGTCTGTGCCAATACGTTTTTGGCGTAAATTTGTACCTTTTTTCATTGTAACAAGCATAAGTAAGGACAAAATATGCATATTTGAATTTGGATTTGTGATATAAATAGGTAATTTATCGTTCCATAAAATAGCATTTTCAATTTGGCTGTCGTCCTTCAGGATCAAAAGTTATAGCGTTCGGAACTTGAAATTTGCTCTTGTGCCAACACTTTTTTGGCCCACTGTATATATTTTATGTTTTGTGTCTTATTATCATTGACCAACTAACAGTAAGACGCGCCCTGGAAATGGACGCAAGATCGAAGCGAACGAAGTAACGAGTAGAAAAGTCGGTTTCCCCTAATGACAAACAGCTGCGCTTGTTTTGATTATTGCTTTTTTGTTTACAATACACTGCTGTCTTGTTGGTGTGCAGTGGTAGCTAGCTAGTTGCCTAGGCAACTAAGTCAATTCTTCTATGCGTGTAATTTTGTGTGTATGCATGTGGTGTGCCATTCGAGAATAGGCATATCGCAACAACCACACGTGCTGGCTCGTCGTAGCCACGCAGTTTTGGTGGGCGTGGGCTTTGTAATAATTTTTGATATTTATTTTGTTTGGGCTAGCTCCCGTGAGATTGTGTGTGCGTCCCTGTATATCTACACGTGCATATTTAAATGTATGCGTAGCATTTGCCATGGCATTCATTGACCTTTCTCAACTATTATGAATTCCGGCAAACGCTAAACAGCCAATATTTAGATTACATTTGGTGCATATTAGTATTTTGCCTACAAAAACCTTAGAAAAACAAGAAAAACAATACTTCCAAGGCAGTAAAATTTAATTTTTGGTGCTGGTCGATAGTTTGCAGGAACAGGCGAACAGCAAAATAAACAAGGGTCTAGTAAAATAGGCAGGCAAATATCAGCTTCATTCATAATCTTTCATGTTTTTAGCTCTATGACACTTTCCAACAATTTTGCCATTGCAACTATCATGCAGTTATGCAACGATGCGCACAAACGCCGAAAGTGTATTCAGTTGTTCACTTGTAAAAGGCATTTGCCGAAAACTCGAAAAGCCCAGCAAGAATGAATCAATCGCACATGCATACACATACTAACATATGTTTACCATTCTTACTTTCCGCTGGCCCGCCACCTCTTCTTTAGTACACAGGCCGGTGAACGCAAAGCAGAACTGAAATAAACCAAGAAACGTGCTGGCTTGTCGTAGATGAGACGCACAAACTGAATAAATTAAAAATACCCTTTGTCCCAATATTCAATTAAAGTCAATAAAACTCAAATACATAATTTTATTAAACAAATAGTTTATTTTCAGTATATGAATATGTTAATGAAGAGTCGTTTTCCATTTCTATTTTTGTTTAGGCGTGTATACATTTAAGTCACAACCCACATAAATGACACACAATAATAAGTACAATTTAATTATGTCAAATACTGACTTATGTTTTTATATATACATTAAAATTACAGAACACACAATATATGACAGACAATTATAATTTAACGAGGTCAATTAAATGCAACACCATACGTATTATTGTCTTAGCTACAAAAAACTGCTGATCACAGCGAAACCGACACATATACCTAGTTACCAAAACATCGGTCAGTCATCGCCAATATGCAATTCTGCATTGGCAAGCAATTGCTGCGTTTACAATAACCCAATTTATATTGATATTACACTTATGCAAACTAATCTATTCCTACAGGACAACTTCAACCTCCGGAGAGATAAGACGTGTAACACCAAAACCTAAAACCGCGACAAACAGCAAACAAAACCAACACCGCTGAGATCAACAAACTTCAAACACAAAACGCAAACCAAACAAGTGGAAACGTTGCAGACGGATGCAACCGACTGCGGCATACTCGATACCAGTTGTTTGGGACCCAGACACCCTGTACATATATTCTTAATCATACTTTGTTCTTATATTTAGTTCGGTGCGTTATCTAATATTGTTATCCAGAAGCACACGCATATAGACAAAGCGCAGCTTGACTTATTATGTATGCGTGAAAGCTTTGCCTAAACGCATGCTGAGCGCCGTTTAATATTGTATGTATTCGTAAAAGCTTTACCGAAACGCATGGTTACAGCCAGTACTTTTCCATACCTAAACTTTAACTGTATCTTGTTTACAACCTAATTCTGGCTACTCTTGTATTTTTGCAAGAACGTACAGTCAGTCATACTTTTGTTATCAATGCAACCACAGCGCATCGCGATCACCTGATTAACTTAAATGTTCGGTGAAATCAAATATATATCAAATTAAACAGTGACACTTCTGGCGTTTCATTTATGAACATAAACTTTTTGGTCCTTCGAGCCGGATCGCCAGTAAAACGTTTGTTTTCGGGATATTTAAATTAACTCATTGTATTTGTCAACGGTGATCTATAGATTCCTACATCGTATAGAACCGTCTCCTAACCTCGATCGCCATGCGGAGTGTGATTCAACAAAGGGGCTTCTGCAAAAGCCAAATTACTCGTGCACATAATAATGCAATTAAATTTGTGGACGACATTCAATCTATACCGACACTAGTCGTTCGTTTGGGCCTATTGCAAGAAAATTACTTGCGCTTCGTGCGGCTATCAGAAGAGATGTACGCACATCAATCTGAAGAGGGTTGGGAAAACCCTGAAAACGACTTTGATCCATATGAGGAGAAGCATTATTCTACACATGCCATTTTAAGTAATGCTCTCGAAGAATTAAAGGCTGAGGTCGTGGATAATCACCCGCAAGTTTTGGATCAGACGCAGAATACTTCTCAGAGAGGGCACGTGGACTTTCATTTTGAGCGTATCAAGCTTCCAACCTTTTCGGGAAACTATGAGGATTGGAAACATTTTTCGGACATGTTTACTGGATCTATTTCGGCTAATGCAAGTCTCACTGATTGCCAAAGATTTCATTATTTAAAATCCTACCTGTCTGGCGAAGCGTTAGCGTTAATCAAACATATTTCGGTCACTAACGAAAACTACAGTGAAGCTTGGGACAGGCTAGAAAAGCGATATAACAAACAATCGGTAATTATCCGATCATTCCTAAACAGTTTTATGACGCTTCCCAATGCCGCAACTACAAATATCATCAAAATACGTAAATTAGCAGACGGTGCCGACGAAGTAATTCGTGGACTGCGCGCACTTAAATGTGAACAACGAGATCCCTGGCTAATTTTCATATTGTTATCGAAGTTGGATGCCGAAACTCGTCAAGCATGGGCACAGCGCGCAGAATCAGAGGAAGTTTGTGTGTCCATCAACCAATTTCTGGAATTTTTAACCTCACGTTGTGACACCTTAGAAGCTAGTCAACTCGTTCGCGCACCACAGGGTCGACGATCAGCTACGACACACCACGCGGATGCGCACCAAGGACGGGTTGAGCCACAGTGTTCTGCATGCCAGCAGAATCATCAACTTTTCAGGTGCAAACAGTTCTTAGTATTGGACCTCGCAGCTCGCCGAGACTTTCTGAAGACTAAGAAGCTCTGTTTCAACTGCCTCAGCCCCTCACACATGGTTGGCATTTGTACATCGAAGCATTCGTGTCGGATCTGCCATCGCAAACATCATTCCTTGGTTCACGGCTCGCTACAGCAGAGTGACCATGGTCTCAACGTTGCGCAAGCAACCATTGCCAACAGCGCTTTTCCTGAATCTTCAACTATAATCAAACAACCTCAGCCGCAAGACAAGGAGACCATTTCTCCCACTGACAACAACTACTCTCACCATACCCTGGAAAATATTCCGAGTGCAGGTTCGCAAACACTATTGCCAACCATCCTCGCAGACGTCATCGACGCCTGGGGAAATACTACAACTTGCAGGATGCTCCTGGACTCAGGATCTACGATAACAATGGCATCAGAATCATTTGTCCAGCGGATAGGCGTGCGTCGAACGCATGCACGGATTTCAGTTCTTGGTCTCGCAGCTAACAGTGCTGGCGTTACCCGAGGACGCGCATACTTTAAGCTGCGCTCTCGCAATTCGAAACAAGTCATCGAATTGGCTTCCTTTATTTTGACCTCGCTGACGTCGTCGCTCCCAGCGCAAGCTATTGACACCTCTTCTTTAACGTGGAAGCAAATTTGCGCGCTTCCGTTAGCAGATCCAACGTTCTGCTCACCGGGATCTATTGATGTCATCGTTGGATCAGATCAACTCTGGTCCCTATATACTGGAGAAAGAAAATCCTTTGGTAAGGACTTTCCCATAGCTCTTAATACAATTTTTGGTTGGACTATTGCAGGTTCTTACTCTGTAATTGATGAAACAATAGTTCCTGCCGTCACACATCACGCAGACCTTGACACTATGGTTCGATCTTTTATGGAGATGGATGGTATTCAACCCAGTCAGGCACTCTTAGATGCCAGTGATCCAACAGAACGTCATTTTGTGTCCACCCATACGCGCTCCAAAGACGGAGTGTATATTGTTGAGTATCCCTTCAAGGATGAAGCGCCACCTTTTGCTTCAACTCTACCACAGGCAATCAATCGCATGATTTCATTAGAACGTAAATTTCGTCGAAACCCGGAACTTAAGCAGCAATACACGAGTTTTTTGGATGACTACCTGCAACGGGGTCATATGGAACAGCTCTCAGCTACTCAAGTTGATGAACTCCCTGAGACTTGCGTATATTTGCCGCATCATGCTGTTATAAAACTGGATAGCCTAACTACCAAATGTCGGGTAGTTTTCGATGGATCTGTAAAGGACAGCTCTGGGATTTCACTCAACGACAGACTCCATATTGGTCCACCAATTCAGCGTGACCTTATTGGAGTTTGCCTACGTTTCCGACAGCACCGATATGTCTTATGCGCCGATATTGAAAAGATGTTCAGAGGAATTCAGGTTTCTAAGCCCCAAACCAATTTTCAAAGAATTGTTTGGCGTAAGATTGAGAATGAGCCACTGCTTCATTTTCGCCTGTTGACGGTTACCTATGGTTTAGCGCCCTCTCCATATCTGGCCGTTCGAGTTTTAAAGCAGTTAGCTGAAGATCACTGCCTTGAGTACCCTAAAGCAGCACGCGCTTTAACCTATGACGCTTATGTAGATGACATCCCAACTGGATGCGACTCAATCGAGGATCTCTTGGTACTGAAAACTGAGCTGGTTGGTCTTTTAGACAAGGCGAAGTTTAGATTACGAAAATGGAGTTCCAACTGTTGGCGCCTTCTGCAATCGGTACCTTATGAAGATCGATGTTACGACTCTAAACAACTGGACAACGGGTCAATCGTGGGAACCTCTGTCAAGATCTAGGGATTCAGTGGAATCCAAGCCGAGATGTGATGTTCATTAAAATAACAGAATTCGATACGAGTAATATCCTTACAAAACTAGAATTATTATCGCAACTTTCCAAAATCTACGACCCGCTTGGTCTGGCAGCTCCAACCACAGTATTACTTAAACTTTTATTTCAAGAAAGTTGGACCTCCGTAATGAAGTGGGATGACCCGATTCCTGGGGCTATGAGCTCACGCTGGAGAGCTCTAGTTGAAGATTTACCTTCGCTCACAAACTGCCAAGTACCTCGATATATTGCCTCGCCATTTCAACAAATTCAACTGCACGGATTCACTGATGCATCAATGCATGCCTATGGAGTCTACAGTCGGGTTGCAATTGGAGACCGTTTCCAGATCAGTCTTTTAGCTGCGAAAACAAGAGTGGCCCCACTCAAGCCAGTATCCATTCCACGTTTGGAACTGAATGCTGCTCTGCTCCTTACCCGTTTACTGACCATAATCAAAACTTCATTAACAATTTCTATTTACAGCACCAACTGCGGGACAGATTCAAAGATAGTGCTACACTGGCTATCAGCACCACCACGGCACTGGAACACATACGTCTACAACAGAACCGCTGAGATACTCAACGACTTTCCACGTAGCTGCTGGAGCCATGTACGTTCGGAGGATAACCCTGCTGATTGTGCCTCCAGAGGACTTCACCCATCCAAACTTTTGGAGCATGGACTCTGGTGGAAGGGTCCATCCTGGCTGGCCATGCAACAATCCGAATGGCCACCGTCAACCAGCAAGTTTCGAGTCTTGTCTAATCCTGAGGTCGACATTGAGAAACGTTCAAACCAACCAACAACTCTACATAGCTTTCCTGATGAAAGTATCGCCGAGTTGCTAATCAACAAGATTTCATCGTGGACGCGTTTGGTTAGAGTAACTAGCTATTGTTATCGCTTTGTTCACAGACTCCGCTCACCTAATGAGGCTACGTCTAAATTTCTTACGTCAACAGAGCTACAGGCAGCACAATTCCAACTCATTCGGCATGTCCAACGAAAGGCGTTTCATAAGGAGTACCAGAACCTAGAGGATCGATGTCAGATTCATTCTAAATCGCAACTAATACGATTTTCCCCATTTCTTGATGATTATGGACTAATGCGAGTAGGAGGACGAATCGAGAAGTCTACTCTTGGTTACACCGCCAAGCATCCAATTTTGATTCCAAAGAGTTCTCCAATTGCTGTATTACTCGTACGACATTTTCATGTCATCAATTTCCACACCGGAGTTGATGCAACATTCATCAATATTCGTCAGCAGTATTGGATCATGGGTGCACGAAACCTCGTCAGAAAGGCCATTTTGCGATGCAAACGCTGTTTTCTCCAACGTAGGGCCACCAGCCACCAGATAATGGGAGAGTTGCCTACTCCTCGAGTTCAAGCAAGTCGCTGCTTTCAACATACAGGCTTGGATTATGCTGGTCCCATCTCAATCAAGGAGTCAAAGGGACGCACACCACGGATCGGAAAGGCATGGTTTGCAATATTCATATGTCTAACAACTAAGGCACTTCATATTGAAGTTGTAAGCGACCTAACTACCAAGGCCTTTATCGCAGCATTTCAACGGTTCATTGCCCGCCGATCAAAGCCAACCGATCTTTACTCAGATAACGGAACCACCTTTCATGGCAGTAAACGTTTATTAGATGACATGCGACTTTTGGCCATAAAGCAAACTGGAGATGAAGAGTTAGCCAACTTTTTCGCCAACGAAGGAATTGCTTGGCACTTCATACCACCTTCTGCACCCCATTTTGGGGGTTTATGGGAAGCGGGAGTTCGATCAATTAAACTACATATGAGACGTGTTTTGGGAACAACAGCTTTAACGTTCGAGGAACTTTCTACAGTCTTAACGCAGATTGAAGCCATCCTCAATTCACGCCCTCTTTGCCCATCAGGGGACAATACTCTAGATCCGCTCACGCCTGCTCATTTCTTGACTGGAACTCCCTATACAGCGCTACCGGAACCTTCACGCCTTGAGATCCCCATAAACCGATTAGAACGCTGGAATCAATTGCAAGCGATGGTTCAAAGTTTTTGGAAACGCTGGCATATGGAGTATCTGACATCTCTACAGGAACGTACAAAGTGGCATTTGGCGAATGACAACTTAAGCGTCGATACCCTAGTCGTACTGAAGGAATCTCATCTACCACCATCCAAATGGATTCTAGGACGTATCACTGAAGTGCATGCTGGTCAAGATGATAGGGTCAGGGTTGTTACAGTAAAAACCGCCCAGGGAGTTTTCAAACGCCCAATAACAAAGGTTGCTGCACTGCCTCTTTGCTGAACAACCGTTCAGGGGGGCCGGTATGTTTGGGACCCAGACACCCTGTACATATATTCTTAATCATACTTTGTTCTTATATTTAGTTCGGTGCGTTATCTAATATTGTTATCCAGAAGCACACGCATATAGACAAAGCGCAGCTTGACTTATTATGTATGCGTGAAAGCTTTGCCTAAACGCATGCTGAGCGCCGTTTAATATTATATGTATTCGTAAAAGCTTTACCGAAACGCATGGTTACAGCCAGTACTTTTCCATGCCTAAACTTTAACTGTATCTTGTTTACAACCTAATTCTGGCTACTCTTGTATTTTTGCAAGAACGTACAGTCAGTCATACTTTTGTTATCAATGCAACCACAGCGCATCGCGATCACCTGATTAACTTAAATGTTCGGTGAAATCAAATATATATCAAATTAAACAGTGACACTTCTGGCGTTTCATTAATGAACACCAGTATTAAAACCGGTAAAAAGAGGCCTGCTTGCATAGGGGTTACGGATGCGGCAGGGGTGTACGCTGCCTTAAAGATTCTCCGATGCAGATGGGGTTGCCACCAAATATCTTCCTTCCAAATTTGGTGACTCTAGCTCAAAGGTGGCTGGGGGCGGTATGGGTGGGCGTGGCATCCAAAGTTTTGATGCAGATCTGTGTGGAATGTCAATTGCTATCTTCATACCAAATTTGGTGACTCTAGCTCGAAAATTGTAAAAAGTGGGGAAAGGGGGGCTGGGAGTGGTATGGGTGGGCGTGGCATCCAAATTTTTGCTGCAGATCTTTGTGAAATGTCAATTGCTATCTTCCTTCCAAATGTGGTGACTCTAGCTCGAAGTTTTTAAAAAGTGGGGAAAGGGGGCTGGGGGCAGTATGGCTGGGTGTGGCATCCAAATTTTCGATGCAGATCCTTGTAGAATGTCAATTGCTATCTTCCTTCCAAATTTGGTGACTCTAGCTCGAAAATTATTAAGAGTGGGGAAAGGGGGCTGGGAGTGGTATGGGTGGGCGTGGCATCCAAATTTTTGCTGCAGATCTTTGTGAAATGTCAATTGCTATCTTCCTTCCAAATTTGGTGACTCTAGCTCGAAAATTGTAAAAAGTGGGAAAAGGGGGGCTGGAGGCGGTATGGGTGGGCGTGGCATCCAAATTTTTGCTGCAGATCTTTGTGAAATGTCAATTGCTATCTTCCTTCCAAATTTGGTGACTCTAGCTCGAAAATTATTAAGAGTGGGGAAAGGGGGCTGGGGGCGGTATGGGTGGGCGTGGCATCAAAATTTTTGCTGCAGATCTATGTGGAATGTCAATTGCTACCTTCATACAAAATTTGGTAACTATAGCTCACAGTTTGTAAAAGGTGGGGAAAGGGGGTGGAAGGGGTGCGCGTGGCTCCAAAACTTTGATGCAGTTCTTAGGGGGTCATCATCACCTATCTTGGCACCAAACTTGGTGGCTCTAGCTCAAAAACTGTGGGAGATATAAGCTTTTTTGACTTTAAAATGCGGGGGGCTGGGGGCGGAATGGAGGCGTGGCTCCAAAATTCTTGATGCAGTTTTTTGGGGGTTGCTAGTAGATATCTTCTTGCCAAATTTGGTAGTTCTAGCTGTAAGGAAGTGTGAAATATTCGGATTTATCGTTTTTGAGTTATCGAATTTATCGATTTGCCAGCCCCCCAGTTATCGTAGAACCCCAATCTTGACACTTAATTTACTTTCCCATAGATAAAGAGAATTGGAAAGTTTCAAGTCTCTAGCTTGAAGGGTGTGGAAAAAACTTGCGTTCATACAGACGGACAGACACCATGACGGACATTGCACAAACCCAATATACTCTTTACCTTCGGTATCGAGTATAAAAACCACAACAACAAACAACATCAACAGTTATCGCGGGCGTCTGCCCAACAATAACAAAAATGCACGAGCCACCGGACATAAGAACATACGGAGTAAAATCCAACAACACAATTCTAGGCGAACCGAAATATATTACAATAAAACGAAACGACAACAACACTTTTGAAAAAGTTTCACCGTTTGTCATCAAGAAAACAATAGATTACGCTTGTAACGGAGAAAACGAGACATGCAAAAAAACGAAAGACGGCTCACTCTTGATCAAAACAAAAAACCATTACCAAGCTATTCAACTATTAAAACTAAAACTTATGACAACTATTGAAATCACCGTCACCGAACACAAAACACTTAACTCCACCAAGGGAGTCATATACAGCAACGACCTGCGAAACATAAGCGAAACTGAAATTCTTCTAGAACTAAAATCGCAAAACGAAACAGAAGTCAAAAATATTAAAAAAAACAACCAATAAACACCAACACATATGAAAACAACACCACACTCACAGAAACCGGACTAATAATAATTAATTTTGCAACATACAAACTCCCCGAAAAACTAAGAATTGGCTACGAATCAGTACGCGTACGCCCATACATCCCACTACCCCTGCAAGGCAAAAAATGCCTCCGCTTTGGTCACCCATCTCCAGTCTGCAAAGGCATAGAAACATGCATAAACTGCTCAAACGCCAAACATACAATTGAAAACGAGCGATGCAAAAACGAAAAAAGTTGTCTAAACTGCAACAACAACCCAGACATCGATCACCAACACAGCCCCCTCGACCGCAAGTGCCCCACATTCATGAAACAACAAGAATTAACAGCTATAAAAATCAAAGAAAAAACAGACCACAAAACCGCACTTAAAATTTATCACAACCGACACGGCCAACACATCAAAACATCCTATGCAAAAACTCTCGCCAATACAACACAACACTCAACTATCACGCAAACACCAAACACACATACACCAACTAACACACCGCCAATCACCCGGCTAACAACACCATCTGCTACAACACACCAAACCATCTCAACCATCTCTGCTACACCCCACAAAAAAGACACACTTAATCCAACCCCCCACACAACACCACCAAACAAAACACCACCAGCCTCTTTATAGCGACCATTGGAACCAGAAGACATGGAAACCGAAAACACATACCACACCAACGCAGCAAACAAACCATACAAATCACTCCTAACCGAAGATCTAAAACTAAAACTTTATTCTAAAGATAAGCACAACTCTCTCTCCACCACTCTCAAAACAACCAAATCAAACACAAAAACCAAAACAAAACCTTCAAACAAGAACAAGCTCTCGAAAAATAGCGATAGCGACTCCATTTAAAAAACAAGTGGAAACGTTGCAGTCGGACGCAACCGACTGCGGCATACTCGATACCAGTATTAAAACAGGTAAAAAACGGCCTGATTGCAAAGGGGTACGGATGGGGCAGGGGTGTACGCTGCCTTAAAGATTTTCCGATGCAGATGGGGATGCCACCAGCTATCTTCCTTACAAATTTGGTGACTCTAGCTGAAAGTTTGTAAGAGCTGTTGAAAGGGGGGCTGGGGGCGGTATGGGTGGGCGTGGCATCCAAATTTTAACTGCAGATCTTTGTGAAATGTCAATTGCTATCTTCATACCAAATTTGGTGACTCCAGCTCAAAATTTGTAAAAAGTGGGGAAAGGGGGGCTGGGGGCGGTATGGGTGGGCGTGGCATCAAAATTTTTGCTGCAGATCTATGTGGAATGTCAATTGCTACCTTCATACAAAATTTGGTGACTATAGCTCAAAGTTTGTAAAAGGTGTGGAAAGTGGGTGGAAGGGGTGCGCTCGGCTCCAAAACCTTGATGCAGTTTTTTGGGGGTCGTTGCAATCTATCTTCCTGCCAAATTTGGTGGCTCTAGCTCCACAACTCTGGAAGATACACGCATTCCCGTTTTTGACGAAGCGTTGGGGCATCTGGGGGCGGCTAGGGTGGTATTGGTGGGCGTGGCATCCAAACTTTTGATGCAGTTTTTGGGGGGTCATCATCACCTATCTTGGCACCAAATTTGGTGGCTCTAGCTCAAAAACTGTGGGAGATATAAGCTTTTATGATTTTAAAATGCGGTGGGGCTGGGGTGGAATGGGTGGGCGTGACTCCAAAATTTTGATGCAGTTTTTTGGGGTTCATTACCAGCTATCTTCCTACCAAATTTGGTGGCTCTAGCTCCACAAATCTGGAAGATACACGCATTCTCGTTTTTGACGAAGCGTTGGGGCAGCTGGGGGCGGCTAGGGCGGTATTGGTGGGCGTGGCATCCAAACTTTTGATACAGTTTTTGGGGGGTCATCATCACCTATCTTGGCACCAAATTTGGTGGCTCTAGCTCAAAAATTGTGGGAGATATAGGCTTTTTTGACTTTAAAATGCGGGAGGGCTGGGGGCGGAATGAGGAGGCGTGGCTCCAAAAGTTTTGATGCATTTTTTTGGGGGTTGCTATTAGCTATCTTCTTACCAAATTTGGTAGTTCTAGCTGTAAGGGTGTGTGAAATATGCGGATTTATCGTTTTTGAGTTATCGAATTTATCGATTTGCCAGCCCCCCAGTAATCGTAGAACCCCAATCTTGACACTTTAATTTACTATCCCATAGATAAAGAGAATTGGAAAGTTTAAAGTCTCTAGCTTGAAGGGTGTGGAAAAAACTTGCGTTCATACAGACGGACAGACGGACAGACAGACAGACGGACAGACACCATGACGAACATTGCACAAACCCAATATACTCTTTACCTTCGCTATCGAGTATAATTAGCCCCACCAATTAAACACAAAGCTCACTGTAAACCCCCTCTCATTCATAACCTTTTTATACCCTTAACCCATAAAATGGGTAAATGAGGGTATAATGGTTTTGTGCAAAAGTATGTAACAGGCAGAAGGAAGCATCTCCGACCCCATAAAATATGTATATTCTTGATCAGCATCAACAGCCAAGACGATAAAGCCATGTCTGTCTGTCTGTCCGTCTGTCTGTCCGTCTGTCTGTCTCTGTCTGTCTCAGAGACTACAAGAGCTAGAGACTTCTGCTTTTATATTTAAGTTCTCCTATACCATGAGCAGAACAAGTTTGCTTCAAATTATCGATTACTATTCTGGTTTCCTATATACACATAATATCGATAACAATAAAATATCGAATTTGGAAAATGTAAAAATGAGGGTTGAAATAATGGGTAACGATAGAACTTTTCTGAAAAATTCGTCCAAATCGGTTAAGAAACACCGGATACATCTAATTTTATCGATTGAAGTTAAGTCAGTATACCAAAGTCAATTATAAATTTAATTTACATATTTATTGCAACTGGGTTCAGGGTATCTTCCTGTCGGGCTCTCCCGACTAGAGCCTTCTTACATGTTAAATATATATTTATTTAAACTAATACTAATACAATGTCTCTAAAATGCATACAATGGAATATACGCGGATATGTAAACAACTACAGTGAGCTTCAAACACTTATAAGAAACTTTAACCCTAACATAATAGCACTACAAGAAACCCACCTAAAATTTACAACAAACATTCCCATACCCATCAACTACTCACTCCACACCCTGAACACCTCCCAACACTATGGTGGTGTAGCAATACTTACACACAATTCCCTACAAATAAAACCCTTGCCCTTAGCAAATGACTTCGATGCAATCTGCGTGGAAGTTTCATCCAAAAAGAAAATAAAAATAATATCAGCCTACATCCCACCAACAAAAAATTTCAACTTAACAAACCTAAGAAACGTCCTCAATCACGACCCTCATATTGGGCGACTTTAACAGTTGGCACCAACTATGGGGATCAACAAAGAATAACAAAAAAGGCAATACCATCGCATGCTTCATAAATAACTCAAGCCTCACGCTACTTAACGACAAATCACCTACACACTTATCAACACACAACACATTTACTAACATAGACCTCTCACTTTGCACATCAGACATTATTACAGATATTACTTGGAAAATAACTAACGATCTAAACGGAAGCGACCACTTTCCAATATTAATCACAATATGCCAACAAAATAGACTAGACCATAAGAAATCAAAGTTCAATTTAGACAAAGCCAACTGGCAGAAATTCTACTTCCTTACAAACGACCTCAATACAAAAATTAATACATCAACAAACATAAACAAAGAAACAGCCAACATAAATAAAATCAAAATCAATGTCCCCTGGTGGAACAACACACTAATAATTATATAAAAAAAAAAAAAAAAAAACAAAGCATGGCAAAACCTCAAAAGAGACATTAACCAAAAAAACATAATAACATTTAAAAAAACCAATGCGCGCTACAGAAGAGAAATCAAAATATCAAAACAAAAATCTACAGCCCAATTTACAGGAGACATCAACCCAAACACACCCACCGCAAAAATATGGTCCAACATCAGAAAATTCTGCGGATTTAACCCCCCCAAAGCCATACACTCTATCATAGACCCACAAACCCACCAGAATATTACTGTCAAACAAGAAATAGCTAACACCTTCGCCCTAAACTGGGTCCAGCGACACAAACTTCTCACCCGAATTTTTCAACATAAAATACTCGACAATATACACACCAACAAATAACACACCCTCACAAACAGCTCAATTGATAGAAACAAATATAACAATGATCGAAATGGAATCTGCGCTACGCAAACTCTCAGGCAAAACACCAGGTGAAGATCGCTATCATACCCAATGATCAAAAACTCCTCACCTACCCTCAAACAAAGACTTCTTAACCACTTTAACACTATTCTACAAAACTACCTTCCCAAAACCTACAAAACTAGCCTAACAATACCCATACTAAGACCCAACACCGACAAAACATCCATCAACTCATACAGACCTATCTCTCTCAACCCATGCATCAGCAAACTACTTGACAAAATATTAGCCAAGAGGATCTGGTGGTTTGTAACCACCAACAACCTCATTCACCAACACCAAATGGGCTTTAAACAGGGAAAATCCGTTATAGATTGTCTACTTTACGTAGACCATCTGATAGCTGGCTCTCTCGCAAAAAAAAGCCACAGCTCTATAATATTTTTAGACTTTTCTAAAGCTTTTGATAGAGTGGGAGTACACTCCATTATCAACCAAATAAATGAATGGAAAATAGGGCCAATTATAATCAACTACATAAAAAATTACATGACCAACAGGAAAATAAAAACAAGAGTAGGGAACTGCACATCAGACACTCACGCACTACACAACGGAATACCGCAGGGATCACCGATCTCAGTAATACTCTTTCTCATTGCCTACAACAAATTAGCAACTACCACAACACGTCAAAAAAACATAAAATTCTGCGCACTTGCAGACGACTTTCACCTAATACTCAACCACAATAAAAGCAAAACTGACAACATCAACCTTAATACTCTGTTTAACAATGTCGAGAACTGGTGCGCCCAATCCGGAGCTATGCTCTCCACAAACAAATGCAAACACATACACATTTGCCATAAACACAATTGCATGGTACAGATAACAACACACAATACCCAAAGTCGCAAACATGCGAATCCTAGGACTTTACATAAACCAAAAATACAAATGGGATACACATATAGATAAAACAGTTCCAGCACTCCACAAAAGACTGAACATAATAGAATGCCTCGCATCTCCAAAATTCAACTGCAACACGTACACCCTCATTGCCAACTTTAAAGCACTAATCCTATCAAAAATCGACTTCGGTCTTATTTTCTACGGAAATGCACCCAACACCAGACTAAACAAGTAAGAAGGCTCTAGTCGGGAGAGCCTGACTAGAAGATATCCTGAACCCAGTTGCAATAAATATATTTAATTTATATAAGACTTTGGTATACTGGCTTATCTTCCATCGATTAAGTTCAATATCTCCGGTGTTTCTTAACCGATTTGGACGAAATTTTCAGAAAAGTTCTATCATTATCCATTACTTCAACCCTCATTTTTAGATTTTCCAAATTCGATATTTTATTATATATGTATATCGGAAACCAGAATAGTTTTCGATAATTTGAAGCAAACTTGTTCTGCTCATGGTATAGGAGAACTTAAATACAAAATCTGAAGTCTCTAGCTCTTGTAGTCTCTGAGATCCATGCGTTCATACAGACGGACAGACGGACAGACAGACGGACATGGCTATATCGTCTCGGCTGTTGATGCTGATCAAGAATATATATACTTTATAGGGTCGGAGATGCTTCCTTCTGCGTGTTACATACTTTTGCACAAAACCATTATACCCTTATTTACCCATTTTATGGGTTAAGGGTATAAAAAAATACAAACAATTATAAACAGCGGAATAAGAACGGCTCTTGGCGCATATAGGACAACACCGGTCAACAACCTACTGACAGAAACCAACACTCCACACATCACTCAAAGATTTAACCTACTCACCAACAAAACAGCCAAGAACCTCATTTTCTCCAACAATTCACCAATGCACACAATAATAAACATACACAAATATGCACAAAAAAGCAACTCAGCAATTTCAAGAACAATAAACTTCTGTCTCACCCACAACATCGCTTACAAGCCCACCAAAATAATAAAAACAAATATACCCCCCTGGTACCTTAAACGCAGTACAATAGACACAACCCTACACCAATAACTAAAAACACCACCAACCCCCTCGTGTTCCAAAAACACTTTTTAGAACTCAAAGAGAAACACACCCAATACCACTTTATTTACACCGACGGGTCTAAATCCGCCCACAACACCTCATTCGCCATCACAACAAAAGACACCATAATCAAAAGAGGGATTCTTCCTACTTGCACATCAATTTTTACAGCAGAAATAATAGCCATATTCGAAGCACTTAAAACAGTATCACAAAAAAACGGCAAAAGAATCATTTGTTCTGATTCTCTATCCTCACTAAAGTCAATACGAAACATAGAAAACTTCAGCTACTACCCAAAAACCATTAGAACACTACTGTTAAGACACCAAAACAAAGTAAAACTAATGTGGATCCCGAGCCACAGTAACATCAAAGGCAATGAGTTCGCAGACATACACGCCAAAAAATCAATAGAATACCCACTTATCACCACTAAAAATATAAACATAACAGACATAAACAAATACTTCAAAAACTAGAAACTATCTCAATACAGCAATACCCAACATCAAACTGGTACAAAAGTATTAACCCAAACAACACAAATATCTTACAAACTTTCAGAACCATAAAACAAAACGAAATACCCAGACTTGACCAAAAAAAAAAACTCATTAGACTAAGACTGGGACACACAAAAATCACAAACCAACACTACATAGACAAAAACATAACTAACCACTGCCCCCGTTGCAATTCTGCAACAAACCTCAAGCACATCTTAACCCAATGCCCATCCCTAAGAACAGCACGAACCAATCTCCTCCAAAACAAAAACCCTTTTGACATCCTAACAGACCCATCCATAGACAACATCAAACTTATAATAGACTTCTTAAAAAAACAGACCTTTACAACAAAATATTAAAGCAACAATAAACAAGCAAGAAGGCTCTAGTCGGGAGAGCCCGACTAGAAGATACCCTGAACCCAGTTGCAATACATATATTTAATTTATATAAGACTTTGGTATACTGGCTTATCTTCCATCGATTAAGTTCAATATCTCCGGTGTTTCTTAACCGATTTGGACGAAATTTTCAGAAAAGTTCTATCATTATCCATTACTTCAACCCTCATTTTTAGATTTTCCAAATTCGATATTTTATTGTTATCGATATTATGTGTATATCGGAAACCAGAATAGTTATCGATAATTTGAAGCAAACTTGTTCTGCTCATGGTATAGGAGAACTTAAATACAAAATCTGAAGTCTCTAGCTCTTGTAGTCTCTGAGATCCAAGCGTTCATACAGACGGACAGACGGACAGACAGACGGACAGACGGACATGGCTATATCGTCTCGGCTGTTGATGCTGATCAAGAATATATATACTTTATAGGGTCAGAGATGCTTCCTTCTGCCTGTTACATACTTTTGCACAAAACCATTATATCCTTATTTACCCATTTTATGGGTTAAGGGTATAAAAATAGACTTACTTACTACACCTAACTAACCAAAAATGTAAATATTAAATATAAAACTGTACATACCTAATTATAAATAGCTAAAGGCTACGCCAGCCATGCTAACCCACTACTAGTTTTTTAAGTTTAAAACTTTAAGCTAGTAATAATAAATAAATAAAATTAAATATTTTTTCCTATAAATATTGTTACTTTCATGAATAACAAGTAAGAAGGCTCTAGTCGGGAGAGCCCGACTAGAAGATACCCTGAACCCAGTTGCAATAAATATATTTAATTTATATAAGACTTTGGTATACTGGCTTAGCTTCCATCGATTAAGTTCAATATCTCCGGTGTTTCTCAACCGATTTGGACGAAATTTTCAGAAAAGTTCTATCATTATCCATTACTTCAACCCTCATTTTTAGATTTTCCAAATTCGATATTTTATTGTTATCGATATTATGTGTATATCGGAAACCAGAATAGTTATCGATAATTTGAAGCAAACTTGTTCTGCTCATGGTATAGGAGAACTTAAATACAAAATCAGAAGTCTCTAGCTCTTGTAGTCTCTGAGATCCACGCGTTCATACAGACGGACAGACGGTCAGACGGACAGACGGACAGACAGAAGGACATGGCTATATCGTCTCGGCTGTTGATGCTGATCAAGAATATATATACTTTATAGGGTCGGAGATGCTTCCTTCTGCCTGTTACATACTTTTGCATAAAACCATTATACCCTTATTTACCCATTTTATGGGTTAAGGGTATAAAAATCAGTTCTTTACTTTGTAACAAACCAAGTATTTTACTCATCATCAAGGAATTCCCCCTCCGTAGTCCAACTAGTTACAAGTTCTAGTTGCGACGCATTTTAAGCAGTCAGTTTATGTACTGAATGCTTACAAAACAAATATACACAAACATTTAGGTGACCCCGACACAGGACTCCTACGAAGGATCTTGTCTTCAACATATTGCTCGCTACTCCTGCGACCACGTCACACGGTTGCGAATAGATGCTTAATGCAGCTCAGGCCGAGCGAATAAAACACTTCCACCGGGTCGGGAGTAATCAAAGAGCTATATACAACAACATAACAAACGCGATTCTGGTAGCTTAGTCATTGTCAACAAGGCGACAAAATGAGCACAAAGAAATCACTCGTATTGGAAGATGTCCTAGATGCTCAGGAAGAAATAAGCCAGGAGGTATCAAGGCTTATAAAGAACACAAAAAAGGACCCAGCAGAGCGGAAGGCAAAACCTGGCTACTACCAAGCCAAGGCCAAAATCCCTGAAGAACAGTGAACTATTTTCAAGAACAACAATGTCTTGATCAAAAACTCTAAGTTAGAGGAGTCTCACCCATACCACAAGTTTTCCGAAGAGGTTCACGATTTGGTTCAAAAAACCAGAACTTACTTAAAGGAACAAGCTGATATTGCTGATCAGTCTAGCAGCAAGAGGACGGAGCCAAGGACCGCCATTGCTGCAGGAATTGTCGATGCCAAAGAAAACTCGAATGCCAAGCTAGTTGCATTGTGCCGTCGGCAAAAGGCGATGATTGAGTCATTAAATCGCGCCATTCAACACAAGCCCCTTAATGCAGAAATTGTAAACTCATTATGGGCAAAACCTCAAGAGGTCCACTTCCAAATATACGAGGAGCTTGAGGACCCGGAGGAAGCAGGCTATGCCGCCACTGACTATCTCAAAGCAGAAGCTGAGGTTAGGAACGTACTGACAGACAAGTCAAATGGTACGGTGTCCGATAACATTAACTTGCCACGCATCTCCATGCCAAATTTGATGGTGATATACTCAAGTGGTCTCAGTTCTTTGATATGTTTTCATGTATGATACATGAAACTAGAATGCCAACCATACGTAAAATGTGGTACCTCAAGACCAGCGTAATCGGAGAGGCGGAAAGACTAATCCGTCACATTGATCTCAAGGAGGAAAATTACCTCTTAGCATGGGAAATCTTAGTTGATGCGTACAATAATCCTAGAGATATTGCTTCTAGGATATTGAATCGTCTTCTGCTGCAACAAACCTGCAGCGACGATGTGAAGTCTTTAAAAGAACTGCACATCACAACAGTTGAGTCATTAGCTTCGTTGAAGGGACTCGGGATTGACATCTCAACATGGGATCCAATCATCATTGCCATCCTCAGAAACAAACTGGATGGCACAAACAAAACCCTATATGAACAATCATTGGGTAACACCAAGGAAATCCAGCCACTGGACACCATGCTCCAGTTCCTCGAACAGCGAGTTCGAGTCATGGCTACTGGAAAAAAAGCCTCTGCGACTTATAAGAAGGAGCCTAAAAATACAACATGTGCCTCGACTTCAAGTGCACCCAAAGGATGTCTTTATTGTAAAAAGACAGGTCACTATTTATCCAAATGTGACGACTTTCGCGCTAAAACAGTTAGCGAACGTCTTAATTGGGTGCAACGACAAAGGTTATGCGTCAACTGTTTTAAAAATGACCATAAGACGAATGCTTGCCCTAGCAAGTTCAGTTGTTTTAAATGCAACAAGAAACACCACACAGTGCTACATTTGGAGAACGCTATTGCTTCAGCAGCAGAGCCACACGCACAAAGTGGGCATCCGCTAACAACCAAAATTACAACTTACTTGCAACAGCCAAGGTAGTTGTACAAGCAAATAATGGACAGCAGGCAACATTCAAGGCACCCCTGGACTCTGGTTCACAGATCAACGTCAATTCTGAAAGGCTAGTGACAATGCTGGCACTAAAACGTCCTGACACAACTCTCCGGATTGAAGGCATCGGAGGAAATACAAGGATCAGCAAAGCTCGTGTAAATGTGACAATTAAGTCACTACACAGCAATTTTACGATGCGAATGGAAGCATTTGTACTACCAAATATAATATCGGATCAGCCTGCCCAACCGATCAACAATTCGAGTTGGATCATACCGAGCAATTTACCACTTGCTGACCCGTACTTTAGAAAACCAAGCAAATTCGATCTGTTGATTGGAGCAGAGCATTATTACTCAATAATACTCCCTCAGCAACACAGAATATTACATTCTGGACCAATTATGCAAAAGACCGAATTCGGTTGGATTGTTGCAGGAAAAGTTAAGGCAGCAAATGAATCATCAGTCATTTGTGCGGCAGCAACTAATGAGGAAACTAATAAACTATTAGAGCGATTTTGAACACTGGACAACATGGAAACAGCAGAGAAACACCGAACACCTGTTGAGGCTCATTGCGAAAAGCATTTTTTGGAGAATTTGCAGTTAGCAGTGGACAGGCGACTCATTGTGAAGCTTCCATTTTCTGAACACTATTCAGCCCTGGGAGATTCCATGGAGATTGCGACAAGACGATTTTTATCTTCGGAGCGCAGAGCTTCTTCAGATACTTGGAAGCAATATGCAGCGTTCATGTCAGAATATGAGGATCTAGGACACATGAAAGAAGTGTCACCACAACAGATTCCCAGAAGTCATTACTTCATCCCTCATCATTGTGTGCAAAAACCAGATAGCAGCACTACAAAGCTACGAGTAGTTTTTGATGCATCCTGCAAGACATCGAAAGGAAAGCCACTTAACGACATATTGCATGTAGGACCCACGGTGCAAAGTGGCCTAATGTCAATCTTGTTAAGATTCAGAACACACAAATATGTGTTCACTGCGGACATTAAAAAAATGTACCGCCAGATTTGGATCAATCCAGAGAACCAATTTCACCAGATGATTGTTTGGAGAAACAATCCCAAGGAGCAGTTAAGGTACTATAGACTCAAAACAGTTACATACGGCACGGCCTCAGCTCCATTTTTAGCAACAAAGTGTCTGAATCAATTGGGCGCAACACATATGGACAAATCACCAGTAGGAGCCACTGCATTAGTAAATGACTTCTACGTAGACGACTGCCTCACAGGAGCAGACTCAGTCCAAGAAGCGTTGTTAAAGACCCTGCGTCCCAAAGGAGACCATTTTTGTGGCCGCGCTCAGAGCAGCACAGCTACGAAAATAACTAAGCGTGTCGTTTGCTCTGAGCTGGCACAAATCTTCGATCCCCTAGGCTTATTCACTCCCGTCGTTGTGAAAGCCAAAATCTTCATGCAACGACTCTGGGAAGACAAACTCGACTGGGATGACGAATTACCCATATCCCTTCAGAAAGACTGGAAGGACTATCGAGAGGACTTGAAGAGCCTAAATTCGATGCAAATTCCCCGACATTTATACGACGGAAAGGTTCCAGTCACAAAGGAACTGCACACATTTGTGGATGCATCGGAACGCGCTTATGGCGCAGCAATATACGTTCGCGCAACGTACAAGAATAAACAAATTTCTGTGCGGTTGCTATGCTGAAAATCTCGAGTAGCCCCAACGGCAAAGCAGTCACTCCCGCGACTAGAACTTTGTGCTGCATTATTGGGTGCTGAGCTCGCGGACACAATTCGACGGGACCTCAACTTGAACTCCAACACAGTACCAGGATACTTTTGGTCAGATTCTACGGTCGTCCTGTCATGGATCAATGCAGCTGCCTCCACATTCCATACATTTGTGGCCAACCGGATAGCTAAGATCCAAGCACTAACAAGCCAAAATCAATGGCGTCATGTGTCATCCGCTAACAACGCAGCGGATGTTCTTTCAAGAGGAATATCTGCACGTAGATTAACTGAGCATAATCTATGGCTATATGGACCACTGTTCCTGCATGGGTCTCCAGATAAATGGGCAACCATACCCAACATCATTCCGAGCAACCTGGAAAGGAAAACAAAACATATAAGCCTGGCAATATCCCCATCTACAATAGGTGAGGAATTGTACACTTGCAGACACAGTCATTCGTTCCACAAGTTACAACGCATTGTGGCTTACATGTTACGCTTCTGCTACAATAAACAGAGATCAGCAACTGTCACTCTAAGCGTCGAGGAGTTGAATCACGCTCGCAACGTAATTTTGCGGACAATACAACAAGTGGAATTTGCTGCTGAGCTAAAATCGCTGCAGCGTCACAATATGGTGGAAAAAGGAGTTCCATTTCATCGCTGTCCCCCCTACAAGGATCCGATGGACTTATACGAGTTGGTGGCAGATTGGATCAAGCCCCACTCCCTTACAATGCAAGGCACCAGATTCTGCTGCCCTACAATGATCCAATAGTAAAAATGCTGTTGAAAGATCTCCATGAGGACAATATGCATTCCGGGCCCAAGCCTTACGAGCAACCACTAGACAACAATATTGGATCCTCAACGACAAAACAATGTCAAGGAATATTATTCACAACTGCGTGACATGCAACAAGTCAAGGCCCAAGTTAATGAACCAAATTATGGGTAATTTGCCAGCCGATCGAGTAACACCAACACGCCCATTTCTTACAACAGGCGTAGATTAATGCGGGCCAATCTGGATTCACAACAAGCTTCGAGGAAAAAGACCAGACAAGGCATACATAGCCGTATTCTGCTGTTTCTCTACAAAGGCGGTTCACCTTGAACTGGTAAGCGATCTGACCACAAACGCCTTTTTGGGAGCGTTGCGACGCTTCTTAAGTCGCCGTGGCAAATGTCAAACAATTCATTGTGACAATGCAACCAACTTCGTTGGAGCAAACAACCAGCAACCAGTGCAACAAAAAACAAGTTGCCTTCAAATTTATTCCAGCACGCGCGCCATCGTTTGGAGGGTTATGGGAGGCTGCGGTCAACTCTGCAAAAAGATTTTTGGTCACCACAACCAATACCGCATCTCTAACATTTGAAGAATTAAATACGGTGATTATCGAAATTAAAGCAATCCTCAATTCTCGCCCAATCACACCCATGTCAAATGATCCAACGGATACAACCGCCCTCACTCCAGCACACTTTTTGATTGGGGAAACGTTGACTGCTCCCCCTGATGTAAACACGGACCGCAATGAAAAATCCTTGGTAAAGCGCTGGGAGTTAGTATCCAGACTAAAGCAAGGATTCTGGAAGCAATGGTCGGAAGAATACTTGCAAGAACTGCAAGCCAGGCGCAAGTGGAAATCTGTCAACTCCAACATAAAGGAAGGCATGCTGGTGCTAGTCAAGGAAGACAACATACCTGTGATGAGTTGGCCAATGGGACGCATTGTCAAAACATACCCAGGACAAGACAATTATGTCAGGGTGGTTGACGTTAAAACTGCCTCAGGCACCTACAAGCGCCCTATAAACAGACGGGCGCCACTATTTCCAGAAGACATGGCCAAAAAACGAACTATTAACGAAACAGAGGACACAGAGAACCATGATGCGCCACCCGTACAGCTAAAACGCCTTATGTCGCCAACAATCATATCATCCAATCTAATTCTTCTTCTCATGTTGCCCTTGGTGCTGACACAAAGCCTGGAATATTTTATGAAAAAATTGGAACAACAAAGAGAGCAATTTCCGACTGGACCATAGTTATATATTATGAATTGGAACCCTACTTGCGCGATATGAAGACATTCGACTTGGGAATAAAGGAGTTCAAATACATTTGCCCAGAACTAAAAAATGTGCACACATGTGATTCCATATCACAGCCTTTTCGGCACCTATTCGACGAATTACAAATGGCAAACGCACTCTTGCAACACACGCGAAAACGCCGATCACCATTTGATGCAGTTGGCAACATTGCAAACAGTCTATTTAGAGTTTTAGACTCGGACTACGCCAATAAAATGACCAAATTCATAGAGGAGGTAAAAACCAACGAAGCATTTCTACTACACTTACTGAAAAATAAAACATCAGTACTTGATTCAACTATCAACATTGTCAAAAAGACCAGATCTACATCGGACAAACGGCTAAAACTACTTGAACAACAAGTGGCTATCCTTAGCCAAAGCAGAGGAAGGTACACAGGCGCACATCTTACCGAGAATTACCTGGCACCGACAACTCAACTAACACTTCTGGCAGCCACTCTTCAGCGCATGCAATCAGAAATAGTGGACGTTCTGACAGGAATTCGCCAACATACAATCAGCCCAACGTTGATTTCTCCTAATCAACTAAAGGATCAATTGGATCAAATACGGGATCATTTGCCACCAGATCAAACGCTGCCTGTGACATCATCCAACGTAATTCAACTATACAGAATAATGCGAGCAGAAGGAACAACTACCGACACTCAGGTAATATTCAGAGTAATATTACCGCTAGTATCAACATCAAAATTAGAGCTGTTTAATATCGTGCCGATTCCGGTGTGGGACTCAACAAGTTGGAGATTGTTTGAGCTCAAAACACCTATAACAGCAGTTAACAACCTTAGGGATCAATTCATGGGATTGACTCAAGATGATCTACGACGCTGCCTCACACTACCAAATGAAGAATACATATGTTTTGACCACCAAGCTGTGTTCAATGTAAACAATCGTTGTGAGTTTCAGCTCTTTAACAACAAGACACCAACAGTGTGTCAAACAACTCACATAACCACCAAGATGGTTTGGGAAAAGACACACCAACCTAACAGGTGGATCTTTGCAACACATTCTGCAATGGAACTGCAAGCCGTATGCAACGGAACACCATCCGCAATACACCTAGAAGACACTGGAATACTCTCATTATCATCTGGTTGTACTGCACGCAACTTGGAGATTAGCATCAGTACGTTTGGCACTATCATAAGTCAAGTGAGGCCAAGTTACGCACACTTTGGTGAATTAATCAAGCCAAACATAACCCATGTACCTACGACAAATATTAACATCTCAGACTACAAGGTTCAAGAAGACAAGGATCTGGACGAATTACAGCAGAAGTTGGCAACCCTGAACAATCTAGAGTTGCCTTACCAATCAAGTTCAGTCCTACATAATCATATAGCATCGTATGCTGCCTTAGCTATCTCCATCATATTGCTATGTGCCTATGCAATGCGAAAGAAACGCCTATGGACTGTGCAACCAACGGTTCCCAGGAATGAAGTCATCAATACACCTGATCCAGCCGCATCACCAAGACGATTCACAATAGAACAAGATGATGGTTGAACACCTGTTCAATGGCCGGGAGAATATTTAGGCGTGTATACATTTAAGTCACAACCCACATAAATGACACACAATAATAAGTACAATTTAACTATGTCAAATACTGACCTATGTTTTTATATAAGGGAGAAGCCCCAATCTCGGACACTGAACAGAAGTCGGACACCCCCCTTTATTTTGCGAGTTTTGATGCTAGCGCGGTCTAATTACTGTGACAGATAGCTTTCAGTGCCGGCTTTCTTTTGACATGGTCTACAGGTGTTAATACCTAGTTTTGGCTAATTCAGAGACAAAAATTAAAATACCGATATTCCGACCTAAACTTTTTTAAATTTCAACGCTTATGTAATTGAATTATTCCCTGATTCAGCAAAGGTTAATACATTTTTTCTTATTCGTTTCATCATGCTCTTTCATATTCTGCAATCAAACATTTTTTTTTTTCAATATTTTGGGTTTTACATTCAAAAATGTTAAAACCGTGCTTTCTTCTAATCTGGACACTGTTGATGTTTCACAATTGAACACGATTAATTGTAATCGATATTTTCATTCAATTGTATCGATGATCGTGTCATCTTCATATAAATGTATCAAAATGAGCGCGCAACAAGAAATGGAAATTGAAATTTTATGGTTTAAATGAAAAAAACCAAATAAAGAAACTTTAAGTTGAATTTCATAGTTAATTGAATAAATAATTTCATAATAAATGGTTTTGATGAAAAAAAAACCCAAAAAAAAAAATAATTAGTTTGTTTACATATTTCGCGCCATATTAATAAGGTATGTGAGCAATGATGAGCATGCGATGTATAGATCGATACATCAATCGATATATCGGTGCATTACTTGCGATACTGCTCATTACGAGTAATAATAATTAATAAAATAATAAATTCGTTTGATTTTCATTGTTTAATTGCATAAAAAACAAATTCTTACATAAAAACAATGATTTGGCATTTTATTTTATTTTATTGGCTGCATTTTCACAAGATAAAAGGGGGTGTCCAACTTCGGGGCACTTTTTTGAAAATCGTGATTTTGAGTTTTTTCATTAAATGTGAAATATATCATTAAACATGAATGAAATGTGTATAATGCCTTATACCAATCGATGCGCAATTGAACAAGCTTTTCAACGATACTAACAGATAAGCTGTACGTTGATTTTGGACAGTCTTATGTCACAAAAACCAAAGGGGTGTCCAACATTAGGGCTTCTCCCTTATACATTAAAATTACAGCACACACAATATATGACAGACAATTATAATTTAACGAGGTCAATTAAATGCAACACCATACGTATTATTGTCTTAGCTACAAAAAACTGCTGATCACAGCGAAACCGACACATATACCTAGTTACCAAAACATCGGTCAGTCATCGCCAATATGCAATTCTGCATTGGCAAGCAATTGCTGCGTTTACAATAACCCAATTTATATTGATATTACACTTATGCAAACTAAGCTATTTTTTCCTATAAATATTGTTACTTTCATGAACAAAAATCAGTTCTTTACTTTGTACCAACAAACCAAGTATTTTACTCATCATCAAGGAATTCCCCCTCCGTAGTCCAACTAGTTACAAGTGCTAGTTGCGACGACTTTTAAGCAGTCAGTTTATGTACTGAATGCTTACAAAACAAATATACACAAACAATTTTGTTTGAACGAAGTGAGTTTCGGTGCGTACGGTAGGCCACTCCAATTAATACTGACTCTTGGTCTTTCTTTTACCTCGCCCCGAACCACACTCGGCGTCGTTTTTCGCCGCGTTCTAACTGTTCTTTTAAAACTACAAAAATGCATCAAAGAGGAGATAAAATATTTCTTAGTATGTCGCGGAATTTCAACATAAGAACAAAAACAGCATAACAACAACATAACAGCACTGCTACTGCTTTAACATTGCAACAAGCAATGACACGACACGGCCATGCTGACATTTACACGTCCTCGTGTACTCAACATTTGATGAAACATTCAATCCAACTTTTCCTTCACGGAAATTATTAACATTTATTCCATTCAATGTTTCACCTTTGCAAATTACAATAATTAAACAATCTTTTTGCAAATACATAAATTTTCATTTCTTTTGACCAAAATTTTAAACTTAATTCATTATTTCACCATCGTCTCACTTGGACGGATAACCATCGTTCCACTTAGACGGATAACCATCGTCTCACTTGGACGGTTCACTTTCAGTCTCCACTTGACCCTTTTGCGAGCTTGAACTTTAATCGTCAATGTCAAACTCTTGGGGAACACTTCCCTCTGGAAGTTTTCTAATGTCTTCATGACCAATATTTATATAGTCGCTTGCTTGATAACGACTTCAACATATACCTATCACCATCTAAGACTTCAACTACCAGAAACGGTCCATTAAATTGTGGGTCGAGTTTGGTTTGGTGTTTCTCCTAATTTTTTAGAAGGACATAATCACCAACACTGTTTCTTACTACGGCGGCCTTGGATTTATCAAATCGATTTTTATTGTAAGAGGTTAAGGATTTTATAGTGCAACTGGCTCGAGCCCTTGAAGTGTCTAAGTGTCCAATGGAGGAGCTAATCCAAGAGGTCGAGCTTCTTTTCCTATTAACATCTCTAAGGGACTTGCATCAGTTGACCCATTAATAGTGCAGTTTAACGCTAGCTGTACATCGCCAAGAGCTTCTTGCCAGGATCTTTGGCTTGATTCAACTGCAGTTAATAGATTTTTGAGCGTACTCATTACGCACTCACCTTGCCCATTAGCCCGACTTGCCCCAGACGCAATTAAATTAAGTTTAATAATGTTTGAACAACAAAATTCTGAGAACTGTGCACTTGAAAAACATCTACCCTGGTCAGCTATAATGCGTGTTGGTACACCGAACAAGAAAATGGAAGACTTCATGGCCTTGATACAGCTCTCTGTATCTATCTTGAGACTGTGGTATAGATATACGAACTTTGTGAAACCGTCAATTTGAACAATAATATAGTCCTTTAAATCGCTTTTGCCACTCAATTTACCAGTGATGTCCACATGCACAGTGTGGAATGCTGACCTTTGGGATAGGATGTAGCTCTGCTTGAACTTTACCAGAATGTGACTTGGCTGTCCTACATGTTATATAATTGTTAACAAATTTTCGGACATATTTGTTCATTATGTCAAACCAGTAGTACTGATAAACTTTGTCAAGTGTCTTTTGCCACCCTAGGTGCATCACCGACTCATGTACCTGATTGACTACAGACCATCGTGTTTTACCATTTTTCTGTATTTTGCGAAACAGCATCCCTTTTCCCAAATCATATGTTTTGATTATATCGTCTTGCAACTCGTTGAAATTCAGTTTGTTTACAATGTCAACAATATCGGGATCTAGTTTCTGTTCGGCTTACAGCCAATTACTTGATATTTCTGCTATGTTTATTCGCTTTTCGGGTATTTTATCCAAAACCAACTGTGGCTTTGAATGCACTGGGTTTCTGTACGTTTCTCTTCTCTGTATTGAATTTCGAAATTAAATGATTGTAAGTAAGACCACCAACGATGAACTCTAGGAGTAAGATCTATTTTAGTTCGTGACGCCTTTAATGAGTTGCAATCAGTATAAATCACAAACTCTCTTCCATACAAATAATGCCAAAAAAGTTTTACTCATGCAAATACTGCTATAGTTTCTAGCTCATAGGAGTGGTATTTAGACTCGGCGGCGAAAATTGTTTTTCCTAAAATATTCTACAACTTGAAGTTTGTTGTTAATTCTATGCAAAAGCATAGCACCAAATCCGATTGAGCTAGCGTCAGTTTGCAGCTCGATAGGGTATTGCGGGTTGAATATTACTAATACTGGTTCATTTATAAGTATAGTCACAATTTTCTTTCGATTACTTTCTAGATCAGCATTCCAAGCAAAACCTTCCCTTCCTGATGTTAGAGCGTACAATGGCTTCATAACTTGAGAGAAGTCGGGTACAAACTTGCGGAAATAGGATGCTAGACCTATAAACTGTCGCACACCAAAAGCTGTCTGTGGCGGTGGCAAAGATATCAACTCATTAATTTTTCGCGAGTTTGGTCGAACTTCTCCTGCCCTTTCCTCGTATCCCAAAAACTGACGACTGTATTGAGAAAACTACATTTCTTGACATTAAAAATAAATCCAGCTACTATGAGAATGTCTAGCACTTTTTTTTAACCTTTCCAAGCCTGATTCAACTGTGGGTGACACAATCATAATTTCGTACATATAGACAATCACATATGAATAGGCCAGGTCACCCAAAGCTTTCATAACTGCCCGTTGAAAAACAGATGGCGCATTTTTGAGTCCGGACGGCCATCTGGAGTCACAAATGCAGTATATTCTATCAGCCAGCTATCTTCCTACTAAATTTGGTGGCTCTAGCTCCACAACTCTGGAAAATACACGGATTCCCGTTTTTGACGATGCGTTGGGGCGGACGGGGGTGGCTAGGGCAGTATTGGTGGGCGTGGCATCCAAACCTTTGATGCAGTTTTTGGGGGGTCATCATCACCTACCTTGGCACCTCATTTGGTGGCTATAGCTCAAATACTGTGGGAGATATAGGCTTTTTATACTCGATACCGAAGGTAAAGAGTATATTGGGTTTGTGCAATGTCCGCCATGGTGTCTGTCCGTCTGTATGAACGCAACTTTTTTCCACACCCTTCAAGCTAGAGACTTGAAACTTTCCAATTCTCTTTATCTATAAGATAGTAAATTAAAGTGTCAAGATTGGGGCTCTACGATAACTGGGGGGCTGGCAAATCGTTAGATTCGATAACTCAAAACCGATATATCCACATATTTTGCACATCCTTACAGCTAGAACTACCAAATTTAGTGAGAAGATAGCGACTATCAACCCCAAAAAACTGCATCAAAGTTTTGGAGCCACGCCCACCCATTCTGCCCCCAGCCCCCCCCCCACGCATTTTGAAGTCAGAAAAGCCCATATCTCCCACAGTTTTTGAGCTAAAGCCACCCAAATTTGGTGCCAAGATACGTATTGATGACCCCTAAAAACTGCATCAAAAGTTTGGATGCCACGTCTACCGATACTGCCCTAGCCAACCACAACCACCCCAACGCTTCGTCAAAAACGGGAAAGCGTGTATCTTCCAGAGTTGTGGAGCTAGAGCCTGCAAATTTGGTAGGAAGATAGCTGACAGCGACTCCCAACAATCTGCATAAAAGTTTTGGAGCTACGCTCACACATTCCTCCCCCAGGCCCCCTTTCTTCACCTCTTACAAACTTTGAGCTAGAGTCACCAAATTTGGTATGAAGGTAGCAATTGACATTCTACATAGATCTGCAGCAAAAATTTGGATTCCACGCCCACCTATACCGCCCCCAGCCCCCCTTTCCCCACCTTTAACAAACTTTTAGCTAAAGTCCCCAAATTTGGTATGAAGGTAGCAATTGACATTCCACATAGATCTGCAGCAAAAATTTTGATGCCACGCCCACCCATACCGCCCCCCATCCACCACATTTCACAAACTTTGAGCTAGAGTCACAAAATTTGGTATGAAGTCAGCAATTGACATTTCACATAGATCTGCAGCAAAAATTTGGACGCCACGCCCACACATACCGACCCCAGCCCCTCTTTTCACACATTTTACAAACTCGAGCTACAGTCACCAAATTTGGTATGAAGATAGCAATTGAAATTTAACAAAGATCTGCATCAAAAATTGGATACCACGCCCACCTTTACCGCCCCCAGCCCCCCTTTCCCCACCTTTTAAAAACTTTGAGCTAGAGTCACCAAATTTGGAAGGAAGATAGCAACTGACATTTCACAAAGATCTGCAGCAAAAATTTGGATGCCACGCCCAGCCATACCGCCCCCAGCCCCCCTTTCCCCACCTTTTAAAAACTTTGAGCTAGACTAACCAAATTTGGAAGGACGATAGCTGGTGGCATCTTCATCTGCATCGGAGAATCTTTAAGGCAGCGTAAACCCCTGTCCAACCCGTACCCCTTTGCAATCAGGCCTCTTTTTACTGAATTTAATACTGGTATCGAGTATGCCGCAGTCGGTTGCGGCCGACTGCAACGTTTCCACTTGTTTGATTTCAAAATGCGGTGGACCTGGGGACGGAATCGGTGGGCGTAGCTCCAAATCTTTGATGTAGTTTTTGGGAGTTGCTAGTAGCTATCTGCTCACCAAATTATGTGGCTCTACCTCCACTATTCTGGAAGATACACGCATTCCCGTTGTTGACGAAGCTTTGTGGCGGACGGGGGCGGCTAGGGCAGTATTGGTGAGCGTGGCACCCAAACTTTTGATGCAGTCATTATTAGCTATCTTGGCACCAAATTTGGTGGCTATAGCTCAAAAACTGTGGGAGATATAGGCTTTTTGATGCGAAAAAACGGGACTTTACCGTTACAATAGCATAAGCAAAGGCCAATATGCTGTCTGTGCCAATACTTTTTTGGCGTAAATTAGTACCTTTTTTCATTGTAACAAGCATAAGTAAGGACAAAATATGCATATTTGAATTTGGATTGTGATATAATAGATAGTTCTATAAAATAGCACTTTCAATTTGGCTGTCGTCCTTCAGGATCAAAAGTTATAGCGTTCGGAACTTGAAATTTGCTCTTGTGCCAACATCTTTTTGGCCCACTGTATATGTATATTTTATGCTTTGTGTCTAATTATCATTGACCAACTAACAGTAAGACGCGCCCTGGAAATGGACGCAAGATCGAAGCGAACGAAGTAACGAGTAGAAAAGTCGGTTTCCCCTAATGACAAACAGCTGCGCTTGTTTTGATTATTGCTTTTTTGTTTACAATACACTGCTGTCTTGTTGGTGTGCAGTGCTAGCTAGCTAGTTGCCTAGGCAACTAAGTCAATTTTTTCTATGCGTTTTTATACCCTTAACCCATTAAATGGGTAAAAAAATGGTATAATGGTTTTGTGAAAAAGTATGTAACAGGCAGAAGGAAGCATCTCCGACCCCATAAAGTATACATATTCTTGATCAGCATCAACAGCCGAGACGATCTAGCCATGTCCGTCTGTCTGTCTGTCCGTCTGTCTGTCTGTATGAACGCGTGGATCTCAGAGACTACAAGAGCTAGAGACTTCAGATTTTGTATTTAAGTTCTCCTTTACCATGAGCAGAACAAGTTTGCTTCAAATTATCGATAACTATTCTGGTTTCCGATGTACAAATGGAATCGATAACAAAAAATATCGAATTTGGAAAATGTAAAAATGAGGGTTGAAATAATGGGTAACGATAGAACTTTTCTGAAAAATTCATCCAAATCGGTTAAGAAACACCGGAGATATCGAATTTAATCGATTGGAGTTAAGTAAGAATACCTAAGTCAATTATAAATTTAATTTATGTATTGCAACTGGGTTCAGGGTGTCTTCTAGCCGGGCTCTCCCGACGGCTTTGTAATAATTTTTGATATGTATTATACTCGACACCGAAGGTAAAGAGTATATTGAGTTTGTGCAATGTCCGTCATGGTGTCTGTTCGGCTCTCCGTCTGTATGGACGCAACTTTTTTCCACACCCTTCAAGCTAGTGACTTGAAACTTTCCAATTCTCTTTATCTATGGGATAGTAAATAAAAGTGTAAAGATTGGGTAAAGTGTAAAACTGGGGGGCTGGCAGATCGATAAATTCGATAACTCAAAACCGATAAATCCACATATTTCACACATCCTTACAGCTAGAACTACCAAATTTGGTAAGAAGATAGCTACTATCAACCCCAAAAAAACTGCATCAAGAATTTTGGAGCCACGCCCACCCATTCCAATCCAAAAACAATCATTGTCATTTATAAAGAAGCTCTCAACAGTTGTTAATAATTGCAAATTAAATTCAAAAAGTAGCCTACTGGGGAAACCACAATAAAAAAAAAACAAGTGGAAACGTTGCAGTCGGACGCAACCGACTGCGGTATACTCGATACCAGTATTAAAACCGGTAAAAACAGGCCTGATTGCAAAGGGTAACGGATGCGGCAGGGGTGAGGGGTGTACGCTGCCTTAAAGATTCTCCGATGCAGATGGGGATTCCACCAGCTGTCTTCGTTTCAAACTTGGTGACTCTAGCTTAAAGCTTGTAAAAGTTTGGAAAGGGGGGCTGGGGGTAGTTTGGGTGGGTGTGGCAGCCAAATTTTTTATGCAGATCTTTGTGGAGTGTCAATTGCTATCTTCATACAAAATTTGGTGACTCTAGCTCAAAGTTTGTAATATGTGGGAAAGGGCTGGGGGCGGTATGGGCTGGTGTGGCATCCAAAACTTTGATGCAGATCTTTGTGGAATGTCAATTGCTATCTTCATATCAAATTTGGTGACTCTAGCTCAAAATTTGAAAAAGGTTTGGAAAGGGGGGGGGGGGGGGGCGGTATGCGTGGAATTGCATCCAAAGTTTTGATGCAGATCTTTGTGGAATGTCAATTGCTATCTTCATACCAAATTTGGTGACTCTAGCTCGAAGTTTTTAAAAGGTGGGGAAAGGGGGAGCTGGGGGCGGTATGGGTGGGCGTGGCATCCAAAATTTTTATGCAGATCTTTGTGAAATGTCAATTGCTATATTCATACCAAATTTGGTGACTCCAGCTCGAAGTTTGTAAAAGGTGCTGAAAGGGGCGTGAAATGGGTGGGCGTGGCTCAAAATCTTTGAGGCTGTTTTTTGGGGGTCGTTGCCAGTTATCTTCCTACCAAACTCGTTTGCTCTAATTAAACTACTTTGGAAGTACACGCACTCCCGTTTTTGACGAAGCGTTGGGGCGGATGGGGGCTGCTAGGGCTGTATCGGTAGGCGTGGCATCCAAACTTTTGATGCAGTTTTGGGGGGGTCATCAACACCTAGCTTGGCACCAAATTTGGTGGCTATAGCTCAAAAACTGTAGGAGATCTACGCTTTTTTCACTTTAAAATTCGGGGGGCTGGGGGCGGAATGGGTGGGCGTGGCTCCAAAATTTTTGATGTAGTTTTTTGGGAGTTGCTAGTAGCTATCTTCTCAACAAATTTGGTAGCTCTAGCTGTAAGAATGTGTTGGGAGAGCCCGACTAGAAGATACCCTGAACCCAACTGCAATTAATGTATTAAATTTATATATATAAGGGAGAAGCCCTAGTGTTGGACACCCCTTTGGTTTTTGTGACATAAGACTGTCCAAAATCAACGCACAGCTTATCTGTTAGTATCGTTGAAAAGCTTGTTCAATTGCGCATCGATTGGTATAAGGCATTATACACATTTCATTCATGTTTAATGATATATTTCACATTTAATGAAAAAACTCAAAATCACGATTTTCAAAAAAGTGCCCCGAAGTTGGACACCCCCTTTTATCTTGTGAAAATGCAGCCAATAAAATAAAATAAAGTGCCAAATCATTGTTTTTATGTAAGATTTTGTTTTTTATGCAATTAAACAATGAAAATCAAACGAATTTATTATTTTATTAATTATTATTACTCGTAATGAGCAGTATCGCAAGTAATGCACCGATATATCGATTGATGTATCGATCTATACATCGCATGCTCATCATTGCTCACATACCTTATTAATATGGCGCGAAATATGTAAACAAACTAATTATTTTTTTTTTTTGGGTTTTTTTTCATCAAAACCATTTATTATGAAATTATTTATTCAATTAACTATGAAATTCAACTTAAAGTTTCTTTATTTGGTTTTTTTCATTTAAACCATAAAATTTCAATTTCCATTTCTTGTTGCGCGCTCATTTTGATACATTTATGTGAAGATGACACGATCATTGATACAATTGAATGAAAATATCGATTACAATTAATCGTGTTCAATTGTGAAACATCAACAGTGTCCAGATTAGAAGAAAGCACGGTTTTAACATTTTTGAATGTAAAACCCAAAATATTGAAAAAAAAAATGTTTGATTGCAGAATATGAGAATATGAGAGCATGATGAAACGAATAAGAAAAAATTTATTAACCTTTGCTGAATCAGGGAATAATTCAATTACATAAGCGTTAAAATTTTAAAAAGTTTAGGTCGGAATATCGGTATTTTAATTTTTGTCTCTGAATTAGCCAAAACTAGGTATTAACACCTGTAGACCATGTCAAAAGAAAGCCGGCACTGATAGCTATCTGTCACAGTAATTAGACCGCGCTAGCATCAAAACTCGCAAAATAAAGGGGGGTGTCCGACTTCTGTACAGTGTCCGAGATTGGGGCTTCTCCCTTATATATCATATTTTTAAGACTTTGGTATACTGACTTAACATCAGTCGATTTAACTCGATATCTCCGGTGTTTTTCAACCGAATTCGACGAAATTTTCAGAAAAGTTCTATCGTTACCCATTACTTCATTCCCCATTTTTACATTTTCCAAATTCGATATTTTTGTTATCGATTCCATGTGTATACCGGAAACCATAATAGTTATCGATAATTTGAAGCAAACTTGCTTTGCTCATGACATAGGAGAACTTTTTTCCAAAATCTAAAGTCTCTAGCTCTTGTAGTCTCTGAGATCCATGCGTTCATACAGACGGACAGACGGATGGAGAGACGGGCATCGCTATATCGTCTCGGCTGTTGATGCTGATCAAGAATATATATACTTTATGGGGTCGGAGATGCTTCCTTCTGCCTGTTACATACTTTTGCACAAAACCATTATACCCTTTTTACCCATTTTATGGGTTCAGGGTATTATTATTGTAGGCAGAACATATATGCACTCAGGCTGTTCAAGATTTGCCCAAATTCATAATGGGCTTAAGCAAATCAATGAAGTGAAGTCAAGCCAAATGGTACGCATACATTAAAATATGGACATATATATATAGACAGGGACACACACATGCTTATGGGAGCTAGCCGAAACAAAAATCATAAATCATTACAATGTCTAGATCCCACCAAAACTGCATACATAAGTTATCCCATAACGGGTAGCTACTGTGTGGGCGAGTCACGCCATGGGTTGCGCACCGTGGGAATGCTGATTTGGTAGAATAGCAGTCAGCGACACCAGTGCAGTTGCACAGGATGACGGCTTTTGGCCTAGCTGAAGCTTCTAGAATTCATATACCAATAAAAGCACGGCGTATCGCCTCTTACGGAATATACGTTTGTTCAGTTAACTCAGTGAAACCCATCTGCATTTATCAATGCAAGGTTTAATCTTTTGGTTCATTAATGACAGCAAAGTTAATTGGCGCCCGACGTTAGTAACGACACTTAACGCAACTCATTTAAACGCATAAATACACGAAAAACCAATTCAAGAAATCTCCACCGCGAAATTAAGTGAAGATAACAACAAGAACAAATGTTCAATAAATAGTGAGAATTAAAACTAAAACAAATCTATAAAAAACAAGAATAAGTTTTCCACAAATAGTGAAAATAAAAGCAAGTTGAAACGATCTTAAAAAGTGAAAATGAGACACAAACCAACAGTTAAAAGCATGCTTCACATTTGAAGCAAAATAAGAAGTGAGGCGGAGATAAGGCCACCAAAGATAATAACCCACTATCAAAGTTTACTCCACTTTTGAAACCAAACTACGAGTGAGGATTGGATGGAACCACCCAGGACGCAAACCTGTAGCAGCAGTACAACAATATCATCAGCTGCAACGTTCACAAGGCCCACTGAATAACAGTATAATGGAAATTTTCATGTAAGTATTTTGATTAGTAAGAAACACAAGTAAAAAGTAAAGTAAAAAAAAACAAGTAAGAAGGCTCTAGTCGGGAGAGCCCGACTAGAAGATACACTGAACCCAGTTGCAATATATAAATTAAATTTATAATTATTTAATTATTATTTAAGACTTTGGTATACTGACTTAACATCAGTCGATTAAACTCGATATCTCCGGTGTTTTTCAACCGAATTCGACGAATTTTTCAGAAAAGTTCTATCATTATCCATTACTTCAACCCTCATTTTTAGATTTTACAAATTCGATATTTTTATACTCGATACCGAAGGTAAAGAGTATATTGGTTTTGTGCAATGTCCGTCATGGTGTCTGTCCGTCTGTCCGTCTGTCCGTCCGTATGTGTGCAAGTTTTTTCCACACCCTTCAAGCTAGGGACTTGAAACTTTCCAATTCTCTTTATCTATGGGATAGTAAATTAAAGTGTCAAGATTGGGGTTCTACGATAACTGGGGGGCTGGCAAATCGATAAATTCGATAACTCAAAAACGATAAATCCGCATATTTCACACACCCTTACAGCTAGAACTACCAAATTTGGTAAGAAGATAGCTAATAGCAACCCCCAAAAAAATGCATCAAAACTTTTGGAGCCACGCCTCCTCATTCCGCCCCCAGCCCCCCCCCGCATTTTAAAGTCAAAAAAGCCTATATCTCCCACAATTTTTGAGCTAGAGCCACCAAATTTGGTGCCAAGATAGGTGATGTTGACCCCCCAAAAACTGTATCAAAAGTTTGGATGCCACGCCCACCAATACCGCCCTAGCCGCCCCCAGCTGCCCCAGCGCTTCGTCAAAAACGAGAATGCGTGTATCTTCCAGATTTGTGGAGCTAGAGCCACCAAATTTGGTATGAAGATAGCAATTGACATTCCACAAGGATCTGCAGCAAAAATTTGGATGCCACGCCCAACCATACCGCCCGCAGCCCCCCTTTCCCCACTTTATACAAACTTCGAGCTAGAGTCACCAAATTTGGTATGAAGATAGCAATTGACATCCCACATAGATCTGCACAAAAAATTTGGATGCCACGCCCAACCATACCACCCCCAGCCCCATAGCCCCCCTTTCCCCACTTGTTACAAACTTTGAGCTAGAGTCACCAAATTTGGTATGAAGGTAGCATTTGACATTCCACAAGGATCTGCAGCAAAAATTTGGATGCCACGCCCGACCATACCGCCCCCAGCCCCATAGCCCCCCTTTCCCCACCTTATACAAACTTTGAGCTAGAGTCACCAATTTGGTATGAAGGTAGCAGTTGACATTCCATAAGGATCTGCAGCAAAAATTTGAATGCCACGCCCAACCATACCGCCCCCAGCCCCCCTTTCCCCACTTTATACAAACTTTGAGCTAGAGTCACCAAATTTGTAATGAAGATAGCAATTGACATTCCACAAAGATCTGCAACAATAATTTGGATGCAATTCCACCCATACCGCCCCCAGCCCCCCTTTCCCCACTTTATACAAACTTCGAGCTAGAGTCACCAAATTTGGTATGAAGATAGCAATTGACATCCCACATGGATGGGCATCAAAATTTGTAATGCTGGTATCGAGTATACCGCAGTCGGTTGCGTCCGACTGCAACGTTTCCACTTGTTTGTTATCGGTTTTATGTGTTTATCGGAAACCAGAATAGTTATCGATAATTTGAAGCAAACTTGTTCTGCTCATGGTATAGGAGAACTTAAATACAAAATCTAAAGTCTCTAGCTCTTGTAGTCTCTAAGATCCACGCGTTCATACAGACAGACAGACGGACAGACGGACAGACAGACGGACAGACGGACATGGCTATATCGTCTCGGCTGTTGATGCTGATCAAGAATATATATACTTTATGGGGTCGGAGATTTTTCCTTCTGCCTGTTACATACTTTTGCACAAAACCATTATGCCCTTATTTACCCATTTTATGGGTTAAGGGTATAAAAAACCATATTATTTTGTGCCATAATTCGTACCCGTTTCATAACTCAATTCCATGGTGTAGGTGGCGTGGGTTTTCTTATTTTGAGTTGTTTTCTCCTTTCATGGGCATATTCCGGTGTTCCCATCGTTTCTTTAAGGACAACGGCCACGTCCTTCCTGCATTCTTTCTTAGCAGACATTGCTGCAGCATGCATAACAAGATTGGTGTTAAGGTTATTTTCATTTGCAAGCTCAGACGCCAGTTTCGTTTTCAGTCTTAATCTCGCATTTGTAAAAAAAAAAAGGCTGCGCGTCCTATTTGTTGTGGTGTCTTACAATTCGCATCAACAGTAATTGATATTTTAGACGCTAGCCATTAAGTATGCTTGGACATAAATCGTTCCAACATTTTGTTGCATTTTGGCAAATTTCTTTTAATGAAGGATTCAAAATTACTAATTTTTTATATTTATTCTTTTTTTTATCATGTTCCAGATTATTAATGTTAGTTTTACTGTAAATCCAGTCTGAGACGTACTTTATTTGTCGATTTTTGCTGTGCCAAATATCGAGCAGGTCGCTATGCAAAAACTCGAACTTGCCTAAATATTTTCAAATAAATAAAAAAACGGGCCAAAGTTCTTACTCTGCGATTAAAGAAGACACATATAGGTACATACTGACGAAAACAGTTGGTCTCAGCAGGCCTCAGAAAATTAGTTAGATTCAACGAAACACGAGGGACGATATTTAGTTTTCTATAAAACTACACATGAATTGGACATTGCACAACACTACAATCCTAAGCCTACACATAACAGCACTATGCACATTCGAAATAACATACCTTGACCATTATTTTCCATAATTTGCTGAATTGATTTGATCAAATATATCAAATGTAAACAATGAATTTGGCGGCAATTTCATTCTCATAATCAGCTGATCGATGGTGCACACTCAAAAGCTCGCAAAAAGCTTCATTTAAGCTCTCAAAGCTTTTTGCTTTAATTTTCAATATGTCTGATGTATCAACTTAAAGAGTTGAAATGCAAAAATACGATACACTTGCATCAAAATTTCGACTAAAAGCCAAAAAAAAAAAAAACGAATTTCGGACCATAGTGCATTGGTGCAACTTCGGAGGCGTTGCAGTATTTTAAATCTTCGAACGTCAACCACACGAAGAATAAATAAATCAAGGCACCAACTGCTGTGAAAGCAGATTTACTGCGAATGCTTCACTAGAATAAGAAAGCTTTTGCGAACTCTAACTAGGCGCTTCCTTATAACACGGCTGTCGTAGCCAAAATACGTACGACCGATGAAAATGCCATCTACTCGAAGTGGTACCCTTACCCTCGAGGCGTTAAGGATTTTGTTAATCTATAGATCAACGGTCTCTTGAAACAAGGCATTATACAAAAGTCTAGATCACCTTAAAACAGTCCGTTGTGGGTGGTGGACAAAAAAGGAAGTTGGGCAACGGAGATAAACGTCTGGTAATAGACTTTAGGAAGCTCAATAGCAAAACGATTGCCGACAAAAACCCAATGCCAAGCATCACAATGATTTTGGCAAATTTGGGTAAAGCCAAGTATTTCACGACGCTTGACCTGAATGCTGGTTATCACCAAATCACTTTGGCAGAGCGAGATCTCGAAAAACAGCTTTTTCCCTGAATGGCGGGAAGTACGAATTCTGTCGGCTTCCATTCGGTTTAAGAAACGCCGCCAGCATCTTCCAGAGAACAATAGATGATGTTCTTCGGGAGAAAATCGGAAAGTCTTGGCAGATGTAGATGACGTTATCGTCTTCTCCGAAAACGAGTCGGAGCACGTGAAACACTTGGACTGGGTTTTAAAGATTCTGTTGGACGCAAATATGCGGGTAGCATACCAGAAGTCACAGTACTTTAAAGAGAGAGCAGGTTACCTCGGCTTCATTGTGACTAAAGATGGAGAAAAAACCGACCCAGAAAAGGTAAAGGCTATTCAGGAATACGCTGAGCCTACCACAGTATTCGGTGTCAGGTCCTTCATGGGCTTGGCAAACTATTACCGATGTTTCATAAAAGACTTTGATGCAATTGCTAAGCCAATATTCAGCATCCTCAAGGTAGAGAATGGATCAATAAGCAAATACAAGTCGAAAAAAGTGCCAGTACAATTCGACGAAGCTCAGCGCAACGCGTTCCAGAAATTGAGAAATATCGTAGCGTCCGAAGACGTCATTCTGATGTACCCTGATTTTAAGAAGCCTTTTGATTTACACAAGACAGCCGTCCTATAATCATGATATCTAGAGGCCTGAAAGATAGAGAAGCTAACTACGCTGCGAACGAGCGGGAGTTACTTGCCATAGTTTGAGCCTTAGGGAAGTTACGACACTTCTTGTACGGCGTTCGTGATATCAATACCTTCACGGACCACCAGCCACTTACGTTCTCAGTTTTCGAGAGTAACCCTAATGAAAAATTTTGGCGCTGAAAGGCGCGCATTGATGAAATAGGGGCCAAACTTTTCTACAAGCCTGGAAAAGAAAAACATGTAGCTGACGCGCTGTCGCGCCAAAACGTAAATGCCCTCGTAGAAAACCAAGAAGAGCCAGAATCCGATGCGGCTACGATTCATAGCGAGTTGTCACTTTCCTACACAATCGAATTCACAGAGAAGCCTTTGAACTGCTTCCGAAATCAGATTTTGTTAGAAGAGGCACGTTTCCCTTTAAAAATGACCTTCATACTTTTCAGCCAATAAACTCGGCACTTCATCAACTTCACCAACAAAGGTACCCTTTTAGAAACGGTCAAATCAGTCATTAACCGAAATGTCGTTAATGCAATTTACTGTAGCCTTCCAGCATTAGATAGCTTCCAGCATGAGCTGGTAAAAGCTTTTCCCACTACAAATTTTTGGCATTGCAAAAATTTCGCGGCCGCTGTTTTTAACGCCAGTGACAAAAAGGAAATCGTCACTAGGGAGCACAATCGGGCTCATAGAGCAGCACAGAAACATATCAGCAAACATTGACGGAAAATTTCTTCCCGAAAATGACAAGGCTGGCAAATGAGGTAGTAATGAATTGTGAGATTTGTGCAAAGGCAAAATACGACAGACATCCCAAAAAACAGGAACTCGGCCAGACGCCAGTACCTACACAAACACGAGAGATGTTTCACATTGACATTTTCTTCACTGACGAAGAACATTTCCTTACCTGCATTGAAAAATTTTCAAAATTCGCAGTGGTTCAACCGATTGCGTCTCGTACCATAGAAGATACGAGGCCACCTCTGTTGGTGTTGATGAACATCTTCCCACTGGCGAAGCAAGTTTATTGCGATAACGAACTCGCATTCAAATCAGAGACTATTAGGACCCTGCTATCAATTAATTATGGTGTAAGCCTCAGGTTACGTATACCCAGTCAAGCATTGTATGTTTCTTCGCTACCTATTCTACCCCATGACTTAGTCCTGCGGTGTGGTGGATTACAATTCTTGATCTTTTTAACTAGCTTCTGGTTTTTGCGTGGGTTTTTTTTTCCCGTGTGGGCGTTATACTGGCTCACCAATGACAGGGGTCCCAGTAACTTTGCTGTTGCTGGCTAGTCTTTGGTGTCGTTGTTGCTAGTGTCGTTGTCACTGGTGTCGCTTTCATCTGCGTTGAATTCCTTGAGGTCGGCCAGGCTCACCGTTTTCCGCTGTCGGCCGTTCAAGCTTTGGAGCCGCACTATGTTCGGTGTGATAAGCTTTATTACCTTGTATGGTCCATCGAACATTGCGGCCAGCTTCTTTGCGAACCCGACTGTAGCCTTGGAAAGGTAATGCTGGAGTATAAATACTCTCGCGCCGAGTGTGGGTCTCCATTCCCGCCTTCTAAGGTTGTAACCTTTGCTCTGCTCCTGTGATGCCCGTTGTATGTTCTGTTGTACGACTTGGAAGATGTTTTTGAGTCTCTCTACCTTTGCGTTCGGGTCTTCTGTGGGCTCCGTTAGCCTTGGTGTGACTCCTTCGTAGAGGTTTCCTGGTAGCCTGGGTTCCCGGCCCTGAATCAAGTATGCGGGGCTAAATCCTGTGGAGTCTGAAGTACTACTGTTGATGGCTAAACTTAGCGGCAGAAGTTCGTCGCAGGTACTTTGGTCTCCGTCGATATACTGTGCTACCATTGTTTTTATAGTCCTGTTTGCCTTCTCTATAGGGCTTTGTTGCGGCGTGTACGGGGCTGTGTATTCCAGTTCCATTCCGGCTGTCTTGCAAAAGTTCCTGAACGACCAACTTGTGAATTGTGTACCATTATTGCACACAAACTTTCGCGGTACTCCAAATCGACTTTTCCAATTGTGCGGTGGTGGCCTTCCGTAAGGGTACCAGTTCCACACATTTGGAGAATACGTCAAAGAAGACTAGGAGGCTGGTATTGCCGTGTTTGGACGTTGGGAGGGGGCCCATGAAATCTGCTCAGAGGATGTCGAACGGACCCTGGGCTTGTCTCGTGTGCATATGCACTGCTGGCTTGGTTTGGCTCACTTTAAGTTTCTGACACTAGGTGCACTTTCTGATGTACCTTGTCACGTCCCGAAAGATGCCTGGCCATTACTACCGTTGTGTTATCCTGGTCAACGTCTGTCGAATTCCCAAATGTCCCGCTGTTTGATGGTCATGGCACTCTTCCAAGACCCGTTGTCGTTTGTCGCTACCTACACAAAGTTTCCAAGTCACATGTTCCTCCTCGGGAGGCCGTTGGCCTGTCTGCCGGTAGGTCTGCCCGTTCTCGTGTATGTATTCTGCGAACTTCTCTGGCTGCTGTTCCATCCTTTTGTGCAACCATAGTAACCAAGGGCACATTGGGGCTTCATCCTGAGCACGCTGCAGGGTTTCCAATGGTTGCCTGGAAAGGGCGTCTGCGACCACGTTGTATCGGCCCCGTCTGTATGATATGTCGAACTGGTACTGCTGTAATTTCAACGCCCAGCGCGCGATTCTTCCAGTTGGATTGTCAATCGAATTGAGCCAATTCAGAGCGAGTTGGTCTGTGATAACTTCGAAATTATAGCCCTCCAGATAACAACGCAACTGCCTTATCGCCCAGACAATTGCTAAGCACTCCTTCTCCTTGGCTGAGTAGTTCTCCTCGGCTCTGAGATGGCGACGACTTGCGTAGGCTATTGCTCGTTCTCCTCCCTGCAAGCTTTGTGTGAGCACAGCTCCTAGTCCATAATCACTGGCATCCGTTTGAAGCGTAAATTTCTCCGTAAAATCGGGGCATGCCAAGACCGGTGCTTTTGTGAGTTTGTCCTTCAAATCCTCGAACGCTGCTTGCTGTTCCTCGCCCCAAATCCACTTCTTATCCTTTCGCAGGAGACTCGTCATTGGCTGTACGATGGCGGCGAAGTTAGGGACGAAGCGGCGATACCAAGTTGCCACCCCTATACAGCGTCGTGCTCCTTGGGTGTTGTTGGTGGTGCTAAGCGCTGCACTGCTGCGATTTTGCCTGGGTCCGTATGTATGCCGGTTTCGCTTATCATGTGCTCTGAGTACACCAGCCTCCGTTGAAAGAAGCTGAATTTCTTCTGGTTTAACTTCAAGTTTGCTGTCAGCAGTCGTTGGAATACCTCGCGCAAGTGTTCCACGTGTTCCTCTAATGTAGATCCAATGACAATAATGTCGTCCAAGTAAGCGAAAGCGTATGGTTTCACTTCCGGGACGATGACGCTGTCGAACGCGAGTTGAAATGTCGCTGGGGCTGAGTATAGCCCGAACGGCATACCCTTTCACTGGTAAAAGCCTCTTCCTGGAACCGTAAATGCGGTGTACTCCCGGCTTTCCTTGGCCATCGGAATTTGCCAGTACCCGCTCTTAAGGTGCAGCGTAGATATGTACTTTGCGTTGCGTAAGCGTTCCAGTATGTGGTTGATACGCGGCAGAGGGTACGCATCGGGCACGGATCGCGCATTTAGCTGCCGAAAATCCACGCACAAACGTATCTCGCCCGTCTTCCTACCAACCAGCACAATGGGCGCGCTGTGTGGGCTCTTGGATGGCTCGATCTGGCCATTCCTCAGCAGCTCGTCGACCTAGTCGTTTATTATCTTCTGCATTGCCGGGTTCTTGGGGAAGTATCGTTGCTTCACCGGTTTGTCATCCTTCATGATGATGGAATGCTGGGCGGTGTAAGACACTCCTGTCAGTTTCGCAAACTTGCTAAGCTCCCAATCCAAGAAGGCACAGATCCAAGTGGGCTTGGGTGGTCGTCGTCGTTGGTTGGAACGGGGTCATCAGCATCGGGCACGCTCAAGGATCGGGCGTCTGTCTGTGCCAGTTGCAGGAAGGCTCGACCGCACTGAATTTTCGCGCAAATCCCTTACAAAAAATCAATGCCCAAGATAACGTCGTCCAGAATCGTTGGCATAACCAGTAGAGGCACTACTGTTTCCTGTTAATCGAGCTTTATCGCCGCCATTACTGCTCGAGTTATTTCCTATAGTGAGCCATCTGCAAGAATTATCCGTACCCGAACGTCAAGAATATTATTCTTCGGCCCGACGATCCTTGCTAACCGCTCACTGATAAATTATCGTGTGGCTTCTGTGTCCAGTGTTGCTGCTACCGGGGTGTCCCTTATGGTCACGAGAGCTGCGATCCTCCCCTCCTCCAAGCGTAACGGGTGAATTACTGCTGAGGGTCCCAACTTTCGCTCTTCGCCTTCTCCTCTGTCTGACGGAGACGCTGGCAGTGTCCCGACCTGGCGACGCGGCAATATCCGATAATGCGAGTCCCTCGTCGGCCACATTCCCAGCAGAATAACAACCGAGCGTTCCGGCATTCTTTAGCGAAATGCCCGACTTCCCCACAGTTGCGGCATGCTAGCTTCGCATCCACTGCTCCGCCCATGTCTTGCGATGTCATCCTGGTCGCCGTGTCTGTGTTTCGTGTCATCCCCACCGGGTTGTCGCCGCCTTGTCCGTGGTTCCTTCTGTTGTGAACGTGGCCGAGTGTAACTTTCGGCTTGCTGGTCTGCGAAAAGGTGCCATATCCCTTCGGATCCCGTCCTGGGCAGTCTCGTAATTTGTCACCAGTTGGGTCAATGCGGCCAAAGTATCGAGCTCATGTCGTCGCGTGAACTATTGATACTCCGGTAGTAGGTTCTGATAGATCCTCTCTAGTTCCTGTTCTGGCGAGTCTGGACACGTTGCATCATCAACCGGAGCTCGATTAAGTAATCGTTGAAGGGTTCGTCCAGCTGCTGGAAACGAGTTTGGATGGTGCTTTCCAAGCGTTGAAAGTACCGTGGAAGTAGATAGAAGTCTACAAATTCGTTCTTTAGTGCATCCCAAGGCTCATCCTGCATCCTATAAGTCCGGAACCATCCTTCAGCACGGCCAGTGAAAAGACCGGATATTGCTCGCGGCAGCTGGTCAACACTCACCCGGTACGATGCGACTCGCGGAAATCCCGAGGACTTGCTGTATCTCCATAGCTTGTTCCCAGCTCACCCAGGCAGTCTAGCATCGCTTCCGAATGCTCTCCTTTTGAAACGAAAGCCGCGATCCTGCCCCGTAACTCCTCCACAGTGCCGGTAGTTCTCAACCCAAACTCCTGGGCCAGCTGCTGTAGCTCGTCCTTGCGACGGAAGGATATCCACTTTACACCCATGCTAGGTACTGCTACGGGCTCTAATGTGAGTACTGCTTAAGAGGATTGCTGTTGGTCCTGCGGCGTGTCTTGTTGGTGGTCTCGCTGCGTGTCCTATTGTTGGTCCTGCTGCGTGGTCCTGTTGTTGATCCTGCGGCGTGTCCTGCTGTTGGTCCTGCGGCGTGTCTTGTTGTTGGTCCTGCTGCGTGTCCTTTTCTTTGTGCAAGGATTCACTTGTTTAGGGTGCTCAGTTGTTTTATTTTATTCTTCACTGCGTAAGAATTGTTGTCTACTGTCGTAGGATTATGTGCACTGTTGTAGGATGGTTGTTTCCTAGTTGGCTCCGTGTCGGTGACTAACTACTCTGGTCCCCGTGTCTGCTTTATATACCAAGAGTGATCGCGCTGCCTTCGGGATTTCGGTGATGCGGACGGCTTCGTTGCGATGCGCCTCTGTCACTGAGTTGTTGCTCTTCGGCTCGGTTAGCGAGTCGCCCTAGGCTCGGTTAGCGAGTCGCCCTAGGCTCGGCTATGTCACGACGCGGTTGCTGCGCTAGCGACTGAGACGTGGCGGCGGTGTTCGGCTGCGCAAATAAAACAAATATTTGGGAACCGGCAAAAAAAGGGGAAAGAGGAAGCTGTACCCTATTGTACTCCGGAGAGTTAAATGTTTGGGATAGTTCTCTTGTGCGGCTGGTTAGTAAAAAATAACAAACAAAAAGAAAACAAGTAAGAAGGCTCTAGTCGGGAGAGCCCGACTAGAAGATACTCTGAACCCAGTTGCAATAAATAAATTAAATTTATAATTGACCTAAGTATACTGACTAAGCTTCAATCGATAAGATTCGATATCTCCGGTGTTTCTTAACCGATTTGGACGAAATTTTCAGAAAAGTTCTATCGTTACCCATTACTTTATTCCTCATTTTTACATTTTCCAAATTCGATATTTTTGTTATCGATTCCATGTATATACCGGAAATCATAATAGTTATTGATAATTTGAAGCAAACTTGTTTTGCTCATGATATAGGAGAACTTATATCCAAAATCTAAAGTCTCTAGCTCTTGTAGTCTCTGAGATCCATGCGTTCATACAGATGGACAGACGGACGGACAGACGGACATGGCTATATCGTCTCGGCTTTTAATGCTGGTCAAGAATATATATACTTTATGGGGTCGGAGATGCTTCCTTCTGCCTGTTACATACTTTTGCACAAAACCATTATACCCTTATTTACCCATTTTATGGGTTAAGGCTCTTCATTTTAAATTTATTTACTCTCCAGTTTATAGCTTTCTTCCTTTTACATTTGGGTTATGTATACATACATATAAAAATCAAATAAATAAAAAAATAATAATAAAATATAAACAATATATATATATATATATATATATATATATATATATATATATAACTGTAAAGAAGTGATCTAAGGCTGGGGTAGAAACTCAGTCCAGTCCAAGGTAATTTTAGAATGAAATTAATAAAATACCGAGACTCAGAGAGTATTTTGGCAACCCCTACTAAAAACAGGCAAGCAAAGGAGGCGGTAGGACGCCCAAAAGACCCACCAATAACGCGCACAGAGAAACCCTCGGAATACGCTCTGTAAATTAGTGCTGTGCCCGAGCGATGCCGGATAACCACAAAACGTGCAGAGAAACGCTCGGAACACATTTTATGGCCGTACGGCACGCCTTAGACCACCCGAGGTGAACAATAACACTAAAGCAGATACAAGACACATGCAAGATTTGCCAAAACGCACAGAGAAACCCTCGGAATGCGCTTTGTCAATTCTTTCGGTGCCAAAGCGATGCCGGACAGCCACAATACATGTGCAGAGAACCCTCGGAACACGTTTTTTGAGTTGAAAGGCACGCTGCTGCTGAGAAAAGGATGGGGAGGGGAACACTGTTATGAATTGCACTTAAATAAAAGTCACTTGGTTCGTTTCACTTTTGTGCTTTTTATCTTTTCTCTAACAATATTCATTACCCTAACCACACCGCAACAGTTAAAAACAAATAAGAAGGCTCTAGTCGGGAGAGCCCGACTAGAAGATACCCTGAACCCAGTTGCAATAAATATGTAAATTAAATTTATAATTGACTTTGGTATACTGACTTAACTTCAATCGATAAAATTAGATATCTCCGGTGTTTCTTAACCGATTTGGACGAAATTTTCAGAAAAGTTCTATCATTATCCATTACTTCAACCCTCATTTTTACATTTTCCAAATTCGATATTTTATTGTTATCAATATTATGTGTATATCGGAAACCAGAATAGTTATCGATAATTTGAAGCAAACTTGTTCTTCTCATGGTATAGGAGAACTTAAATACAAAATCAGAAGTCTCTAGCTCTTGTAGTCTCTGAAATCCACGCGTTCATACAGACAGACAGACGGACAGACGGACGGACAGACGGACAGACGGACATGGCTATATCGTCTAAGCTGTTGATGCTGATCAAGAATATATATACTTTATGGGGTCGGAGATGCTTCCTTCTGCCTGTTACATACTTTTGCACAAAACCATTATACCCTTATTTACCCATTTTATGGGTTAAGGGTATAAAAGCTTGAATCCCGCCCATTCAATACCCGCAGACTTAAGGCCAGCTTACCCCAATTCCATGTTTTTGCTGTTGCTGTGCGTCGTCTGTTGCCGCTGTTGTGTCGATGTACGATTATCGCGTGTTTTGCTTATGAATTTCGCCGCACTTATCACAAAGCCATCCGTTTCTGTTCGCACTACGATTCTTACTACTTGTCGCGACGCTTTCGATCTTTGCGGTCGTGATTGCTGTCCCGACCTCTGCCCTGAAGCCTGTCGATGCGCTCTTGAGTGCGAGAGCGCACACGATCGCGTTAGGATCCAGTGCTACGCCCTGTTATCAGCGATGCTCACTGCCATCAGTGATGCCCGCTGCTGTCAGTGATGCGCGTTACTGGCTTATGAATATAGACCTGTTTTAGGGCCCAGTTTTCTCCTCCTTAAGTGTAAATGCGCTATTTTTATACTAAACTAATATAATTACTAATACCTTCGTGGTAACAATGGTAAATATGTTGAGGGGGAGATAGTTTGCTCCTTCACAATGGTTCTGTTCACTCGGTTGTCAAGAAAAGACCAAGAGACATATTAGTCTCCTCTTCGCCGGAATGCGTCCGCGATATCGGGGACAAAATTGAAAAAAGGCCCAGCTTGAACAAAAGGCGAGGGAGAACAGGAAGCGTGAAAACATAGTCTTCGAGGTAGGCGAAAAGGTTTTGTTAAAGACCAACTGGAGACTAGGTAACAAATTGACACCCCTCTTCGTAGAGAAAAAGTTGAGGCGGACTTGGGGACAACAGTCCTCGTTGAGGGGAGGGTGGTCCATAAGGACAACCTCCGTTGACAAACTTTTTTTTGAACACGCTTTTTGATGTGTAACCTTCATTGCTTTTGGGGGCAGTGAAATGCTCGAAAAGTAATACACTATTGGTGTGAGCTTTATGAGAGTGTATTGGTGCAAATGTTTTATTTGTATGTTGTGTAAACATATTTGCGCTCTGGGCAGCAAAATGCTTGCAGAGAAATACGCTATTGGTGTGCGCTCTATGAGAGTGTATTGGTCCAAGTGTTTTATTTGTATGTGTAAACATCTATAGACTCGGGTTGAGCGAACCACAACACTCAGACATGCAAACCTGTAAATCTCTGTCGGTGTGTTTCACAGACAGTAAAACGGCGTTCTTATATTGAAATAATAACTCAGATCTGCTGTTCAGCAACAAGAATGATGACGTTGAACACCCCATTAAAATATAAGTGCTATTGTGGATGTTAAGTCATAAACAAGTTAGCACATATTTATATTATAAGATATCAAATAACTGCACATAGCTATGTAAGAATGACACACAAATTATTAACACATGTAAAACTAGGTCAAGACCATACACAATGCGCTACATTTATTAACCCAATAAAACTTCAAGCAACACCAAATTATGCTGAAAGCACAGAATATCGCTGACTGCACAATACATGCAATATGTCGCAATAGTAGTGGTCAGCCAACCCGGTAGTTGCTAAATATGCTATTCTGCATTGCAAGCAACTGCTGAGTACACAATAACCTAATTTTAAGTGACACCACAAAACTGTAAAACTAAGCTATTATTTCCTATAAATATTGTTACTTTTCGTTAATAAAATCAGTGTTCTTAGTACAACCTACAAAGATACATTCATTATTCTCCGCAGTCCACCTGGTTACAAGTGCCAGTTGCGACACCAATTAAGCAGTCAGTTTGTACTGGATGCTAACAATACATACACACCTTTTACAGGTACATTTTGGTGACCCCGACAAAGGACTCCTAGGATCCTCTCTACAACATATAGCTCGCTACTCCTTCGACCACACCACACGGTTGCGAATAGATGCTTAATCCAGCTCAGGCCGAGCGAATAAAACACTTCCACCGGGTCGGGAGTAATCAAAGAGCTATATACAACAACATAACAAACGTGATTCTGGTAGCTTAGTCACTGTCAACAAGGCGACAAAATGAGCAAAGAGAAATTACTCGTATTGGAAGATGTCCTAGATGCTCAGGAAGAAATAAGCCAGGAGGTATCAAGGCTTATAAAGAACACAAAAAAGGACCCAGCAGAGCGGAAGGCAAAACCTGGCTACTACCAAGCCAAGGCCAAAATCCTTGAGGAAAAGTGGACTATTTTCAAGAACAACAATGTCTTGATCAAAAACTCTAAGTTAGAGGAGTCTCACCCATACCACAAGTTTTCCGAAGAGGTTCACGATTTGGTTCAAAAAACCAGAATTTACTTCAAAGAACAAGCTGATATTGCAGATCAGTCTACCAGCAATAGGACGGAACCAAAACCCGCCATTGCTGCAGGAATTGTCGATGCCAAAGAAAACTCGAATGCCAAGCTAGTTGCATTGTGCCGTCGGCAAAAGGTGATGATTGCGTCAATCAATCGCGCCCTGAAACACAAGCCTGCCAATGCGGACATTATTCAGTCATTATGGGCAAAAACTCAAGAGGTCTATTTCCAAATAAACGAGGAATTTGAGGACCCAGAAGAGAGTGGATACAACGCCACCGAGTATTTAAAGGCAGAGACTGATGTTCGGAATGCGCTTACCAGCAACTCAAGCAGTGAGTGCACTGATAACATCAACTTACCACGTATTTCCATTCCACAATTTGATGGTGATACGCTTTAATGGACGCTATTCTTCGATATGTTTTCGTGTATGATACATGAAATAAAAATGCCAACCATACGCAAGATGTGGTATTTAAAAACCAGCGTAGTCGGAGAAGCGGAAAGATTAATCCGTCACATCGATCTAAGGGAAGAGAACTATCTCTACGCATGGGAAATCTTAGTAGATGCCTACAACAATCCTAGAGACATCGACTCTGGGGTTTTAAATCTCCTCTTACTGCAACAAACCTGCAGCGACGATGTGAAGTCCTTAAAGGAGCTCCACATCACCACCATAGAGTCATTAGCCTCACTGAAGGGACTCGGGATTGACATCTCAACTTCGGATCCAATCATCATTGCCATCCTCAGAAACAAGTTGGATGGCACAAACAAAACACTCTATGAACAATCATTGGGTAGTACAAAGGAAATCCAGCCACTGGACACCATGCTCCAGTTTCTCGAACAGCGAGTTCGGGTCATGGCTACTGGAAAAAAGGCACCTGGAATCTTTAAAAAGGAGTCAAAGAACGCGACATGTGCAACATCTTCAGGTGCACAAAAGGGATGTCTTTTCTGTAAAAAGACAAGTCATTATTTATCTAAATGTGACGAATTTCGCGCAAAATCTGTCAGCGAGCGCTTGAATTGGGTGCAAAGACAAAGGTTATGCGTCAACTGCTTTAAAAATGACCATAAAACAAAGGCATGCACAAGCAACTTCAGCTGTTTTAAGTGCAACAAAAAGCACCACACTCTAGTGCATTTGGAAAATGTTGTCACATCAGCAGCAGCAGAGCCATTATCACAAGTTGTGGCATCCGCAAACAAACACAACTATGACTTACTTGCAACAGCAAAGGTAGCTTGCAACAGCAAAGGTAGCTCAAGCAACTAACGGACAACAAGCATCATTCAAGGCACTACTGGACTCTGGATCACAAATCAACGTTGTTTCCGAAAGACTTGTGACAATGTTGGGACTTAAGCGTCATGACACAACACTCCGGATTGAGGGCATCGGAGGACAGCCAAGAATCAACAAGGCTCGAGTGAATGTCCTAGTTGAATCACTACACAGCAATTTTACGATGCGATTGGAAGCATTCGTATTACCGCATATAATTTCGGATCAATCTGCCCAGTCGATCAACACGGCCGATTGGGGCATGCCGCGCAAATTACCACTGGCGGATCCAAACTTCAACAGACCAGGCAAAATCGACATGTTGATTGGAGCAGAGCACTGTTTTTCAATATTGCTCCCACAACAACACAAAATGTTCTAGTCTGGTCCAATGATGCAAAAAACTGAGTTCGGGTGGATCATTGCTGGAAAGGTAAATGCTGCCTTTAAGTCGTCAGCAGTGGCGGTGGACGGCAGATTCATCGTTCAACTTCCATTTTCTGACCACTATTCAGCCCTGGGAGAGTCCATGGAGATTGCGACCAAACGGTTTCTATCGTTAGAGCGCAGAACCTCCGCTGACACGTGGAAGCAGTACGCAGCGTTCATGGCGGAGTATGAGAAGCTGGGACACATGAAACAAGTGTCACTGCAACAGATTCCTAAAAATCACTACGTGATTCCGCATCATTGCGTGTTGAAGCCTGACAGCACAACAACAAAATTACGAGTTGTCTTCGACGCATCGTGCAAAACATCTACTGGAAAATCGCTGAATGACATACTGCATGCAGGCCCTACGGTTCAAAGCGATCTTATGTCTATTCTACTACAATTCAGAACACATAGATATGTGTTTACGGCTGACATTGAAAAAATGTATCGTCAGGTATGGATCAATCCGGACAATCAGTTTCATCAAATGATTGTATGGCGCAACAACTCGTCGGAAGAAATTTAATACTACCGATTGAAAACAGTCACATATAGCACAAAATCCGCACAATTTTTAGCAATAAAATGTTTGGATACTCTGGCTAATAAGCATATGGAAAGGCTACAGATGGGTGCAAAGGCACTACAACGTGACTTTTATGTAGACGATTGCCTGACCGGTACCGACACAATCGCAGAAGCGAAACAAGTTCAACAAGAACTAAACAAAATTCTTCAGCCATTGGGATTCAAGCTACGAAAATGGTGTTCAAACAATGAGCAAATATTGGAAGGAATTCCCAAAGAAGACACAGTTAACGACGTACAGCTCGGAGAAACACTGGAACAGTACAGTGTAAAAACATTGGGCCTTATTTGGACGCCCAAATCGGATCAACTTGGCGGTCGAACTCACAGCAGTGCAGCAACAGTCATTACAAAACGTGCAGTCTGCTCGGAGCTGGCACAGATCTTCGACCCACTAGGCTTGTTCGCTCCAGTCGTAGTAAAGGCAAAAATTTTCATGCAACGCCTCTGGGAATTAAAGCTCGATTGGGACGACGAGTTACCTACAAGTCTTCAGAATGGTAAGACTCCGATAACGAAAGAATTACACGTCTTTGTAGATGCGTTGGAACGTGCATATGGCGCTGCAGTTTACGCTCGCGCAACTTACAGAAACAAACAAATATCTGTTCGGCTACTATGTTCAAAGTCTCGAGTGGCTCCAACAGCAAAACAGTCACTCCCTCGACTAGAGCTATGTGCTGCACTATTGGGTGCAGAGCTTGCTGAAAGGGTTCGACGCGATCTAAGCCTCGACAGCAACACAGTGCCAGGATACTTTTGGTCAGATTCTACGGTTGTCCTTTCATGGATCAACGCAGCTGCCGCCACATATCATACATTTGTGGCAAACCGAATAGCAAAAATTCAGGCCTTGACAAGCCAGACTCAATGGCGGCATGTATCATCGGCCAACAATGCGGAAGATGTACTCTCAAGAGGAATATCGGCACGAAAACTACACGAGCACAAATTATGGTTGTATGGACCACTATTTCTGCATGGCTCTCAAGACAAATGGTCAGCCTTACCCAGTATCACCCCCAGCAACCTGGAAAACGATACATATAAGTCTCGCAATATCTCCATCTACAATAGGTGCAGAATTGTACACTTGTAGACACAGCCATTCATTTCACAAGTTACAACGCATTATGGCTTACATGTTACGCTTCTGCTACAAAAAAATACAGACCAGCAACTGTCACTCTAAGCGTCGAGGAATTGAATCACGCTCGAAACGTAATTTCGCGGACAATACAACAAGTGAAATTTGCTGCTGAACTAAAAACGATGCAGCGTCACAACATGGTGGAAAAAAGGATCATTTCATCGCTGTCCCCCCTGCAAGGATCCGATGGACTTATACGAGTTGGTGGCAGATTGGATCAAGCCCTACTCCCTTACAATGCAAGGCACCAGATTCTGCTGCCCTACAATGATCCAATAGTAAAAATGCTGTTGAAAGATCTCCATGAGGACAATATGTATTCCGGGCCCAAGCCTTACGAGCAACCACTAGACAACAATATTGGATCCTCAACGACAAAACAATGTCAAGGAATATTACTCACAACTGCGTGACATGCAACAAGTCAAGGCCCAAGTAAATGAACCAAATTATGGGTAATTTGCCAGCCGATCGAGTAACACCAACACGCCCATTTCTTACAACAGGCGTAGATTAATGCGGGCCAATCTGGATTCACCACAAGCTTCGAGGAAAAAGACCAGACAAGGCATACATAGCCGTATTCTGCTGTTTCTCTACAAAGGCGGTTCACCTTGAACTGGTAAGCGATCTGACCACAAACGCCTTTTTGGGAGCGTTGCGACGCTTCTTAAGTCGCCGTGGCAAATGTCAAACAATTCATTGTGACAATGCAACCAACTTCGTTGGAGCAAACAACCAGCTGAAGGAACTGGAATCAACACTTTTTGGGGGGAAGGCACAAGCGGAGATCATTAATCACTGCAACAAGAAACAAGTTGCCTTCAAATTCATCCCGCCACGAGCGCCATCCTTTGGAGGCCTATGGGAAGCTGCAGTCAAGTCGGCAAAGCGACTGTTGGTAACGACAACCAACACGGCGTCCCTTACATTTGAAGAACTTAACACGGTGATCGTCGAAATCGAAGCTATCTTGAATTCACGCCCAATAACCCCGATGTCAAATGATCCTACGGACACCACAGCTCTCACCCCAGCGCATTTCCTGATTGGTGAAACACTAACGGCTCCACCCGATGTCAACGCCGATCGCGAAGAGGAATCCCTACTGAAACGTTGGGAATTAGTATCCAGAATTAAGCAAGGATTCTGGAAGCAATGGTCAGAGGAATACTTGCAAGAGTTACAAGCGAGGCACAAGTAGAAAACCGTTAATCCCAATATCAAGAAAGGCATGCTGGTCCTTATCAAGGAAGAGAACATTCCGGTGATGAGCTGGCCTATGGGACGCATTATAAAGACATATCCAGGAATGGACAGCCATGTACGAGTGGTTGACGTAAAGACGGCCTCAGGCATTTACAAGCGCGCCATCAACAGGCTGGCGCCGATCTTTCCGGAAGAAGCAGCCAAAAAGCGACCTATTATGGAAGAAGAGGATACGGATAAAAAGGATACGCCGGCTGCTCAACGGAGATGGTTAATGTCACCAACCATAACTTCCTCCTTGCTAATTCTGCTTCTAATGCTACCTCTGGTACTTACACAGTCAAACCAGGAGTATATTATGAAAAAATTGATACAACGATGAGAGAAATATCCGACTGGACCATAGTTATTTACTATGAATTGTATCCATACTGGAGAGACATGAACACGTTTAATTCAGGCATCAAGGAGTTCCAGTACATATGCCCAGAATTAAACAACAACCACACATGTGACGCAATATCACAGCACTATCGACACTTGTGTGATGAATTACAAATGGCAAACGGTCTCATGCAACATACTCGGAAACGCCGCTCCCCATTTGATGCAGTGGGTAATATTGCGAACGGTCTGTTTGGAGTCTTAGACTCAGACTATGCCAATAAAATGACTAAGGTCATAGAGAAGGTGCAAAAGAACGAGGAATTTCTACTGACACTGCTGAGAAACCAAACCTCAGTACTTGACTCAACCATTAACGTTGTTAATAAAACAAGGACAACATCGGACAAACGTCTAAAACTACTTGAACAACAAGTAGCCGCCATTAGCCAAAGCAGAGGAAAGTACACTGGCACACGTCTTACGGAAAACTACGTGGCATTGACAACTCAATTGACACTGCTAGCAGCATCTCTTCAGCGCATGCAATCCGAAATAGTGGACGTACTAACTGGAGTTCACTACCATACAATAAGCCCAATGTTGATCTCCCCTAAACAATTAAGGGATCAGTTGGATCAAATACGGGATCATTTGCCACCAGATCAAATGGTACCCGTGACACAGCCACCGACACTCATGTGATATTCAGAGTAATATTACCCCTAGTGTCAACATCGATACTCGAGCTATTTAATATGGTGCCAATGCCAGTGTGGAACACAACTAGTTGGTGATTGCTCGAGCTAAAAACACCTATTATAGGTGTCAACAACCACAGAGATCAATTCATGGGACTTACACAAGATGATCTACACCGCTGCCGTACAATACACATCGAAAATACATATGCTTTGATCATCAAGCTGTGTTTGATGCAAACAACCGATGTGAGTTTCAACTGTTTACCAACAAGACACGTCACGTAACTTACCGAACAACCAAAATGGTATGGGAAAAAACTCAACAGCAGAACAACTGGATCTTCGCAACACATTCGAAAGTAGAACTTCAAGCAGTTTGCAACGGAACACCGTCAACTATCCAACTACAAAACAGTGGACTACTGTCGCTATCACCTGGATGTACTGCACGCAACACAGACATTAGCATCAATACCTTTGGCACTGTCACGAGTCAAATACGACAAGGCTACGCCAGCTTTGGTGACCTTATCCAACCAAACATAACAAAGGTACCAGAGACAACTCTCAACATCTCGGATTACAACGCACAAGACGACAAGGATCCAGATGACCTACAGGTAAAATGGGTAACACTCAACAAAGAAGAGCTGCCCAACCAAATAAGCTCGGTCCAACATCATCACATAGCCGCTTATGCTGCACTAGTGATATCTGTCATGAAACTATGTGCACATGCAATGCGGACGCAACGACGATGGACTTGTCCACCCACAGCCACTAGGAACGAAGCAGTCAACCCGTCCGAACCTTCAGCATCCCCAAGACGATTTACACTGGATTTAGAGGATGGTTGAAAACCGTTTCAGCGGCCGGGAGAATGTTAAGTCATAAACAAGTTAGCACATATTTATATTATAAGATATCAAATAACTGCACATAGCTATGTAAGAATGACACACAAATTATTAACACATGTAAAACTAGGTCAAGACCATACACAATGCGCTACATTTATTAACCCAATAAAACTTCAAGCAACACCAAATTATGCTGACTACACAATACATGCAATATGTCACAACAGTAGCGGTCAGCCAACCCGGTAGTCGCTAAATATGCTATTCTGCATTGCAAGCAACTGCTGAGTACACAATAACCTAATTTTAACTGACACCACAAAACTGTAAGACTAAGCTATTATTTCCTATAAATATTGTTACTTTTCGTTAATAAAATCAGTGTTCTTAGTACAACCTACAAAGATACATTCATTATTCTCTGCAGTCCACCTGGTTCCGAGTGCCAGTTGCGACAACAATTAAGCAGTCAGTTTGTACTGGATGCTAACAATACATACACACCTTTTACAGGTACAGTGGATATGTAGCTCCATAATATATTTGAAATAGTTGCATATTTTGATAAGTATAAGTTGGCGCTTAGCAAACATATGAGAAATTACTAAAATATTTTAATAATATTAAATAATTTATTTATTAATATAGAAAATAAGTTGGTTAGGATATCCAACTTCATCATTCGTCAAGTCCAATTGTTTTTCTTCACACAAACACGCACACACTAACAGACCAACATAGCAGAGAAGAAGAATAAGAGAATGAATAACGTTGGATAACCTAATATAATTTAGGTGCTACTGTGGATAAGTATGTGTGTAGTTCAATAATTTGAAATAGTAGCATACTTTGATAAGCATAAGTTGGTACTCACCAAACCATTGAGACATTAAAAAAATAGTATAATAATTCTAATTTCTTAATTCATTTATATTGAAAATAAGCTAGTTCGGGTATCAACAACCAACACTCATCATTCGTCATACGCGAAAAACCAATTCAAGAAATCTCCACCGAGAAATTTAGTGAAGATAACAACAAGAACAATTGTTCAATAAATAGTGAGAATTAAAACTACAACAAATCTTAAAAAAAAAAAAAACACGAATCAGTTTTCAACAAATAGTGAAAATAAAAGCAAGTTGAAACGATCTTAAAAAGTGAAAATAAGACACAAACCAACAGTTAAAAGCATGCTTCACATTTGAAGCAATATAAGCAGTGAGGCTGGGATAAGGCCACCAAAGACAATACCCAACTATCAAAGTTTACTCCACTTTTGAAAACAAACTACGAGTGAGGATTGGATAGAACCACCCAGGACGCAAACCTGTAGCAGCAGTACAACAATATCATCAGCAGCAAAGTTAACAAGGCCCACTGAATTAAAATATAATGGAAATTTTCATGTAAGTATTTTGATAAGTGAGAAATTTAAGTAAAAAGTAAAGTAAAAAAAAAAAACCTTAACATTTTGTGCCAATATTCGTACCCGTGTCATAACTCAATTGCATGGGTAGGTTTAAGTAAGGTGATTGCTATTTTTAAGAAAAAGAGAGAAGAAGATAATTTTTTTGCTTTTCTCTCGCGCACCACATGATGTGCGATATCGTGTAGGGTTTTGGTTACGGACAAATGAGTGACACTGATTCCGTTTTCAGTGCCTGAGCTTAAAGTTTTTGAGGATGCTCAGCTCAACGACAAAGTCGTTTGCAACGAGCCCCTCGATGCGGTTAAGTGCATCCCTGAGTTCAACGGAACTCAGGAAGCGTATATGGCTTAGAGGCAGGCTGCAGACGCATCATACAAAATTTTGAATAAATACGATGGCAGTTCCCGCCACTATCAAGCTGTGGTCATTATAAGGAGTAAAGTGAGAGGCCCTGCGGATGCATTTCTATCTTCTTTCAATACTCCGCTAATTTTCGAGGCTATTATAGCGAGGCTAGACTTCACTAACAGCGACTGTTGAGTATGTGTACTGGTGGTGTTGTACTTTTTTACACTGATCTTTATTTTCATGAGCCAGGCTTCTTGTACCCAACTCATGCATATTTCATCCCTTAATTCTAACTTACCTATTGCTGAGTTTGTAAGACTCAGCGTTGGTCTATTAATATTCTTATCCTATCGCTGTGTTTGTAAGGTACAGCATGCATATGCCTATTTAAGATAATACATGTGTCCCTATTTTTACTGCACTCTAGTTCGTCTACCTGTTGGACCTTGAGAGCGCACAAGGCATGTTTGTTATCTTATCTTGTTATTATGTAAGTATGTTCATGCTTGAACATTCTGCGGGGGGCCACCAAATGTAACAGCTAGCAACTGCTGCCTCTGGTTTTGCTTTTTCTTTACATAAATGAAAATTACAAATATTATTATTAGACCCCATTTACACGCTGAAGTTTTTTCGTGAATTTTCTCTCTGAATCTTTTGTTTGAAGGCAAGGGGAGTAGAGGTGTAAAAATTCAACTAAAATTTACTACTTGTTAAGTCGTGAATTTTTCTTCTAATTTTGCTTTGCCTTATTCCGATAGACTGTAAACACAGAGTTGCACAGTGTTTGATGTGAAAATAAACTTATTGATACGAAATATCGCACAAGCAAATATTAGAGCAAATAGTTAATATATTATTGTGGCTCATAAATTATTAAAATAAATTTTATGGACGAAAGAATTAATTGAACTGGTGTTAACTGTGTATGTTTATCGACCATAAATTTAAACCAGAGTTGCATTTTCAAAGGAAAAATTTCACTGAAAAACTTCAGCGTGTAAATGCGACCTGAATTCCGAATAAGTTTTAAAACAAAATGAAAAAAAAAAAACTTAATAAAAAAAACTTCAGCGTGTAAATGGGGTCTATCTTTTAATGCTATTAATGCTAAGGAAATATGACCATTCATGGTGTGAAATGTCAGATCCTCTATGTGCACTTTTTGCAAGTGTAGATCCTTTATGTTTTGCTGTAGTCGCTGTAGTTCCACTGAGTTATTTACTACAATGTGTTGGATTGGTGGCGGCACCCATGTGTTGTTGTGGTTAAGTACTTTAAGAAAGAGTGGAGAGTACCTTGCTGTATCTGTTGATGTGACTTCCTGCTGTGTTATGATGGTGGTTTTACCTATCCTGGCTGTACATCCAGCAAATAGCTCTATTATGCCTTGGTTAGGCAAAAGGGTCATCTCCTGGTAGTTTCCGCATTATGTGAGCTGACGTGTTTTCAAATATTTTAAACAGCCACCGGTTTTTTCCATTCAGCTTTTGTAAGAAGGTATCCTCCTCGTACTCGACCATGTTGCACGGCTGCTTGTTGCTCTTCGGCAACTTTCCAGGTCCAGCTTCCCATATTCCTCCCATATGGGGGCTTGCCGGCGGGACAAAGTGCCACTTGATGCCTTATTTTTCAAGCACCGGTGCCAGACTGCTATTGCCTTTTATAGCGGTGACCAGATCCTTGTCAAGGATTCTAGCTGCACCCACAAAGTTTGTGCCGTTGTCTGAATACAGATGTTCACTTTTGCCGCGTCTGGCAAAAAATCGGCGCAGAGCCTCTAAAAGCTTATCTGATGATAAGTCGCTGACGGTTTCCAGGTGTATTGCTTTCGTGGCCATGCATACAAACAGGCATATTTACCCTTTATATGATTTTTGACCCCTCCCTTTTGAACAGCGAATTTGGAAAGGTCCAGCGTAGTCGATGGCAGTATTTTGGAACGGGTAATCACCTGTTACTCGATACACAGGCAAATTGCCCATCAGTTGACTGGCCATTTCCTGTCTATATCTAATGCAGGTAACACATTGGCGTACATATTTTTTTAAAGAATTCCGAAGACCAAAGATCCAGAATTCTCGTTGAATTATGTTCCTCATCAGCTCCATTCCGCCATGTAAAGTTTCCTTATGAGCGTTGTGTATGATTAGAAAAGCCAAGTTTGATTTTCCAACTATAATATATATATATATATATAATTGGGAGCTTCACGCCATATGGCACCATTGCATTTTGAAGACGGCCTCCCACACGTAATACTCCATCTCCATCCAGAAAAGGGTTGAGCGGCTGCAATTTACTCTTTAATTCTAGAGATTTTCGAGCTGTCAGCAAATTAATTTCTTGCCCAAAATCAAGCTGTTGTTGTAATTTTACAACGGCTGTTTTGGCTTTCTTTAATTCGTCAACGGTGAGGTAGGTCGACTGCTGTTGCTTCCCTCGTAGATTTGCTATAAAGCATTATACATAGGCCATTACGCTTTTTAGCTTGTTAAGCGACGAAAATTTTGTCAATAGTGGGATGAGGCAGTTTTCTTTTTTTGTTAGAGTTGCTACTATAAATGACTCAGGTTCTTCAATTTGTGGCCACTGATTTGACGGTATCGTCAGCCACTCGGGTCCTTTCCACCATATGTCGCATGCTTTTAATTGGTCTGGTGAAATTCCTCTTGAGGCGACATCTGCTGGGTTGTCTGCTGATTTAACGTAACTCAATTCAACATGAGGCAATTTTTTGTTTAGTTTATCTACTCTGGTTTTGACGAATTTATCTTTGCTGCGCTTGTTCTTTATCCAAGCTAGCGTAATCTGTGAATCACTCCATGCTTGCGTTTTGGTGTGATTTTTTACTATTGCTTGAACTTTAGATAATAGTTTGGCTAATAAGTGAGCTGTGCATAGCTCTAGCTTAGGGATTGTTTTTTTGTTTTTTATTGGATTTACCTTGCTTTTCGCTATCAGCAAAGTGATTTTATTTCCAATTTTGGTATACACCACTGCTGCATACGCTTTTTTTGATGCATCGCAAAATCCATGGAGCTCCGTAGCCTCAGTGCTCGATTTTCCAGACCAGCGCGGTATTATAATTTTTTCTAAGTCCGGAATGCACTCTCATATTTTTGTTAATAATTGGCAAGACTAGGCTCCAGCTCGGCGTCCCAAGTACGCGGCAATTTCCGTAGCTCCTGAATAAAGCATTTTCCCGTCAGTGTAGCTGGTGCAAGCCATCCCAGTGGATCAAAGATTCGTGCTAATTGAGATAAAATTAGGCGCTTTGTAATGCGCACTAGTTTTGGACAGTCGACGAAAAATGTAAATACCGACTCGTCATTGTTTATTATTATTTTTTCGGTTGAGTCTCCGCCTTGAATTCCAGTGATGATTCTGTCATCATTTGATATCCATTTTCTCAAATGCATGCCAGCCTTTTCCAAGACGCTTCTAATATCCGTTTGTGTTTTGATGCAGTCGTCAATTGAGTCGCCACCAGTGATTAGATCATCCATGTAAAAGTCTTCCTTTATTGCTGTCATCAGTTTGGTGTTGCCTTGGCAGTGCTGACTTGCTAGTTTCTGTAGACAGCGGACTGCTAAAAATGGCGCAGCTGAAGTCCCGTACGTTACCGTAGTTAGCTTGAACACCTTAATTGGCAACTTTTGGTCGTCTCTCCAGAGGATAAATTGATATTCCTGATCGTCTTTGGTGACTTTAATTTGACGGTACATATTTTCAATGTCAGCTGTCATTACGAACTTCCATAGTCGCCATTTGATTAGTATATCAAATATGTCCTTTTGTATTTTGGGACCAACTAACATCACGTCATTTAGACTTAATCCGTTGGACGTTTTTGCCGATGCGTCAAACACTACTCTTAGTTTAGTAGTAAGACTGTTTGGCCTGATCACTGCTTGGTGTGGCATATAATATTTGCCTTGGCCGATTGTGTCCACCGGTTCCATGTGACCAAGTTTCAAATATTCCCTCATGAACGTTTTGTATTCATTGAATATTTGTGGGTTTTTCTTGAACTTGATTTCCATTTGCAGTAGTCGTGCCATTGCCTGTTTCCGAGAGTTGCCTAACTCAAAGTTTTTACGAAATGGTATTGAGAATACCAGCCGTCCATTTTTATCCTACGTAGTTTTTTCTCGAAACACCTTTTCACAAACAGTGTTGTCTTCCGAGTCGGTGGAGTCGCTTTCAAGCTCCCAGAAGCGCTCCAGATTGCTTCACCAGAATAAGAAAGCTTTTGCGAACTCTAACTAGGCGCTTCCTTATAACACGGCTGTCGTAGCCAAAATACGTACGACCGATGAAAACGCCATCTACTCGAAGTGGTACCCTTACCCTCGAGGCGTTAAGGATTTTGTTAATCTATATATCAACGGTCTTTAGAAACAAGGCATTATCCAAAAGTCTAGATCACCTTAAAACAGTCCGTTGTGGGTGGTGGACAAAAAAGGAAGTTGGGCAACGGAGATAAACGTCTGGTAATAGACTTTAGGAAGCTCAATAGCAAAACGATTGCCGACATATACCCAATGCCAAGCATCAGAATGATTTTGGCAAATTTGGGTAAAGCCAAGTATTTCACGACGCTTGACCTGAATTCTGGTTATCACCAAATCACTTTGGCAGAGCGAGATCTCGAAAAACAGCTTTTTCCCTGAATGGCGGGAAGTACGAATTCTGTCGGCTTCCATTCGGTTTAAAAAACGCCGCCAGCATCTTCCAGAGAACAATAGATGATGTTCTTCGGGAGAAAATCGGAAAGTCTTGGCAGATGCAGATGACGTTATCGTCTTTTCCGAAAACGAGTCGGAGCACGTGAAACACGTGGACTGGGTTTTAAAGATTCTGTTGGACGCAAATATGCGGGTAGCATACGAGAAGTCACAGTACTTTAAAGAGACAGTAGGTTACCTCGGCTTCATTGTGACTAAAGATGGAGAAAAAACCGACCCAGAAACGGTAAAGGCTATTCAGGAATACGCTGAGCCTACCACAGTATTCGGTGTCAGGTCCTTCATAGGCTTGGCAAACTATTACCGATGTTTCATAAAAGACTTTGCTGCAATTGCTGAGCCAATATCCAGCATCCTCAAGGGAGAGAATGGATCTATCAGCAAATACAGGTCGAAAAAAGTCCCAGTACAGTTCGACGAAGCTCAGCGCAACGCGTTCGAGAAATTGAGAAATATCTTAGCGTCTGAAGACGTCATTCTGATGTACCCTGATTTTAAGAAGCCTTTTGATTTACACAAGACAGCCGTCCTATAATCATGATATCTAGAGGTCTGAAAGATAGAGAAGCTAACTACGCTGCGAACGAGCGGGAGTTACTTGCCATAGTTTGGGCCTTGGGAAAGTTACGACTCTTCTTGTTCGGCGTTCGTGATATCAATACCTTCACGGACCACCAGCCACTTACATTCTCAGTTTCCGAGAGTATTATTATTATTATTATTATTGGAACGAGGATCATGCACTGCGACCACTAGGATCTATTGTGCCCTCTTACTGTTTTGTGAGTTACAACTCCTCGAAAAGCCCGATCGATCGCAGGAACGCAACGATGTGGAATGGTCAGAGAGCCCTCGTCTTCTCTGTAGACAGAAAGAGGCTCCCCAGAAGAGAGAGCCTCAGTCGACTGATGGCGGGACACTCCTCAAGCAGGTGCTCTAGAGTCTCATCCCCCTCCAGACTCAGTCTGCAAAGACTGTCTTCCCCTAACCTGAGATTTTGCAGATGCTTGCGCAGTCTGCAGTACCCGGTCAAGAAACCCGTGAATGTCCAAAGAGATCCTTTGCTCAGCTTCAGACAGTCCTTAGTTCTCTTCTTGTTGTAACTACATGGCAGTCTCTTGCTCTGTCTTGCCCCATGTGAAAACCGCCAAGCGTCCTCGCATGCGTTGAGCAGATCGATGCGACTGCACTGACTGATAAACCCTGGTCCTAGCCCACAGAAAGGTTCAGGGCCCTGGAAAGGAGTGCTAGCTCCTCTCCTGGCCAAAATATCGGCGACCTCATTGCCGGGAACACCCGCATGTGCCGGCACCCAAATTTTCCATGCGAGAGATCTACAGCACATTAGGGCTATGGTAGCCTTGCGAACCGCATGCTCAACATGCTGTTTTCACAGTAGTCTCTTGTCCAAGATTACCCCCAGAAACTTTATCTCCGTAGAGAGTGGGATTACCGTACCCCCAACAGATATGGGTCTTATGGACTTTAACTTGTAACGATCGCGTGATGCAGGTTGATCTGTGCCAAGCTGGTAGCCAGCATCCTTAGAGCTCAGGTTCCCCTTCCGAGAGCGTCAGATATGCCTCTGACAACGTCCCGGTGGGTGTCTGCTCATCATCGGACGGCTTCTCATCACTCCCAGAGCCTACCTCGCAGCGTACGTGTAACCGTGACAAGCCCGAGTCTAACTCGGCTTCCCAGGCTGCAATCGCTTCGGCTTTGGCTGCCTCATCGGTGGGTTCTGCAGCAGAAGAGGTGCCAGGCACTTCGTCTGCTTGCACCTTTGCAGCCGTCTCTGTCGCGGCTTGCTTTTTGTGCAGCCGGCACCTCAGCTGACCAAATCTGAAGCTCACCATCATTCCCTTATTACTGAGGAGTGATAGAGCTTTATCCTCCATACCAAAGGTCAGCACCTTTCCGCCCTTGGTATCAAGGCACCTGAGCATGCGCCACGTCTCGGTGAGAAGACCCTTATTCTGCTCAATGAGCAGTCCAAGTGATTTTTCCACCGTTTCACCAGCCGTGCGTGGCAGGTACACCGTGACGATGTTTGTCTCCGGTATCTCTCCTTGCGGGCATGTGCGGAGTTCCACACCCACTGCAGCACTGATGCTGGGCACCTTCAGCTCAAGCCACTTCCTGGCATCCTCGTCTAGACAGTAAGGTATACTCACCGAGGCGGCAAGGTATCGGTGAGGCTCTATTCAAATATAGTCGGTTACCCCTGACTACAAACCAGCCAATGAGCACGCACCACGGAACACTCTGGCTTCGGGGGGTGAAGTGGCACCCTTGCCTCAGGACGTCACCACAGCCCGTTGTGAGATGTGGGGGTTAGGAATTGGGTAGGAAAACAAGTGTAGGAGAAGGGTGTGTGTAAGACTATGTAATGAAGGTGGTCAGACAAGTGCTTGTCGGTCCCACTTACGGTGTGGCACCCGCTGTTGTCCGGGACTGCTTATTCACGACAAGTCGCTATTCGCTGCAAACTTCTACTAAAGGCCTTGCCTTATCCGTAACCTGCGACCAGTCCGGTGGCCTCAGCTTGCCCACCTCAGAACCATCTTACTAGTTCATCGGCATCAGATTCCGAGAGTAACCCTAATGAAAAATTAAGCGCTGAAAGGCGCGCATTGATGAAATAGGGGCCAAACTAACACAAATAGGTTTTGCTTTTGTACTTATATTTTAAAACTGCACTCTCTGCTAGTTTTCACGTTGGGTTTTACAATTGATCTGTACACTTAAATGTTATTTCTTATTTGAGTTTATGAAATCGTACGGATCTTGTGTCGTGGTTTTATTTGCAATGGCGCTCTCGTTGCACCAAATATTAAGAACCAATGTTCGCCAGGCTCTACTATGGCCTCCTTGTTACCACAAGGATTTCACCAATAGTCTCTCCTCCTCTCAGATTCTGGCTTTAGCTTCACCTGTCCTTCGCCAGGCTCACTAGTCTGATACTTGGTTTTAGCTTGAGGTTGCTTTGCAAATGCAACACACCACAAGGCTTGATAAATTCCGCGTATTGATTTCTTAGAAAATGGTTTGTTAATCGCTAAGGACACGATCTGCTTTGTCCTTATTGCGAAAGGAGTCCTTTTAATTCTTATATTATCCTTTCGCGTTGGATTTCTTGCACTCTGAATCCTTTGTTCACTTTATGTTTCGCGCTGACTTTCCACTTCACACTCACTCCGTACTTACTTTGTATCCACTTTTGTACTAACTTGCCGCTCTGTCAAAGGCGGCTCCTTTTATACCCTTCTGTTGTCTCGCTGGACCGGGGCCTGTCAGCGCTGCCAACGTCGCGCCAAGGGCAAAGGTGGCGTGATCGTTCCAGTGAGTTTTGCCTAGCAACAACGGTTCCTCGTTGTTTTTTACGTGTTTTTGCGGCTCCCATGTGCCAAACACGTACCTTAGCGCTGACATCCTGTGTCAGAGTGAGACAGCATGCGAATTCGCCGCAACTCAGGTCCGGCTGCGGCTATAAATGCAATCGCCTTCTGTGAGGCGCTAAACGTGAATATGGCTCCTCACAATGCCCTCGTTACCCATTATTTCAACCCTAATTTTAACATTTCCCAAATGCAATATTTTTTGTTATCGATTCCATGTGTAAATCGGAAACCAGAATAGATATCGATAAATTGAAATAAAATTGTTCTGCTTATGGTATAGGAGTCTCTGTAATCTCTGACGGACCGACGGACGGACAGACGGACAGAAGGAAATGGCTTTATCGTCTCGGCTGTTGATGCTGATCAAGAAAATATATATACTTTATCAGGTCGAATATGCTTTCTTCTGCCTTTTACATACTTTTGCAAAAACCATTATACCCTTTTTACCCATTTTATGGATTAAGGGTATAAAAACGGGTGCACAGCAATCGAACAAGCCACTGCGTGATAGAAAATCGCTGGCTAGCGGCGCATATAAAGATTGTTGCTTTTATGAACAAACATATCGTAGCAAAGCCAGCAATCGAAGTGGCACGAAATGCGCTCTCAGAGAGAGTGGGAGCCACGCTTGCAAGCTTCCATTGGTGGTTGGACTATCGGTGTTTAGTTGCTCTATTTATATATATATTCTAATTGCTAATAGTTTCGCCTATCAAAATGTTAGAGGCCTTAACACTAAATTTTCTAAATTATACGTTAACATCTGATCATTTGATTCACATATAGCTCCACTCACGGAAACCTGGTTAAAACCCGATATTTCTGATTATTCCGTTATTCCTTCAAAATATAACTTGTACAGATGCGATCGTGCCTCCCGCAAGGGGGGTGGTGCTATCATTGCTGTTGACACTTGTGATTCCTCTGGACAGATTCATTTTATTGATCTTCCGGACAGAAAGTTTTTATGTGTAAAAAATATTACTAAACGGCCGTTCACTGTATGTTACTTGTTCTTATATTCCTCCTCATTCTGATGGTAACATTTACTCATCCCACCGATATGGATAATCTGATAGTGGTTGGTAATTTTAATCTGCCATATGTTGTATGGTCTGTGATCGACACATCTTCGACAGCTTTACCAGTCACTTATGATGATTTTATCGATGGCCTACTGGAGTTAGGCCTATCGCAAGTTAACAGGGTGGTAGAATGTTGGACTTGATATTTGTTTCATACTCAGATTGCAGTAATGTTAGTAGAGTACCCCCTCTTGTGCTTCCGGAAGATACCTACCATCCAACCTCAGAAATATCCATTGAAATTTTTAAGCCTAGTCCAGCATCTAAGTATTCTTTAAAAACCCGTTGCTTTCGTAAAACTAACCTTACAATACAAAATCAAACCCGGCTACCTGGCTTGTCCTGATGGAGTGCCAGGTTGTATACCTAGCTATTGCTCTGATTCACTTTGTAAACCCTTACATAAATTATTTAACTTGTCGGTTGACTCAGCTATATTTCGTGAAATAAGAAAGGAATCCTTTATTATTCCACTGCATAAAAATACTTCTAAGTCTAACGTTAAAAATTGTAGAAGTACATCCAAGTTGTCTGCCATTCCTAAAGTCTGCAAAAAAATTATATGTTCTCAATTGCAACACACATGTAGTTCAATTATATCGCCTTATCAACACGGTTTTGTTAGGCGTTGATCTAATACCACTAACCTTCTTGAATTCACTTCGCTTGTTATCAAAGGGATGGATTCGGGAAAGAAAAATCAATGGATGTTGGAACTCACTGACCATGTGTTCACACCTGTTTGTTGGTGTGTTTGCACCTGTACTATTGCTATGAGCACGTATTTGAAAAAAAATATTGCATTTATTGAATTTGGGTATACTATTTGAATTATTGTTCATCATTTGTCAGTTTATTCACTTATTTAAGAAGTCCGCTATGTAAGTCTTTAAGTGTGTGTGTGTTTGTGTTTTTTTTTTTTAAATTCATTTATTACGCGCTAAAATTAACTAACCTAAACTAAGTAATACTATTTGGTACACTATGACTACGTTGGGAAAAAGATAGAACAATAGCATTTGCGGAACGGCCGTTAGGTAAAGCGTCGCAAACGCTTTGGTTCCTCCTACTCCCGTTGTCCATTTCGCTCTCTCTCGGCCTTCCGCAGTTCGGTCGTAACAGCCGCCGCGAAGACGCTGCTGGCTAGCAGCAGGGTTATTAGGTTGTCCACCTCAATGGCGCAGCCAAAACTCCTCTCCAAGTCCGCGCGAAGCTCGGTGGAGCGTGTGCAGTGTTGCAGCACATGCTCCGCATCCTCGACGACCCCTCCTCCGCAATGGATGCAGAAAGGAGCAGACTCATGGCCGAAACGGTGGAGATATCCACGGAAGCAGCCATGCCCGCTAAGGATCTGGGTGATGTAAAAGTTGACCTGCCCATGCCTCCTGTTCAACCACACCGATATATTCGGGATTAAGCGGTGAGTCCAACGCCCTTTAGTGTACGAATCCCAGCGCCTCTGCCAGCTGATCAGCGTGCGCGATTTTGCCGTGTTTCGCACTGCCTTCTTGATGGCCACTGAGAGGTCCTTGCCATGTGTCTCCTGGTTCACCTCGGCAATTTCCCTGGCGAGCTCCGAGATGGGGGCAATTCCGGCTAGCACCAGGCACGCATCGTCCGAAATGGTTCGGAATCCGCAACACACTCTGATCGCCTCAAGGCGGTGGGTAGCCGTCAATCCACGGGAGTAGCTGACATAGCGGAGGATAAGTTGCCATATAGGCGCCGCGTACAACATCACCGCCCTAGTCACGCTGGACTGAAGTTGTCTTCTGCCCTGCTTAGGGCCCCTCGTGTTAGGCATAATGCGCGATAATGCCCTGTTAGTCAAAGCTGCCTTCGAGCTGGCATATGCCAGATGCTCCTTGAAGCACAGCCTGGTGTCCAGCATCACTCCCAGGTACTTAATTGCCCTCTTTGAAGAGATTGTTTAGTTTGCTACTTGAATAGTGGCTGTCTCATAGACTTTCCGACTGCTTATAAGCACGGCCTCGGTTTTCTGAGGGGCAATCTGTAGTCCGACCGAAGAGAGCCACTGAATGACAACTTCGGTAGCTTGGTTACATCTATCCTCGGCTGTCTTGAGCTCCTTTGCCACCACCACTAACGCCACGTCGTCCGCAAAACCCACTATACGGACATCGTCTGGCATCGGAAGCTGAAAAACGGCATCGTACATGGCGTTCCACAGGAAAGGGCCAAGTACTGACCCCTGTGGCACTCCTCCGGATACGCGGTACTCCTCAGTTGCCTCGCAGATGTTGTAAAGTAGGACTCTTTCCTGGAAGTAGCTCCTGATCATCCTCAACAGGTACTCTGGCACTCTGAATGCTTCAAGCGCCTCCGAGATGCACCTCCACTTTGCCGAGTTAAAAGCGTTCTTGACATTCAGCGTTGCGATCAGGCAGTATTTTTTGGCACCACCTCTCCATCTACTGCCGGCAATCGCTTCCGAGGCTATCTCAACCACCTTACCGATCGCATCGATCGTTGATCTTGCCTTGCGGAAGCCGTACTGGTGGGGTGACATCCTCCCGCAGCATCTAGGGCCATTTCAAGGCGTGTGCAAATGACTTGTTCCAATATCTTGCCGACCGTATCTATAAGGCAGATAGGTCGATATGCAGCTGAGTCATCAAGCTGCTTGCCGGGTTTTGGTAGTAGAACCAGGCGCTGAACTTTCCACCGGTTTGGGAATACTCCGCTGCTTAGGCATGTGTTAAACATGTGCGCAAATAAGTCAGGTCGCAGCGCGAGGGCTAGCCTGAGCGCTCAGTTGGGAATTCCATCGGGGCCGGGTGCCTTGCTGGGCTTCATCCTCTTTGTGACATGGCAAATCTCCTCTTAGGTGACCTCCTCAAAAACGGCAGGCGTGGAAGGCACCGCCGGAGAGCCGCCGATCTCGTCAGGCATGCTAGGGAACAAATGAGCTACGATCGCCCTTAACGCCTCTGGATCGGAAGGATGGCAACGGGAAAAGCCGTTGAATCGTTTGACCACGATTTTATATGCATCACCCCACGGGTCGTTTTCCGCCGAGTCGCAGAGGTCAAGAAAACACCTACGCTTGCTGTCCTTGATCAGCTTTTGCAGATGTCTCCTGCATACGAGGAAAGCTGCTTGTCGTTCTCGGAACTCCTGTGAGCCGCGTGAGCGCTGGTAGCGGCGTCGAGCTTTGTTGCATCAAATAGCAGCGTGGTCGCTAGCGTTGTAGGTGGCATCGATGCTCCACCTGGATGAGCCGAACATAAAGCTGCTGATGAACGTTAGGTCCACAACGGAACCCAGCCCTGATCTGCTGAAGGTGTGCTGTGTGCACTGGTTGAGTAAGGATACATCCAGTAGCGTGAAGGCTTCCAGCAGCGCTCGACCTTTGGCGTTAGTTGACAAGCTGCCCCACTCCTCCGCCCACGCATTAAAATCCCCTGCGATGACGAGAGGGTAACGACCTCTAGCATCTGACACCAGGGAGTCAAGGGAGCTAGTATACTCCGAGAGCTGCAGACTAGGAGGCATGTAGACGGAGTACATCCACATGTCACCCACCAAAGCGCGCACAAAGCAGTTGGACCAATGCACTCTGGCCAGGGGTATCGCTGTGCTACCTATCGCTGTTCTACCTAAGGTATCTAGTACGCAGCTAGGGCGCTCGCGCATCCGTTAGGGCTCACTGATTAACGCTACGTCTGCAGAGTGTTCACGCACTGTATGCGACAGCAAATCCTGCGCCACTGCACAATGGTTTAAGTTTAATTGAATGAACTTCAGTTGGCACGGCCTTGTGCACTACCGCTAAGTGGGCATCTACTGCTACCTGCCTGGTGGCTTGTGGATGCACAGCCTTTTGCAATGCAGATAAAGCATTTTGCCACCTCGCTCTTGCAGCTCACTGCCTTGTGGCCTAAATTTCCGCACCTGATGCAGCAATTTGACCTATCGACCGGGTTACGACAGTTGCTTGCTGTATGTCCCATCTCCAGACATCTATAGCACCTAGTACGCGCGTCCTGCATGCGTAGGGCGCAGTTGGACCATCCAATTCGAAACGAGCGCAAGGCTGTGATGCTTCCCGCTAGGTTCGCCGGGACTGAGAAGTGCGCCACTTGCGTGTTGCCATACCCCGGACGCAAGCTTTTAAAGTTGCATGCTATAGCTGGGATATTAGCCTGCGCTGAAATTGCAGCCACTATTTCCTCTCTGCTGGCTAGCTCATCCAGCTCTCTCATCACAAAATGAGATTGCTCAGTTATTGAGCGCACCACGGCGCTTCCACCTAGCACCTGCTCCATCTCTTCCTTAGGCTGGTTGGTGCATTCCAGGCCGACTCTATTCAGCTCTAGAAGCAGGTCTCCTTTCGCTGTGCGACGTGCTTGTCTCACCTTGTCTCGAACTCCATTAAGCTTGTCATCACTCCTGCGCGTGACTATCGATAAGACTTCGCTGTAGGTAAGTTCGCTTGTACTTATCAGCAGCGCATCAGACCTACTCTTGGTAAGCGGCTTGCCAGGCGTCTTACCGGGTGGTTTGGTAGCCTTCTTGCGTTGAGCCGTCTGCCATTTTGAGCCATCTGCCATTGTGTTTGTGTGTGTGTGTGTGTGTGTGTGTGTGTGTGTGTGTGTGTTTGTGTGTGTGTGTGTTTGTTTGTGTATGTGTGTGTGTGTGTGTTTGTGTGTGTGTGCGTGTCTGTGTGTGCCTGTTTGTTTTTTTTTTTTTATTTCCAAAGAAATGCCTATGTTAACTTAAGTTACGATATGTGTAGCATGCACAGTCGTTGCCAGCTTCTGCGGGACCGCCGTGAAGCATTGCTTTGTAGAAGCGGTGGCAACGACTACGATGCACTCGCCCTTAACCTCTCCAACCGACGCAGCTCTACCATCGTAGAGGCTGCAAAGGAGCAAACCGCATGCCAGACTTCAAGCCTTTCCAGCATAAGTTCCACCAGGTTAGTTGGCGATAGACGCTGGCCCGTCAGGTTTTCCACCGCAAGTCGATCATCGGCGAAACGCCCACAGTGGAAGAAGACGTGTTGGGCGTCTTCATCTCCACACCAGGTGCACTCTGCGCTAGAGTCGTGCTGAAATCGTTTGAGGTAGCTCCTGAAACATCCGTGGCCGGAGAGAAGCTGGGTAAGGTAAAACGTTACCATCCCGTGCTTCCTCTCCACCCATCGCCTTATGTTGGGGATGAGGAGGTGCGTCCAACGCCCTTTGTTGGAGGTGTCCCACTACTGCTGCCAGGCGTCAAGGCTCCGCTCGCGGGCAGCTGACCGAACGGCATTTCTCCCCAACGGAACCGCTTCCAGGACTGCCACGGCTTCCAAGACGGTGATGCGAATTGGGGTCATCCCCGCAATCACGAGCGCAGCGTCAGAGGACACAGTGTGGAAGGCACAACATACCCGCAGGGCAGAGAGCCGATAGATTGACTCTATGCCCCTTGTGTAGCTGGCCACCGACGTAGCACCGACCCAGAATGGAGCCGCGTACATGCTTATTGACTTCATAACGTGCCTCGTCTGCTGCCTCGGACCTCGCGTGTTTGGCATCATCCTTGCCAATGCGTGTCTGGTAATCGCAGCCTTCCTGTGAACGTACGTGAGATGCTCCCCGTAACTAAGGCGCCTGTCAATGACCACGCCGAGGTAGCGGATCCAATCCTTGGACCTCAACGTGACGCCATCCACCTAAAAATCCACGTACTCCACCTTTTTCCTACTGCTGATGAGCACCGTCTCCGTCTTGTGCGCAGCAAGCTGTAGACCCACGGATGACAACCATTGAGTCACTGCATCCATGCACCAATTGCAGAGCTCGGTGACACGCCGTAAGTCCTTCGCCACAAGCACCAAGGCAACGTCGTCAGCGTAGCCAACTGCTGTGGCCCCCGCTGGAAGCTGGATTCTAAGTATGCCATCATACATGATGTTCCACAGGAGAGGACCTAGAACAGATCCTTGTGGGACACCTGCAGAGATAGCATACTCCTTTTCGCCCTCGTCCGTGTCATACCGAAGGATTCGGTTGTCGAAGTAGCTCCTCACAATAGCTACTAGATACTCTGGCACCTGGAGAAGCACCAGAGCATCCAGGATACAGCTCCAGTCGGCAGTGTTGAAGGCGTTCTTCACGTCTATTGTTGCTACAAAGCAGTATTGCTTACTCCCGAAACGCCAGCGGGTACCGGCGATAGCCTCAGCCGCGATACCGACAACAGCTTTGATTTCATCGGTGGTGGATCTTGCCTTCCTGAAACCATATTGGTGAGGTGAAAGGCCACCAGCGCTACGTATGGCATCATCCAGCCTAGCACAGATTAGCATCTCCAGGACCTTGCCGCCGTTGTCAATGAGGCAAATGGGCCTGTATGCCGAGGGGTCGTCAGGGGACTTGTCGGGCTTTGGAAGCAGCACAAGTTTCTGTACCTTCCACCTATCTGGAAAAGTACCTTCGCGCAGACATTTGGAGAAAGTCTCTGCAAACAGACCAGGCCGCAAGGCGATTGCTATGCTTAGGCATCTATTTGGCTTTCCATCTGGGCCCGGGGCTTTTTGGGCGGTGAGCTTTCGAGCAGCGATCGCCATCTCTTCCAACGTGACCGGGATGAAGCCCTCGATTGTGGATGGACCAAGGGCTGGTGGGAGTGGGCTCGTTCTCCAAGGAAAAAGAGTTTCCACTATGTCCCTCACTCGAGCGAACTCAGTGGGCGCTTGACCTCTGCCTTTGCCGATGCGCTTGACCACCATCCTGTATGCTCTGCCCCAGGGATCATTGTCCGCGGAGTCGCAAAGTTTGAGGAAGCACTCTTTTTTGCTGACTTTGATTGCTTTCTTGAGTACTGCTCTTGCCGCCTCGTACTCAAACTGCAGTAAGCGTGTTGAGCTCGAATGCCTTAGCGCTGCTCGCTGATAGCGCCTTCTCGACCTCAGGCATACCCGTCTAGCCTCAGCGATGTCGTCGTTCCACCAGAACATGCTTGTGTGGTGGCGTCTGTAGGCCTTTCGCACAGACATGCTTGCAGCGCAAGCAGCGCCCAGTTGTTCGGCTACCTGCTCCACCATAGCCAGCGCCGGACCACTTGCAGCCATGCATGAGACGGCATCGACAAATGTGGCCAAGTTGAGGAACTCAGCACGAAACGCCATTCTAGAGGGGGGTCTAGGCGGCACCCGGTGAGTTTCCCTTATTGAGAAAACGATGGCCTCATGGTCGCTTCCAGTGTAGCAGTCGCATATGCGCCACTGGGCCGTACGGGCGAGTGAACTGCTAACGTAGGTCAGGTCGATGATTGACCCAGCGCTGCCCCTGTTGAACGTGTTCCTGGTCCCATTGGTGAGAAGAACCACGTCCATAAGTACCAACGACTCCACAAGGATGATTCCTCTGGCATTCGTAGACGGGCTGCCCCATTCCGTAGACCACGCGTTAAAGTCGCCCGCAACTATGACGTTGCTACGGCCCCTTGCGTCCACCGCGAGTCCCGCAATCACAGCCTCAAAAGCTTCGATCGCAAGGCTGGGCGCCAAGTAGCAGCTGTAGAGCCACAGACCGCCAACATTCACTCTCACAAAGCTGTCAGAGACAAGTGGGTGAGTGAAGGGGGACTGTTGACCGCCGCAATTCCACAAGGCAGCCTTTCCAGAGTTGTCGGAAGCCCACAGCCCACAGTTAGTTGACGCCGGGTGATGAGGTTCGCTTAGCATGGCGATGTCGATGTTCTCATCAAGGATGAATTGCTCCAGTAAGGCTTGGGCAGCGACACAATGGTTGAGGTTGAGCTGCAAGACTTTCACCATTTGGCGTGTTTGACAGCCTCCCTGTACGCAGGACACCTGTAGATGCCTGTCGCATGGTCAGTCATTCGCTCTCCTTTTCTCGTACATAGGGCACATTTTGGTTGCTGGTTGCAGACTCTCTCAACGTGTCCAGAACCTCCGCACTTGTAGCAAGCCTTGCTGTGGTCGGCACCACTCTTGCAATGGACAGCTATATGTCCATACTCCAGACACTTGTAGCAGCGCTATGGCTGAATGAGAGGCCTAATGCGGCATACAGCCCACCCGCCGACAGAGTTTTGACGGTAGCACGTCCAGCAAGCACCTTACTAACAGCGAGCTGCAGCTCATTTGCACTGTGTGCCGGCTGTTTGTTTAGCCGAATCAGCAGGTCGCCTTTGGCCGTCTTACGGATTGTACTCACATCCTCACGCAGATGCACAAGTGATGGCTCACTCCTAACCACCTTTAAGATGTCTGCATAGCTACAGTCGCCAAAACCAGACACGGTGACTGCATCCGCCCTCGTGCGAGCTTTGCCTTTGCGGCCAACCACTTTCGACCATGGATTATCCTTGGGCAGGGATGATACGCAGGGGGGCTCGAGATTTTGTTTGCTAGCAACCGCCGTTACTCTGCTCCTTTTTGGGGGTGTAGTGCGGCGAGATGTTGATGGCTCGCGCATGCATTTTGGTGTTCCCTTGAGTTGCACCACCAAGCTATGCCCGAACCTAGCTTCTCTGCTGGAGCAGCCCGCCACAGTTGGCGTTGTATGGACGGCCTTCTCCGTTGCTGCAAAACCCAGACAGCTCATAGCTCGCCTTTGTAGCTCCACAAGCCATCCAAGCTCCTCGCGCTCTAAATTGTTGATGTGCCTCTTGGTGTCGAACCGGGCACTTATGCCATCAATGCAATCCCCCATTTGCACTAGGATGCTCCTAAGGCTAACGGGAGACCCAGGTAAGTGGGCTGCTGTCGCTGTGCAACCAGATCCTCCAGTCGGTCGCGCCACTGCCGGTACCAAAGGTGCCGGTGAAGTCGCCTCCATAGCCGGCGGCTTGCCAGGTTTCCTAGGCGGCTTCGTCATATTCCTCCGTTGCACCGTTTGCCACGTGTTGCATGGAGCAGGTTCCAAGGCCACCGGAACTGGGAGACCAGTTTTGCTTCTCTTGGATGGAGAGGGGCGCTGGCTCGGCTCGCGCTCTCGCTGTCTCTTGGGTGCTACGATCGTCCTCGCAACCCCGCTACCCTGCTGACTGACCTTGCATACGCTGGGTGGCAATTTTGCAACCGGCATAGTCTGGGTGGCAGAATCCGCGCTTACTTTGAAAGCTGGCTTACTTCCGCCTGCAATCGCTTCGTAAAATTTTACCGCGTTCGCTGCTAAATCCCTCACCTGCTGGTTGACATGCCGCTGCCCGAATAAAAGAGCAATGAGGCTGATAAGGGTGGCACCCAGCTGCTCGAAAGCATCCATCCCTGCCGGCTCCTGGGGTGAGGCGGCTGCCACAGGTGCAGGCGAGGCACCTATAGGTGCCAAGCTTTGCACGGGAGGAGGCGCGACCCCCTGAGGTGGGGATCTCGGCAATGCCGAGCGGCGCACAATTTCTTCCAGTGCTACCACTTGTTTCCAATACGCGTAGGACTTCACGCAGTCCCTCGGTGACCTAAGGTTTCCCTAAGGTGTTTAACCGGTGGAGGCTATACCGCCCCGAATCGGTCACCAGAGCCCCACGGAGCACCGTTGTGACGGGGGGGGTTGGTTATAGTCGGTTCCGTGGCCTTTTGCTTGATGCTGCTTGAAAATACCTACTAGAGAGAAAACACCAAATGACGCGCCTGATGGTTATGCAACGAAATTTAGTCGCACTCGCACCTAGCCAGCGCACAAACCACTCCCAGTGACACCTCTTGGAGTGGTGGCGCCAACTATGATCAGCTACAGTAAACCAATTGGCACTGTTCACTCAGCTGGCACTGCAAGGCAAAGCGCACAGCCCTGGTACGCTGCACGATCAGCTGGCAATGTGGTCTTCCCAATTGCGCAAATAAACACAGATAGAACACCACGGAGGTTAAGTGTGTAATATGTTTAATAATAACGTGCAAATTAGTGCATTTCTGTTTTGCTTCTTTTGTGAATGCACAAACATTCACACTTTTTATTATAGCTAAATTAAATTATTGCCAACCCATTATTCTCTATTATGACTAAATATATTAATAATTGCCAACCCAGAAACCCTGCTCCTGCAGCTAGAACTACCAAATTTGTTAGGAAGATAGCTGGTAATGACCCCTAAAGATCTGCATCAAAGTTTTGGAGCCACGCCCCCCATTCCGACCTTACATTTTTAAGTCAAAAATCCTATATCTCCCGCAGTTTTTGAACTAGAGCCACCAAATTTGGTGCCAAGATAGGTGTTGATGCCCCCCCAAAAAAACATCCATCAAACAACATCATCATTCGTCAGTTCATTCTCTTATTAAAGAACTCCGCTATGTTAGTCTGTAAGTGTGTGTGAAGAAGCAATAAAGAGTTGCACTAGACGAATGATAAATGTTTGATACTCTTATAATGTTGGAAGATGATATTTTTGTTGAGTCACCAAACATTTTTGGCAACCATTATTTTCAATAAATGACAAGAAGTTCACGAAAGTTAATACTTATATTGTTTAATAGCACACATGCAAATATGTAACCATATATGACAAGTGGCTGTGGCTGGACCAAGTGTCAGCTTCGCCCAAGTACAGAATCGCGCAACCGTTTAAGGGAAGTGATTAACAACAACTAATTACGAATGCCGAAAGCAAGAAGCATGCGCAGCCATGCGCTAACATAGATGTATTAGAAGAGCAGGCTACGCTGCCGACAAACGTTAGACTATTTGCTTAATTGTAAGAGATGTACATACAGTGGTGGCACTTGTAATGGTACATTCATTCATGATGATCTGACGGCTGCTCCCGACATACACTCCCGTTGGAAACCTGTCTTTCAACCACATCCGAAAGGGGCAGCAGGCAGAGCTTATTCATAGCCCTTCTGATGATCCTAGCCTCACTCTCTAGATCTGCTACACGGACTACACCTTCATTGCCAGGAAAGAGTGCGACCACTTTTGCTGGTGGCCAACGCATTAGCGGCTTATTCTCGTTATTTACGAGGACCATGACGTTGATCTGCAATGACTGCCAGGGACTGCGCCATTTGAACCGTTGCTGAAGAAGCGTTAGGTATTCTTCGCCAGCGACTCCAGAATAGTTGTTGCAACTGTGAGACGCGCTGCCAGCCGTCTAAACGATCATTGTTAAGTTTCTTTAAGTCAGGCTCGATGATGGTTGTTGGAGGATCACCAAGCAACAAATGGGCAGGCGTCAGTACATCTAAATCTTCCGGATTTTCTGAAATTGAGAGTAGAGGACGAGAATTAACGATCGCCGAGATCTGGCAAACAAGCGTGCGCAATTCATAATGAGAGGAACGATAAAGATGGTGCTTTGCTGATTTACCTTTGGCCTCCCATAATCGACCAAAATGTGGTGAACGTGGCGGGATGAGCTTCCACTCGATGCTGTCTGCTAGGCACTATCGGCGAACAGTTTCCATATGTTGATCACTTAACATGAGCTGCCGTAAGTCCTCAAGCTCATATTTTGCAACGACAAAATTTTTTGCATTACCAGACCAAATTTGGCTGGGTTTCCCACGCAGCGAAACGAAACGCTTGAGCGCACTGAGAAACGTTGCAGTAGACAAGTCCTTATAAAGCTCCATATGTATAGCCTTGCTTGTGAAACATAAGAAGATACTCATGTAGGCTTTGGTGGATTACGCACTTCAAATTTGCAGAAGAATGGACCGCAGTAATCGATCCCTGTTACAGAAAAGGGAAGAATTATCTGAGGACGTTCACTAGGTATTTGCGCCATTATTGACTCCAGAAACTTTGGCTTGGCTCTAAAACAGAGCACACATCTGCCTACCGCCTTATAAACTGTTCTAAGCCCACCTATGGGCCAATACTCTAGCCGGATTTTAGCCAACAAGGCACTGGACCCAGTGTGCAGATTCTTTTTATGTGCAAGTTCGATTATCGCGTGAGTGATTGCATCAAACGGAAGCGAAGAATTCTTGAGTCGGCCACCAACACGCAAGCGAAGTTCGTCAATAAAGGGTGATAATGAAGCGATGGAACTGGACTTTTAAGCGACTCCCTTTGCACGAAGGTCCTTTATATCCCCCCATAGATGCCCTAGTTGTACAGATGGGAGCCGTGAGAAACTCTGTACAAAGTGTTCTTCGCACAGCGCTTCCTCCTTGCTAATCTTTACAGCAGCTTCATCCGTACCTTCAACTTCCCAGAATTGACCCACCAATTCGTCCAGAGCCACATCTCTTCGAGCAGTGTCATCGACGGATGTACTTCGGCTAGTCAGCAGCGACGTGTTTTGCGATCCTGAACCACCACCAGATACGACCCAGCCCAGCCGAGTCTTCTGTAGGAGCGGCAGACTTTGGCCTAGCTTTATTTGTCCTACACATAGGAGCTCAAAAAATATGCTCGCACCAAGCAGTAAGTCCACTCTCCGTGGTCTTTTTAATGGCGAGATCAGCTAATTTAATTTTTGATGGAATTTTCCAATATGTCGAGTCAATGACTACGCAGGGTCAACTACTGCAGCTCGGTAATTTTAGCTGTAGCCTTTGAGCCAACTGCGACGTGACCAGGTGAAATTGAGAGCCTGAATTAAGCATAGGTCTGCAGGGTTTGTATGAACCGGCACGATTTTTTATCAAGACGATCGCTGTAGCCAAGGGCACAATATCAGGACGAAGATATTGGGCTGCAAGAGAGTTGGAGGCCTGGGATGCAACGGCAACCGTCGAATTGGGCTAGATGTGCTAGCAAAATCAGTTGCACTTTCAGCCTGTGACTCAGCGATATGCAACAACGTATTGTGTTTGTCATTGCAGGCACGGCAATTACCTGAGTAAATTTGTAAATTTGCTGCAGGAATAGATTCCATGGCCAGACATGTCACAGAACAGGAACTTGTTTTGGTTGACATCGGCAACGACAAGAGCCTTTCTATTGTCGAAGCAACTACCGTTTGACTTGAAAACCTGATTGCTAGGCGTGTGCTGTGCCATAGCATACTGTAAGCACTCTAACTTTTGGCATAACTTGTCCAAAAACTCGAAGAACTCGGCTGATGCTGGGAATTTGTGCAGACACGATTGCTCTTCCCACGACGACTGCGAAGCAACATCCAACCTTTGCAGCAGCATGTTATTATCATGCTATCAGAAATCTGCTGGGAATTGCCCAATGTGCCTGGAATACAAGTCTTTTATTACTATACCGCTTATTTAATATGTCTAATGCTACTCTATAGTTTGTAAAGTAGTGATTTTGAGCCGAGGTACAGATCTCAGTCTGGCCAAGGCTCGTGTTACAAGAAATATTTATATTTGCTGAAACACAATTGCTAACTGGAGGTAAAGTTCGTTAGTGTCATAATGCAAAAGGGTCGCGTCACCGATCTTACTGGGCGATCTGGGTTGGCGAGTGGATTGTCACCGCACTCCTACCACAAGCCTCAGTTATTACTCTTTCCAAGCCGAGGTGATTACCGTGGGCTGGTAAACTACCATTAAGACGCGCTCCTGGAATGCCTGGGAGATTTGGGCTGGCGAGTGGATTGTCACCGCACTCCTACCGCAAAGTCCACAGGTTTCTCTTCTCTTGCAAGCTGAGGCGAACGCCGTCAGCTGGTGAACCACTTTATAGCGCGAATCGAAACGACGCAATCTAATGATAGACACACGTGGTTTTGGGGTTAGGGTGTTTCTGTCTTTCGAACCTTTATTTCTGTATGCCTTCCTTTGGTGTTCTATATTATGCGTACTTTAGTCTTGGCCGTAATATATATATGTGCGCTTGTTATATCTTCTCTCCTCCGTCTGAGGATGCCTACGCTCTTATTGCGTTTTCGCCCTCGTCAACTGTACTTGGCCGCCGTTTACCCTTCACTTATCACTGACTAACTATTCTGCCGACACGTCTGCACGCCTTTGACTCGATTTTCTAACTAAAGGCCTATTTACTCTTGACTTAACTTAACTTAACTTAACGTAAGAGTCAGCTGACTCAATCTGCCTTATGGCTGTCAATGTTAGCGTTTACTCTTAACTTAACGTAACTTAACTTAATTCTGAACCTGCAGGTTGCAGATTCTTACGTTAAGTTCTTACGTTGAGCAGTGTTGATTAACGTGAAAATCAAACAGCTGATCAAAAACTGTGTTGCAAAACGTTAAGCGCTGTTTACAAATTCAAATATTGAAATCGATGAGCATAATTTTATAAATTTAATTGAAAATCATAGTTTAATTTATGATAAAAAGTCAATAAACTTTAAAAATAACATTAAAAAAAACAGCAGTTTGGACTGCAACTGCCAAAGAACTTGGTAGCAACGTTGTATTCAAAATGCGCCAACGAGCGGTCACTGATTACATAATTCTACAGCACTGACTCACTGATTTCTTATGTTAAGTTAAGTTGAGAGTAAACGCATACATTCCTTAAATTAAGTTACGTTAAGTAACGTTAAGTTAAGTCAAGAGTAAATAGGCCTTAACTCGCCGGTTGCGTGCTCAGCCCTAGTGGGCCTTCCTTCTTCGCGTGGGTCGCGATTGTGGATCGTGGGTCGTGAGAGCGCACGCACCCTTCGCCTTGGCCGCTCGAACCTTCCATTAAGTTGCTTGAGCCGGAATGTTATTCAAAGCTAATGAACATACTTGTAACATGGCAGACTATAATATAATAAAGAATGATTGTAATCTTAATGTTCAGCAAGGTGTTAATTACTCTTAATAACTAATAAATTATAATATAAGGGTGAGAACGACGACTTCTGATTTGTACTTCATGTACTTAACTTCATTAAATGACAATGTATTCTATAATAATAAACTGTGGGGGAGGCTAATCTTAACTTACCTCACAAGTTGGAACTTGACATTTCTATGGATCGTATTGCCTCCAGCGAAGATCCAACTAAACATGAGCGCGAATGATGCAGCTTTTCAATATATTTTAAATCAGGATAATTGTTGATCACCGAATCAAATACTGAGAAGAAGCTGGCATATTCAGTGTATCCTCCAGTGAATGTGGGCAGTTTGAATTCAGGCAAGTGGATCCTATGAGCTCGTTCAGCAACATAATTAAGTGTCGCTTCTTCAGGCAGTAATGTAGATGAGCGCTGTGGATGCGCTTTGCTATGATCTAGTTGCATTCGCAGTTGCGGCTTTAAGTTTAAAAACAGTTCATCGAATTGAACGCACACATCACTTCCAATTTCGTCGAGCTGGAGCTCTTCTAATTCACCGTGCGTTGTATTAAATGAAGCTTGAGTCTGATCAAGCAATTTTAGCCGCACAGCAAGCTAAGCTGAGTTGAAATTAACAATTTTGTTCGTATCGAAAGTTGCATCAAGCCTTTGCAAGCTCTCAAAATAAACCAACTTGCGCTTAAGAAACTGAATGTGATTCGATTCGATTGTTTTTACTTTATCAAAGCTCACAGCTGCCTCCATTTTGAAGCTTTTTTAATTTCAATTAAATCAAATTGTTAGATTTAATCCGCAACGATAAAGTATTTATGTTTGTTTCTGTGTTCGCTACTCTTATCATGCACGCGCACGCAAAAATGTATGAGTATGCAGGTGCAGTCGACGCTGTTCACGAATTTGCAAAGCACCGAAAGTTCGCGAATGCAGCTGTTTTGTGTGGTCAAAATGCTCAAAGCATCACCATGCTGGCAACTAACGGCGTTAGAAAAAGCAGCGATTGCAATAAGCACAAAGAGGAGCGCACGTGTCATTGGCCTTAGCGGTGATTATGAGAGTTCACATCAAACGAATAAAGCCTAAAAAACAAAAAGCCCGAATACAGTTTGCGCGCTAATTTGCGAATTATAACTCAGTTATGTATGTTTATGCACCTTTTTGTTGTTCAGATCAGAACTAAACAATTGTCACTTTGCTTATTAAAGCAACTTAATAAGAAACAACGCGTTTGCGAGTTAAAAGTATCTCGTCGGGGCCTCCAATGTTTAGTCACCAAGCCTTTTTAGCAACTATTATTTTCAATAAATGGCAAGAAGTTCACGAAAATTAATACTTTTATTGTTTAATATCACACATGCAAATATGTAACCAAATATGACAAGCTTAGACGAATAATGTAACAAGACAGGTCTTAAGAGCTGGAATGTTATGTTTATTAACGGAGTCGCAGCGGACAGCTGGGAAAACAGCAAATAGCTAGTATTTTTCATCACTTGTTTCCACAACTTACTCGCTACAATGTCAGCTGGTGCAATGTCGGCCATCATTGTTTAGGTTTTTGTTGTGACTGCAAAGTGTGCGAGGTGCAAGGCATAAGGCACTTCAGTTCTCTTGTTGTTGTCACAAAATTTGAAATCGGCAATTTAGACTTTTGCTTCTTTCTGCTTGCTGCTGCTCAACAAGAAAGGGCTGTGTAGAATTTATATGAACTTTGTGCAATTGTATAGCAAAACATGAAATATGTACCTTAATATAATGTCTGTTTTATAATTTTATTTTATTTTGGCAATAAGTTTGAGCTTTCACAACTTGTAAGACAAGTTGTATATAAATAATTTAACTAACGCTAAAGTAAACGTGTTTTGCATTCATATACTGAAAATATACTAGCTGTATATAAAAATGATGTATTTGAGTTTTATTGAAAGTCAATTGAATATTAGGACAAGGGGTATTTTTACTTTGTACATCTTCTGCGTCTCATCTACGACAAGCCAGCACGTTGCTTGGTTTGTTTCAGTTCTGCTTTGCGTTCAGCGGCCTGCATATTAAAAGAGAGGCGGCGGGCCAGTGGAAAGCAAGAATGGTAAAAATGTGTTAGTATATGTATGCATGTGCGCTTGCTTCATTCTTGCTGGGCTTTCCGTGTATTCGGCAAATGCCTTGGACACGTGAACAACTGAACAACTGAATACACTTTCAGCATTTGTCCGCATCGCTGCATAACTGTATGGTAGTTGCGATGGCAAAGTGTCATAGAGCTAAAAACATTAATGAGTATGAATGACCAGCAATGCAACACTGATTTTTGCCTGCCTATTTTACTAGACGCTTAATTATTTTCCTGTTTGCCTATTCCTGAAAATTATCGACCAGCACCAGATATTAAATTTGACTGCCTTGGAAGTATTGTTTTTCTTGCGTTTCTTAGGTTTTTGTAGGCAAATACAAATATGCACCAAATTGTGATCAAAATATTGGATGTTTAGGGCTTGCCGAAATTCTTAATAGTAGAGAAAGGTCAATGCCAAGGCAAGTGCTACGCTTACATTTAAATATGCAAGTTAACGGTGGAGCAAAGTGATAACGCTGAACACAGGCCAGCGACCCAGCTGATCCGCCGTTGACCTGACTGAAACGCGATATCTTGCACGAGGCGCAAGATCAGCAGTTTCGCATCCGGCGTAGTGGCAGCATAGCGGCCGCATAACGGCAGCATGGCTACAGCGCAGCGACAAGCTAGGGCTTTAAAATGTAAGCGATTTGTATCTAAGCGTTAGTTCTTTATCGGCTCCATATCAAGACGCGTCGTCTGATGTGACAATAAATAATAATAATTAAGCACTCATTGTATTATTCACTTTATAACTTCGGCTGTTGTCCGACGCAACGCACACACACTATTGCTGAAACAAAATATCAATAAGTAAATCAAAAAAAAATTTTGAACACATGCTTTTGTACGCTTTCTTGCATACATATGTAATCGATAGTTTAAAAAGGTTTATATGATAAAAAAAAAAAAAATAAACATAAAAAAAGTATGTCTCGGTTGGAGATCGAACCCACGACCTTCGGCCTGTGAAGCGGCAGTCTTCTCTTTTTGCCTCCAGAGCTCGTCAATTTTACTTGTCAAATTAGTAAGTTAAGCAAAAGGGAAAACTGGTTTTCGTGGTTTTTACATGAAAAAAACTTTAAAAACATGAATTGCCCACATAGCGCGCCTATCGTGCTAGTCCGCAAAAAAACGAACGAATGGAGGATTTGTGTGGACTATAGGAAGCTCAATGCGCACTCCATAGCCAACGCATATCCGGTGCAGCGGATCAATCATATCCTGGAGAGATTAAGAAATGCTCGTTACATCTCGACGCTGGACTTGAAACATGGGTATTGGCAAATCCTCATGGCGGTGGACAGTCGAGAATACACCGCGTTCACAGTACCCGGGCGCGGATTGTTCCAGTGGAAGGTCATGCCATTTGGATTACATTCAACGGGAGCAACCTTCCAGAGGGCGTTGGACATGGTAATCGGTCCGGAGATGGAACCCCACGCATTCGCTTATTTGGATGATATCATCGTAATCAGCAAGACGAAAGAACAGCTGAACCGGAGAAAATGCTCGTTCTTTCAAAGGAAACTGGTATACCTAGGACATCTGGTGAGCGACGAGGGCATTCAAACAGACCCGTCAAAAGTAGAAGCCATCCGAAACTTAAAAGCACCGACGAATTTAAAGGAACTCAGGCGATTTCTAGGGATGGCATCAAAGTACCGGCGATTTGTGCCAAGTTTTACGATAGTGGTGCAGCCTATGACAGTCCTGTTGAAGAAAGCCCGAAAGTGGACGTGGAACGAGGAACAGCAAGCGGCGCTGGAAAAACTCAAACTCTGTCTGACAACGGCCCCCGTCTTGGCATGTCCGGATTTCGGGGAAAAGTTCACACTGCAGACAGATGCGAGCGACTAGAGCCTCGGAGCAGTGCTGACTCAGAACATCGAACAGCAAGAGAGAGTCGTGGCATACGCGAGTCGGACACTATCGAAGGCAGAGGAGAATTACTCGGCCACTGAAAAGGAATGCCTAGCGAAAGTGTGGTCAATCCGGAAATTGAAATGTTACCTGGAGGGCTATCGATTCGAGGTGATCACGGATCATATGGCGCTAAAGTGGTTAGACTCCATAAAGAGGCCGACAGGAAGAGTCGCACGGTGGGCGTTGGAACTCCAACAGTATCAATTCGACGTCAAGTACAGGAAAGGCAAACTCAACGTGGTGGCCGATGCCCTGTCGCGCGACCCGTTAGAGCGGTTCCAACAAGCCGTGGTTCAGCAAGTCCCGGGAAAGGGGGTTCAAGCGATGAAGGATAAGATAGCTACAGACCCGACAAAGTATGCTGACTACGTGGAAGAAAATGGCCAGTTGTACAGGAACCTAGGACACCGTGCGGACGACGAGGACTATATCCCGTGGAAGCTCTGTGTCGATGCAGAGCAAAGGAAGCGCGTGTTACAGGAAATCCACGATGCACCGACGGCAGGTCACCAAGGGATCCGCAAGACGATCATGAGGCTATCACAACGCTATTACTGGCCGGGTATGTTTCGGGATGCAGCCAGGTATGTTAAATGTTGCGAAAAAGTCAAATTATTCAAAACAGAGCAGAGGAAGCCAGCCGGACACATGCTAACCCGCCAGGTGGCGGAGCCGATGGTGATCCTGTGCGCGGACTTTGTAGGCCCCCTGCCACGCTCAAAGCAGGGTAACACAATGTTTTTAGTGTTCCATGACGCTTTCACAAAATGGGTGGAACTGGTTCCCTGGAGACGAGCGACGGCTACCACGCTTCAAAAGGCTTTTTGCGAACGAGTTTTGTGCCGCTTCGGGGTACCAAAGAAATTCGTATGCGACAATGGGGTGCAATTCACAAGCCGGAATTTTAAAACATTTTTGAATTCTCTAGGTGTGGAAATGGAGCACACAGCCCCATATTGCCCCCAGGCAAACCCAACCGAGAGAACCAACCGAACGGTGAAGACTATGATAGCACAGTTTATCTCTGGTAATCAAAGTTCATGGGACGAACTAATACCCGAGATCCCGTTGGCCGTCAACTCGAGCATCGCAGACTCGACAGGATTCTCCCCAGCATTCCTGATGCAGGGGAGAGAACCGCGCCTGCCAGCAACGTTATACGATGAGAAGACGCCGGGGACGGGAAGCACACAAATCGCTTGAAAGAAGTTTTCAGAATAGTGCAGAGCAACCAGCAACGAGCCTCAAGTGATTAAGGGAGAAATTACAACCTGAGACGGAGGGAATGGCATCCTACGATCAACGAGCTGGTTTTGCTAAGAACACACCAGCTATCCAAAGCTAGCGACGGATTCGCAGCAAAGCTAGCCCCGAAATACGATGGGCCATACACCGTTAAAAAGTTCGTTTCTCCGAATGTTGTGCGTCTGGCAAAGGGAGGAGAACGTAAAACTCGAACGGCTAGCATAGCACAGTTAAAGCCCTTCCGACGAGGAGAATCCAGAATTAAACCAACAGCAACAAATAGAGCTAAACGAAAGCCGTCGTCCGGCATAAATAGCTCAGATAGAACCAGCAAACGAGTTCTCTTCGGGTTTTTTTTTTTTTTTTCTTCTCATCTCTTCCTCCAGAAATTAACAGAATTCTCTCCCCACTCAGCGCCAATAACATACCCCATAAAAGTTTCATAATAATACATAATCAAATTTTTATCGGCAGATGAGCATAGAAGTGAGGTTCGGCGACGACGAGGAGTATACCCATGGGTACGCTGAAGGAAGCCATGTGGAAGTACAGGAGAGCGAGCAGAGCCGAGCGGGACCCAAACGTATCACAAAATACACCTACATACGGACGGAAATAGTTTCGAAAGACGACGAGCACATAATTGGGATTGTGCAAGAAACCACGATACACGTTGGAGCGCCGCGGACCAGAGCATCAGTACCGGAGGCGGACGAGACCACCCCGCCCGGAACAACGGATGGAACAGAAGCAAAGAAGGAGGGAAAACTGTTGGAACCGGAAACGTTAGAAGTGAGCTACAGTGGGGAAGTCCAGGATAAGCCCGTCGACGAGGTCCTCGGTTGGGACGACTACGCGGAATGGGTCGCCAGCCAAACCGTAACCCCTCCAGCCATCCCCCGGTTCAAGCAGGCTCGGTTTTTTTGGTTCCCAGATTCTTGGACGCGCCTCGCAGACAGCACCATCCTGACACAAGAAGCGGTAACAAAGATCAAATAGGTACTCCGTCAGAGAGGGAGACGCGGACGTCGGGACCGTTTCGCGGTAGCAGCGGGGGATTCGCAGTATGCCGTGACCCAACACCGCGATGCCAGGGTTACAGTCACGGTGAAAGGGGGGGGGGGGGGGGGGGGGGGTGTGAAGTAGGCCACCACAGGCCTCTACCACATTTAGAATAAGATAATTTTGGAATTTATATATATAAGTTAACATCACGCATAATTATACGTTACTACATTTTAGATATTAAGACGTTGAACTCACATTTGATTTAGTTTATATCGATACTCATATTTCAAAGTTAGTATTTATCGGAGTTTACATTTTTTTAATTTACATTTCACCACTACATAACATACTATAACACTAAGGCTTAAGATAAACATAGGAGAACAGGAGAAAAGGCGCAATTAAGCGACCAAGGGTGTAGCGATCGGGAACTAAACCACTAAAGACGTGCCGACGGATATTTCGGGAATTGTGAAAAAGATAAGTGCGACAGTCAACGTAGGAGTTTAAGTTAAAGAGGCAGACAAGAACAGGAGTAATTATAGCTGACAGAATAAGAACAGTGAAGTTAAGTACGCGATTTGTTTCGAATTATAAGTGTAAGTATATCTCTAAGAACTTTCATGAAGTGAAAGAATAAAAGAAAAGGCTTAAGTTGAAATTTCCCTCTCTCCCTCGAGTTCCTTTACTTTGGCAGTTTTGGTTCCGCGCGCGGGTGTATGCAGGCGCATGCATACAAACAGAGACAAAACGAAGCGGAGTTATCTATTTCTCGTGCCGGCTTGCGGCTTGCATGTATTCGCCAAAAATATACCCTGGGTAATTAGTGGCAGTTTTGTGCAGCGGGTTGCCTTGTTACACCCTGATCGCCCAGGCACCCTATATGCGCGAGACGTTGTCTTTGGCAACTCCAGCCCTCTTACCACAATTTCACGAAGCGTCGCTGGCTAGATATAAATATTTCTTGTGACGTGGGCCTTGGACAGACTGAGATCTGTACCTCGGCAAAATAGCTACTTTAAAACTTGTCAACATCTGTTGCTACCCAAATGTGACAATTATGCTTAGCGCCTGTACTTTTTGCACTGTACAGTAATTCTTCCTACGCACGAAAAAGCACACAGCACAAAGTATAAAACGTTACCGAATCATAACAAATATCCACGAAATGTTTGCAAATTTTCTACCGAATTGTAACAAAATAAACCACGAAGAAAGTTAATATATTTGTTACCAAATTGTAACAAATAAACACGAAAAAAATGCAACTTTGATTTTAATAAAAAAGTAAAGCAATCACGTCGGGGTCACCAATGTTTAGAGGAAAAACTATATCCACCTTCGCATGATTTGCCCACAAAAATATTGTTTGTTCGTTTTAACTTAACTTTATTAATTAGTTGCACTGGCTGTTATTTATGCGACTGTTTGCATGTGATAATCGAACGGAGTGATCTAAGCCGATTTTACGAGAGACGTACAACAGGTGTAAAGCATACAATAGATTATTCTCTTATTTTGTTTTGGTTAAGAAAGCGCATGAGCTTTTAAATGTGCCAACATACGAGCTTTAAGAGCATGAATTATGATAGCATTACGAATATGATAAGAGCAAGCAAACATTAGCGGAAGGCATTTACATTTAATACTATTTGAATAATGACTGAGTATATTTGAATGTTCTGCTCCCGACAATATTATTGAACTGACATTGACTCATCGGAGTCAAACAAAATAGTGCACAGAAGAAAAAACACGCAACAACTAAATTGAAGGAAGGAGATTCAACAACAGCACCAGGATTGTTTTTAAGAAGACAAAAACAACAACAAAAACAATAAATGTAAGTGAATATCTGTGAATATATATAAGTTGTCTCAGTCTTTTCTAAGAGAAAATAAAAATATTCCGCTATTAAGGCTGCTCAAAAATTGCATTAAAAATTCTTAGCGACCGATCCAGTGTAACCCGATACGGTGCATAATTTATAAGGCCACAGTTTGGTATTTTCAATGTCTTTTATTTAGCGCACACATTATGGCAACCAAAATAATATCTTATTGCTTGCTCTAAAAAAAAAATAAATAAATAAAAAAACAAACAAAGTGTCGACAACGTCCTATGTTTACAAACGACGAAAGCGATTCAGACAGCATTTCTGATTTATTGAATGACTTAGAAAAACTCAAGTTAGCCAACAACAAGACGAACATGGACGCGCAGACTCTTTCAGACATTATAGGAGCAGCAGTAAGCGCTGCACTCGACGCACAGAGAAAAGCGTTTAACGAAACAGTTCAGCAACTCACTAACAGCGTTAAACAAGTATCAGTAAGCGAGCCGGTTCTGAAGACTTTTGAAGATGTTAGTTGTACAAATACAAGAGGCGACGAACCACTCGACACCGTAAAATCTTTACCTGAGTTTAATGGGATACACTAAGCTCAATTTCGAAGCCATCATTGAAAGGCTAGACTTCACATACGCAGATAAACGCCCTACACACCTTATTGAGCAGGAGCTAACAACTCTTAGGCAGGGTAACATGAATCTTTTAAAGTTTTATGATGAGATTGAGAAAAAACTCGCTCTCCTCACAAACAAATCTATAATGTCATATGACACAATGATAGCTAATCATATGAATGAGAAGTATCGTGCAGACGCATTGTGTGTTTTTATATCGGGACTCAGAAAGAACCTAACCGATGTACTATTCTCAGCCCAACCAAAAAGTTTGCCAGCCGCACTCGCCATGGCACAAGAAATTAAAGCCAACCACGAGAGGTACTACTTTGCAGCAAATTAAGTAAGAAGTCTCGAGGAGAGAGAAAAACGGCAACAAGCCGAGCCAAAAGATAGGGGGCCTAACAAAGGCCAGGGTAAAAACCCACACTTCAAAACGCCAACGAGTCAGCCACATTGCGCAAAATGAATCGCAAGAGGCGGAACAAGCTTATGAAATCAAAACTAACGCCGCAGTATCTGAAGGAAGTATTTTCCAGAGAGCAATTGATGACGTGCTACGAGAGCACATCGGCAAGACTTGTTATGTCTATGTCAATGATGTCATCATCTTCTCAAAAAACGAAAAAGACCACGTTCGAGACGTAGGTCAGATCTTAAGATGCCTTCACGAAGCAAACATGAAGGCCTCAAAAGAAAAATCACACTTCTTCAAAGAGAGTGTAGAGTACTTAGGATTCATAGTGTCCAGTAGTGGCACAAAGAACAGTCCCGACAAAGTAAAGGCAATAAAAGAATTTGCCAAGCCAACGAATCTCTTCGCAGTTCGCTCGTTCTTCGGATTGGCTAACTACTATAGGTGTTTCATCAAAGACTTTGCCTCAATCGCAAAGCCGTTGTCAGATATCTTAAAAGGGGAAAACGGGAAGGTTAGTAAGCAAACTTCCAAAAAAATACCCATTACCCTGAACGAAACACAATACCAGACCTTTGACAAGCTCAGAAATATTCTGGCTTCTGAAGAGATGATTCTTCACTACCCTGACTTTAAAAAACCTTTTGATCTTACAACGGACGCCTCATCCTTAGGCATAGGAGCTATATTGTCCCAAGGCAGGAGACCCATTACCATGATTTCTAGGACCTTGAAAGATAGAGAAGCAAATTACGCAACAAACGAAAGAGAGTTGCTAGCGATAGTGTAGGCCTTGAACACCCTGCGTCACTACCTGTATAGGGTCAACAGCCTTAACATTTACAAAGACCACCAGCCCGTAACATTCGCGGTATTTGACAAAAATACCAACGCAAAAATTAAACGTTGGAAAGCGTTCATAGACGAAAATAAAATTTTTTTATAAGCCCGGAAAAGAAAACCATTAGCTGATGCCTTGTCCAGGCAAAACATAAACGCGCTAGAAAATCCTCCTCAGTCAGACGCAGCCACAGTACATAGCGAGGAATCACTTACCCACACAATCGAGTCGGCCGATAAGCCGGTCAACTGTTTCCGAAACCAAATTAATTTAGAGGAAGCCGACAACCCTTCCAAGAGGACCTTCATACTCTTCGGAAAAAAGACTCGACATTTAATCAACTTCAGTAATTGGGATTCAATCATTGACACCGTAAAAGATGTAGTAAAACCCAATGTTGCAAACGCAATACATTGCGAACTCCCCGTCCTTGGCCGCATACAACATGCCATAGTTGAAACATTCCCTTTAACAACATTTTGGTTCAGCAAAAACAGAGTAATGGACGTATTTAACAAAGATGACCAGAGAGAAGTTGTTACCATTGAGCACAACCGTGCTCACAGAGCAGCGCAAGAGAATGTACATCAAATTTTGCGCGACTACTATTTCCCGAAAATGAACAAATCAGCTACCGAGGTAGCCACAGCATGCAGGATTTGTGCGCGATCAAAATACGATCGCCACCCTAAAAAACAGGAACAGGTGTCACACCGATTCCGTCCTATGCTGGAGAAACAGTAAATATAGATATTACTCCACCGCAGGGAAATATTTTCTGACCGCGATTGATTAGTTTTCAAAATTCGCAATAGTTTAACCAATCGCTTCACGCACAATTCTGGACATAAAGAGCCCCCTTTTACAGATTATAAGTTTTTCCCAAAGATTAAAACAGTCTACTGCGATAATGAGGCAGCCTTTAACTCAGAATCAATCAAGTCCATGCTGAGAAATTTTTACAATATAGAAGTCGTATTTTGTCCGCCGCTACACAGCACATAAAATGGTCAAGTGGAGCGTTTTCACAGTACTTTGGGTGACATGGCAAGATGTCTTACTGAGGAAACAGGCATCACCGATATAGTATAATTAATTCTACAAACAACAATAGAGTATAACCGGTCAATCCGTTCGGTAACGGACAAAACACCCATCAAAGTAATCCATTCGGCTCCCTCAGACTTAGAAGAAGACATACGGAGCAGACTCAGTAAGGCACAAGAAACGCAGCAAGGAAGAAACAACCCCTGTTGACAGAATAGAGTATTCGAGGTAGGAGAAAGGGTATTGGTAAAGACTTACAGAAGGATAGGAAACAAGATCACCCCCTTGTATGTAGAAGAGCCAATACAAGCTGATTTAGGGACCAACGTTCTCATTAACGAGAAGACGGTTAACAAGGACAACCTGCGTACAAGCCCAAATACCAATCCCCAAACATAAAATAAACAAGTGGAAACGTTGCAGCCGGACGTAACCGACTGCGGCATACTCGATACCAGTATTAAAGCCGGTAAAAAGAGGCCTGATGGCAAAATGGTACGGATGCGGCAGGGGTGTACGCTGCCTTGAAGATTCTCCGATGCAGATGGGAATGACAGCAGCTATCTTCCTTCCAATTTTGGTGACTCTAGCTCAAAGTTAGTACAATCTGTGGAGAGGCGGACTGGGGACGGATTGGGTGGGTGTGGCATCCAAATTTTTAATGCAGATCTTTGTGAAATGTCAATTGCTATCTTCATACCAAATTTGGTGACTCCAGCTCAAAGTTTGTAAAAGGTGGAAAAAGGGGGGTGGAAGGGGTGGGCGTGGCTCCAAAACTTTGATGCAGATTTTTGGGGGTCGTTACCAGCTATCTTCCTACTAAATTTGGTGGCTGTAGCTCCACAACTCTGAAAGATACACGCATTCTCGTTTTTGACGAAGCGTTGTGGCAGCTGGGGGCGGCTAGGGCGGTATTTGTGGGCATAGCATCCAAACTTTTGATGCCGTTTTTGGGGTGTCATCATCGCCTATCTTGGCATCAAATTTGGTGGCTCTAGCTCAAAAACTTTGAGAGATATAAGCTTTTTTGACTCTAAATTGCGGGGGGGCTGGGGGCGGAATGGGTGGACGTGGCTCCAAAATTGTTGATGCAGTTTTTTGGGGGTTGCTAGTAGCTATCTGCTTACCAAATTTGGTAGTTCTAGCTGAAAGGATGTGCGAAATATGAGGATTTATCGGTTTTGAGTTATCGAATTTATCGATTTGTCAGCCCCCCATTTGTCGTAGAACCCCATCTTGACACTTTAATTTACTTTCCCATAGATTAAGAAAATTGGAAAGTTTCAAGTCTCTACCTTGAAGGGTGTGGAAAAAAGTTGCGAACATACAGACGGACAGGCTGACAGACGGACGGACGGACGGACACCATGACGGACATTGCACAAACCCAATATACTCTTTACCTTCGGTATCGAGTATAAAAATATATATAAAAAAATTAATAAACATTTCTTAAAAACGGGTTTATTACAAAGTCCAAAAAAAATATTTATTCATTTTATTATGGGTGACAGTGACGACCTCCAAACTAACAGACTACACGCACTCTAACTACATACTGATACTCGACGGGACAGCTATACTTTGGAACGAGACAAACTACCTACGCCACTCGACGAACCTCACCGAATGCGACAGAATAGTACGAGAGACTGCTGACATGACAAACTTATTTCCCCAATTCCATATTAGGAAGATACTCGACGCGAACATCGGACACTTGACAACACTACTATCGACGCTGGACGTGCATCACCGACATGCAAGAAGCTTAAACTTCTTAGGCTCTGCGCTAAAGGTGATAGCAGGGACACCGGACTTTGACGACTTACAAGAGACGCGACAAACAGAAGCAGAATTAATAGATAATAATTAAAACAATAGACAGATTGTAATAAACACAAAAACTCAAGAACAGATAAATAGTTTAACAGCTACGGTCAATGAAATTTTAAAATTTACAAAAAAAAAAAACAAGAAATCGACACGTCACATTTATACGAAACACTCTTAGCAAGGAATACTTACCTTACAACAAGAAAATTTAACTATCGCAATAGCACTGGCCGGCATAAACCTTACTTACCCCGCAATAATAAACAATGACGATTTGAAAATAGTTCTGCGTGAAAGTTTTACGGGCGTTAATGTAGCCCAAATAATGACCGTATCTAAAGTTAAAGTTTTAGCAGATAGTAATTCCATTCATTTTATCATTAAATATCCTAAACCTAAGTCAGTCTGTAATAAAATTATTATTTACCCTGTCGCTCACCGCGGGATAGTCCTACAACTACCAGAAAAATCAGTAGCGGAGTGCAACCACAAGATAGTGGCACTGCAATCCTGCAACGCCTCAACAACAATGGCATTCTGCAGGGAGGCATCCAGTCCTACTTGCGCACAACAACTACACTTCGGAGGGACAGCGCACTGCAACACCCAACCGAACCACCTGGCCCCAGTAGAGGCGATAGACGAAGAAATCGTCATCATCAACGATAGCCCAGCCAGGCTAAGCCTCGATGAGGGACCAGAGATCAACATCAACAGTACTTACCTTCTAACCTTCAACGAAGTAGCACACATAAACGGAAGAGAGTTTACCAACTTCAACGGCACCCCCAAAAAGATGCCCAGTTCAGCAGCTTCACCAGCGCTCAACATTTTTGAGCACCAAAACCTACCAAGCATGCCGCTTCTCCATCAAATGAGCATGGAAAACTTGAGGCAAATCGGCGTGCTACGGTCGCAGATAAAAACCAGGCCTATAGTAGCGTCTACAGTTGGTCTGATGCTGTGCGCCACGGCTGTCCTAATATCGTTATTTGTCCGTTACAAGAGAAAGAGTCAACAAAAAGCAGCGATTCATAACGTGATAAAAGATCTTAATGTGACCGAGGACGGTCCCAACTTGAAGGGGAGAGTAGTTAACGGTGGAGCATAGTGCTAACGCTGCACACAGGCCAGCGACCCAGTGGATCCGCCGTTGACCTGACTGAAACGCGATATCTTGCACGAGGCGCAAGATCAGCAGTTTCGCATCCGGCGTAGCGGCAGCATAGCGGCAGCATAGCGGCAGCATAACGGCAGCATAGCGGCGGCGTAACGGCAGCATAGCTACAGTGCAGCGACAAGCTAGGGCTTTAAAATGTAAGCTATTTCTATCTTAGCGTTAGTTCTTTATCGGCACCATATCAAGACGCGTCGTCTGATGTGACAATAAATAATAATAATTAAACACACATTGTATTATTCACTTTATAGCTTCGGCTGTTGTCCGATAGTATCAGCAACGCACACACACTATTGCTGAAACAAAATATCAACAAGTAAATCAAAAAAAAATTTTGAACACATGCTTTTATACATACATATGTAATCAATAGTTTAAAAAGGTTTATATGATAAAAAAAATAAAATAAATGAACATAAAAAAAAGTATGACCCCTTTTACACGATGAAGTTTTTTCATGAAGTTTTTTTTTTCATTCTGTTTTAAAACATCTTCGCAAATCTGGTCGCATTTACACGATGAAGTTTTTTCATGCTGCATTTTCTTTGTAAATGCAACTCTGATTTAAATTTATGGTCGATAAACATATATCTTTGCCATCGACTGTTTTATTTGTTAACATTTAATTGATTTAAGAAGTAACAAGTAAATAAAATGGATTCAGTGAACATTTCTACTAATAATTTCTTAACCAAAACAATGTATTTACTATTGGCGCTAATATTTGCTTGTGCGATATTTCGTATCGATATCTTTATTATTCACATCAAACACTGTGCAACTCTGTGTTTACATGCAATCGGAATAAGGCAAAGCAAAATGAGAAAAATAAATCATTGCTTCACAAGTCATGAAGCATTGCTTGATCGTACCCACGACCTTCGGCCTGTGAAGCGGCAGTCTTCTCTTTATGCCTCCAGAGCTTGTCACTTTTACTTGTCAAATTAGTAACTTAAGCAAAAGGGAAAACTGGTTTTCGTGGTTTTTACATGATATTAAATATTTTATCGTTCCAAAAACTTCAAAAACATGTATTGTCATCTGAAACACATCTTTGGGGAAAATTTCATAGCTCTAGCTAGTCGGGAACTTGGTGAAAATTTGATTACAAGAATCCGGTACAACAAACAGACAGACAAGTCAAATTAAATAAAAGCATGTAAAAATCACTAGAAAGCCAAGGCCCACCAAAACTGCAAACATATGAAAACGTACAGTTATATAAAAATATATGTATGAAGCACGTTCAAATGTATGTATGCGTGGCTACGACGAGCCAGCACGCGTTGTTGTTGCGTTTTGCCTATTATCGAATGGCACACGCAAATGTATACACACAAAGATTAACTTGACCTACATTTTTTTTTGTCAGCTGTAGCCGTTTTGCCGGCGGCAAATTAATAATATTTTTTGCTTGTTAATATGTAATTATAAATGTATTTATATTCAAAATTGAAATGTATAATCAAATATATCATTAAATACTTTTAAGAAAAAATGTTTAAAAAAAATAATTTAAAATCATACTTAAGAAATTTTAGTTTTATTATGACGATTTTCAAAATGCATTGAAATTAATAAGTTTGCATAAAATGATAAATATAAGTGCTTCAGTTTGGCAAAATAACACGAATAAGAGAATTGACTTAATGTTTACACAGCAACAAGACAGCAGTGCAAAACAAAAACAAAACAACAAAAAAAACATGGCGGCATGTGTATTGTAAACAAAGAAGCAATAATGAAATTAAGCGCAGCTGTTTGTCGTTAAGGGAAACCGAATTTTTACTCGTTAGTTTGTCCGCTTCGTGGTTTCGACTTGGTTTACAGCATGTTAACATGAACAATTCTAAAAACCCGTCTTTCTGTTAATTGTAAGAGATGCGCATACAGTGGCAGCACGTATAATTGTGCAGTTGTAATATAATTCATGATGATCTGACCATTGACGAATAATGGTCATTGTTGCGTATAGATGTTAACACCAATCTTGCCATATTAGCTTATTTTGAGCTAGATTTAGCTTATTTTAAAATCAAATAAATTGGAAAATAGTTTATATGCTTATAGCTTGAAATCTGGCTTATTTAAAATTACATATAGCTTATTTCGGCTTAAAAAATTTAGAACACAACCAGTTTTGTTTTATTGTGTTGTAATTTTTTGTCATATTTTTCGAATAATCGGATAAAAATCATAAATGATCTTCGTGTTTTTGGTAATTTTTCGTTTATAAGTTTCGGTCACATTGAAATTTTGCACATGTTTACACATAGTAGAAAAAATGCCGAAAGTGGCTACGTAAAGTGCCAACTGACTCCACAAAAGCGTACTGCTGCTTTTGTAAGGCATCGTTTGGGGCCAAGTTGTGCGAATTAATTGAAACAAAAAAACATATTGCGTCCATTGCAAGCGTGGCACAAACTAACAAAATAACTTTTGTTAGAAAGTCCACGAAAACAGAAAAGCAGGATGCTGCACTTTGTTTGTACATTGCAGAACACTCGGCCATAGTACCAAACGACCATGTATCTCAACTGTGTGTCGAACAGTTGACATCAAGTTGATGAGGACAAAGTGCACGCAAATAATAAACAATGTATTGGGAGTTCACTTTAATGACGATTTGCGGATGGACATAGGAACGTCCAAATTTAGCTTGTTGTTGGATGAGTCCACTGATATAAGTGTGACAAAGTTGCTGGGTAAGTTAAATAAGTTATGAACATTTGAGTACGTTTATATGGGCCGTTATTACATATACAATATGTTTGTGTCATTTTTAATCTTTAGGCGTCGGTATAATTTACTACAGCTAAAATAAACAAAGAATGGTTACGACATTTTTAAGTTTAATTCCCATGCAGTCCGTTGACGTTATTACAATCGCAGAGGCTGTAAAAATGGAACTCAGTTGTTTAAATCTAGATACATTAAACTTGATAGGAATCGGCACCGATAATGATAGTGTAACGACTGGCGGTAGACAAAGCGTTTACACAGAGTTGAGGAAGAGTGTGCGCTCTTTAATAATAATAAGATGTGTGTGCCACTCAATTCAATTGGCTGCAAGCCAATCCACAAAGAAAAATTTTCCAGATGAATTGAAATATATAATTGCTGACACCTACTCTTGGTTTGCTAAAAGCTCTCACAGACAAATTATGTATAAAAAAGTTAACAAGTGTTTAAATAATGGAAAGGTATATATGATTGTATTTAGTTTCATTGTCAATCGTCGTGTTCGTCCAAGACATAATTAGACTTTGTTTATACCCTTCACACATGTGAAACAGGGTATATTGAGTTTGTCATGAATATGTAACGCCTTAAAGGAATGATGGGAAACCTCATGAACTATATCAAAATGATCAGGACGAGCTCAGGAATTGATTTCCGCGTGTCCGTCGATCATGTCGGGTTTGTTCACTATGAAATTTCATCCCACTCGGAGCACTCTACGACATAGCCACCAAACAAATTGACCATATCGTACTGTCAATTGTTGTTGCTGTCGTGCGTTTCAAGTACCTACATACATAAAGCTCATTTGCTTCAAAAGTGGTATAACGCAATTGTTGTTGTTGTTGTCGCACACGAACAAGTAAATGACGCTCAAGAGTATAAAAAAGAAATCCATGTGTTCAGGGTATCATAGTCTTGGCATAGCCAAAATTAACTATGCGGGACTTGTTTTTTTTACTTTTATGTATTTTCGTATATTTATTTTGAATTTCTTATGTGCTTATTTAGACACCCTTAAAAATTCCTAAGGTCAGCGACACAAGATGGTTATCCATCGAAAGTGCCGTATCGCGAATCAAGGATCAGTGGGAGAAATTAAAGTTGCACTTTGCCTTGGCCCCTACAAATGAAAGCTGTCACAAAGCAAAAATATTGAATATGCTTTTTGAGGATGAGAAAAATTGGCTTCATTAAATATTTTTAAAGCCAATTTTAAAAAATATTCAAAATCTGAACAATTTGTTCCAAAGAGACAAGGTCGATTCGTCGAATTTTCTTAATGAAATTATAACGGCAATCAATGCGCAAAAAAATATAATTCCTTCAGAAGCGAATGCTTTATTTTATTTATTTATTTTATTTTATTGCTTGCAGAACTCTATTTCTTTGTTTGACGAAGCTGCAATCATTTTTATACTCGATACCGAAGGTAAAGGAGTATATTGGGTTTGTGCAATGTCCGTCATGGTGTCCGTCCGTTTGTCCGTCCGGCTGTATGTTCGCAACTTTTTTCCACACCCTTCAAGCTAGAGACTTGAAACTTTTAAATTCTCTTTATCTATGGGATAGTAAATTAAAGTGTCAAGATGGGGGTTCTATGATAACAGGGGGCTGACAAATCGATAAATTCGATAACTCAAAACCGATAAGTCCACATATTCCGCACGTCCTTACAGCTAGAACTACCAAATTTGGTGGGCAGATAGCTACTAGCAACCCCCAAAAAATTTTGGACCCACGCCTACCCATTCCGCCCCCAGCCCCCCTTAATTTTTAAGTCAAAAGAGCTTATATCTCCCAAAGTTTATGAAATAGAGCCACCAAATGGCACCAAGCCAAGATAGGCGATGATGACCCCCCAAAAACTGCATCTAAAGTTTGGATGCCACGCCCACCAATAATGCCCTAGCCGCCTCAAGCTGCCCCAACGCTTCGACAAAAACGGGAATGCGTGTATCTTCCAGAGTTGTGGAGCTAGAGCCACCAAATTTGGTAGAAAGATAGCTGGCAACGACCCCAAAAAATCTTCATCAAAGTTTTGGAGCCACTCCTACCCATTTTGCCCCCCTTTCCCACCTTTTACAAACATTTAGCTAGAGTCACCAAGTTTGGTATGAAGATAGCAATTGACATTCCACAAAGATCTGCATCAAAAATTTGGATGCCACGCCCAGCCATACTGCCCCCAGCCCCCCTTTCCCCACTTTTTACAATTTTCGAGCTGGAGTCACCAAATTTGGTATGCAGACAGCAATTGACATTCCACAATGATCTGCATCAAAACTTTGGATGCCACGCCCACCCATACCGCCCTCAGCCCCCCTTCCCCACTTTTACAAACATTTAGCTAGAGTCACCAAATTTGGTAAGAAGATAGCAATTGACATTCCACAATGATCTGCATCAAAAATTTGGATGCCACGCTCACCAATAATGCCCTAGCCGCCTCAAGCTGCCCCAACGCTTCGACAAAAACGGGAATGCGTGTATCTTCCAGAGTTGTGGAGCTAGAGCCACCAAATTTGGTAGGAAGATAGCTGGCAACAACCCCCAAAAATCTGTATCACAGCCTTGGAGCCCCGCCCACCCATTCCGCCCCCAGCCCCCCGCATTTTGAAATCAAAAAAGCCTATATCTCCCTCAGTTTTTGAGCTAGAGCCACCAAATTTGTTGCCAAGATAGGCGATGATGACCCCCCAAAAACTGCATCAAAAGTTTGGATGCCACGCCCACAAATACCACCCTAGCCGCCCCAAGCTGCCCCAACGCTTTGACATAAACGGGAATGCGTGTATCTTCCAGAGTAAAGGAGCTAGAGCCACCAAATTTGTTAGGAAGATAGCAAGCATCAAAGTTTTGGAGCCACTCCTACCCATTTTGCCCCCCTTTCCCACCTTTTACAAACATTTAGCTAGAGTCACCAAACTTGGTATGAAGATAGCAATTGACATTCCGCAATGATCTGCATCAAAAATTTGGATGCCACGCCCAGCCATACTGCCCCCAGCCCCCCTTTCCCCACTTTTTACAAACTTCGAGCTAGAGTCACCAAATTTGGTATGAAGATAGCAATTGACATTTCGCAAAGAGCTGCAGTAAAAATTTAGATGCCACACCCACCCATACCGCCCCCAGCCCCCCTTTCCAAAGCTCTTACAAACTTTGAGCTAGAGTCACCAAATTTGGAAGGAAGATAGTTGGTGGCATCCCCATCTGCATCGGAGAATCTTTAAGGCAGCGTACACCCCTGCCCCATCCGTACCCCTTTGCAATCAGGCATCTTTTTATGCGGTTTTAATACTGGTATCGAGTATGCCGCAGTCGGTTGCGTCCGACTGCAACGTTGCCACTTGTTAGAAATGAGTTTTGAGCAATGACAGTCCATGATGGAATGCCTAGCGCAGCTGTTTGTCGCTAAGGGAAACCTTATTTTTACTCGTTAGTTTGTCAGCTTCGTGGTTGCGACTTGGTTTACAGCATGTTAGCATGAACAATTCTAAAAACCCGTCTTTCTGTTAAATGGTCATTGGTTAGACAATTTGCTTAAGGCCTGTACGGCCCTGTACAGCTCCCGTACAGTATACATGAGTTTTACGACCGTAACAACAAGTGTTGAAAAAAGCACATATTGTGGCGGTAGGCTAATAACTTTTTCTTAATATATCGGAAATGCAACTGTGTTTTGTATACTTAAACTCAAAATACTGATTCACGACCAACGCGCGCTACTTTTGTGTTTGAGTACAACTAACGCCCTGCTGCTGGCGGTTGTGAAAAAAGCAGGCTGCAAAACCAAAAAGCATTTTAGTGAACCCATATTTGATGGGCAGAGCTTAGATTACTAAAGATTATGCTAAACATAACCGAAACCACTTAAAAGACTCAAAGCAAATTCACCTTACAGATCTATACCTTGTAATAGATCAGTGGCAGTACAATCCTGTTTTTATGTTATTTAAATTGTACCTTATTAATTTATTAATATATTTTTATTCAATACTTCTTGCGCAGCATTGACTAACAAAACAATAAGAATGGCTCTATTGGAGCCTGAATTAGGTCAACTTTGTTAATATTATCAGAAAAATGAATAAGCCGGCTCTTGACCGACATGTTGTTGTTTTTTTTACGACTGTAAATAGCTGCTGAAAGCTATTTACTGCCCGTAGCATTTTAACATAACATTTTAACATTTTAATTGTTCAACACTACCGTACCAGCAGTAGCTAACAGAACTGCAGACCTAAAATGTACGTACTGTACTGAAGCTGTACGGGACCATTTTTTTTATATGAAGTTTTTGCTGTACGGGATAAAGAGCTGCACAAGCACTGTAATAATGTTTTGTAAGCCATTCAGAGCTTTTCAACTACTACCTGTCATGTTAAGTCTCCCAACAAAACAAATACTGCAGTGAGAAAAGCTTTTAGTTTGACAGCAAGTAATGCACAAGCAAGTTATAGAACTTTCAACTATAGAACAAATAGAACAAAAATTGAGTAGAACAAAATTGAAGTAAAGCAAACAAAACAAAACAAAGCTGAAATAGTATTCTATTTCATGGCCCAATTCTGAATTAATGAAATCGCCGTACATTGAGCACAATTGAAAAACAAAATATTTATTAATATATATTATTATTTACATTTATTATTATTAACTTACATTTCATATTAAAAAAAATGAACTACAACTATTTAAATTGAGATGTTGTTATGTAAAAACATGATTTGATTTACAGTTTCAGAGTTGCCGCCCAGTGAAGATCTTTTTTCAGTTAGTAAGGCTCGGGCAGCCGAAAAAACTCTTTCTGAAGATGCACTTGAGGCTGGAATAGCTAGCACTCTACAACTTGTTTTATATAGCAATGGAAACTGAATTCTATTTGTATCCCACCATTTCAATGCATCAAATTCACTGTAGTAGTGAATTATTGAGCTTTCATACATTGCCAATTCATCTGATACGGCATCTGCGGACTTTGATCCATTTTGGTAGGTAACGAATTTATCAAACAAGTCACGCTTTTTTTCGGCAACTTCTTTAATATTGCAACATGTTCCCTGAACTAAAAGCAGTATGTTCTAGTGCACTCGCTGAACTCGCTGCATTTTGCAGTGTTTGACAGCAAAGCGAATTAATTTTTGACATTTCGCTTCACAGAACGTTTCAAGCACTTTCAAGCACTGGAGTGAAAGCTCTTCAAATGATGTTGTGCTTGTTTTGAAAAAAAGCTTTCACTGTTATGTTCTAGTTGAATAACAGGAAAACAATGAAGTATAGTGCTTGGAAGTACTGCATAGTAGAACATATGTCGAATAGAAGTATTTGTGCAGCTCTTTAGTACGGGAGCTGTACAGGCGTCTGCGTACAGGCCTTTAATTGTAAGAGATGCGCATACAGTGGCAGCACGTATAATGGTACAGTTGTAATATAATTCATGATGATCTGACCATTGACGAATAATGGTCATTGTTGCGTATAGATGTTAACACCAGTCTTGCCATATTAGCTTATTTTGAGCTAGATTTAGCTTATTTTAAAATCAAATAAATTGGAAAATAGTTTATATGCTTATAGCTTGAAATCTGGCGTATTTAAAATTACATATAGCTTATTTCGGCTTAAAAAATTTAGAACACAACCAGTTTTGTTTTATTGTGTTGTAATTTTTTGTCATATTTTTCGAATAATCGGATAAAAATCATAAATGATCTTCGTGTTTTGGTAATTTTTCGTTTATGAGTTTCGGTCACATTGAAATTTTGCACATGTTTACGCATAGTAGAAAAAATGCCGAAAGTGGCTACGTAAAGTGCCAACTGACTCCACAAAAGCGTACTGCTGCTTTTGTAAGGCATCGTTTGGGGCCAAGTTGTGCGAATTAATTGAAACAAAAAAACATATTGCGTCCATTGCAAGCGTGGCACAAACTAACAAAATAACTTTTGTTAGAAAGTCCACGAAAACAGAAAAGCAGGATGCTGCACTTTGTTTGTACATTGCAGAACACTCGGCCATAGTACCAAACGACCATGTATCTCAACTGTGTGTCCAACAGTTGACATCAAGTTGATGAGGACAAAGTGCACGCAAATAATAAACAATGTATTGGGAGTTCACTTTAATGACGATTTGCGGATGGACATAGGAACGTCCAAATTTAGCTTGTTGTTGGATGAATCCACTGATATAGGTGTGACAAAGTTGCTGGGTAAGTTAAATAAGTTATGAACATTTGAGTACGTTTATATGGGCCGTTATTATATATACAATATGTTTGTGTCTTTTTTAATCTTTAGGCGTCGGTATAATTTACTACAGCTAAAATAAACGAAGAATGGTTACGACATTTTTAAGTTAAATTCCCATGCAGTCCGGCGACGTTATTACAATCGCAGAGGCTGTAAAAATTGAACTCAGTTGTTTAAATCTAGATACATTAAACTTGATAGGAATCGGCACCGATAATGATAGTGTAACGACTGGCGGTAGACAAAGCGTTTACACAGAGTTGAGGAAGAGTGTGCGCTCTTTAATAATAATAAGATGTGTGTGCCACTCAATTCAATTGGCTGCAAGCCAATCCACAAAGAAAAATTTTCCAGATGAATTGAAATATATAATTGCTGACACCTACTCTTGGTTTGCTAAAAGCTCTCACAGACAAATTATGTATAAAAAAGTTAACAAGTGTTTAAATAATGGAAAGGTATATATGATTGTATTTAGTTTCATTGTCAATCGTCGTGTTCGTCCAAGACATAATTAGACTTTGTTTATACCCTTCACACATGTGAAACAGGGTATATTGAGTTTGTCATGAATATGTAACGCCTTAAAGGAATGATGGGAAACCTCATGAACTATATCAAAATGATCAGGACGAGCTCAGGAATTGATTTCCGCGATTCCCACTCGGAGCACTCTACGACATAGCCACCAAACAAATTGACCATATCGTACTGTCAATTGTTGTTGCTGTCGTGCTTTTCAAGTACCTACATACATAAAGCTCATTTGCTTCAAAAGTGGTATAACGCAATTGTTGTTGTTGTTGTCGCACACGAACAAGTAAATGACGCTCAAGAGTATAAAAAAGAAATCCATGTGTTCAGGGTATCATAGTCTTGGCATAGCCAAAATTAACTATGCGGGACTTGTTTTTTTTACTTTTATGTATTTTCGTATATTTATTTTGAATTTCTTATCCTACCCTTAAAAATTCCTAAGGTCAGCGACACAAGATGGTTATCCATCGAAAGTGCCGTATCGCGAATCGAGGATCAGTGGGAGGAATTAAAGTTGCACTTTGCCTTGGCCCCTACAAATGAAAGCTGTCACAAAGCAAAAATATTGAATATGCTTTTTGAGGATGAGAAAAATTGGCTTCATTAAATATTTTTAAAGCCAATTTTAAAAAATATTCAAAATCTGAACAATTTGTTTCAAAGCGACAAGGTCGATTCGTCGAATTTTCTTAATGAAATTATAACGGCAATCAATGCGCAAAAAAATATAATTCCTTCAGAAGCGAATGCTTTATTTTATTTATTTATTTTATTTTATTGCTTGAAGAACTCTATTTCTTTGTTTGACGAAGCTGCAATCATTTTTATACTCGAAACCGAAGGTAAAGGAGTAAATTGGGTCCGTCCATTTGGTCGTCCGTCCGTCCGTCTGTATGTTCGCAACTTTTTTCCACACCCTTCAAGCTAGAGACTTGAAACTTTTCAATTCTCTTTATCTATGGGATAGTAAATTAAAGTGTCAAGATGGGGGTTCTACGATAACTGGGGGGCTGACAAATCGATAAATTCGATAACTCAAAACCGATAAATCCACATATTTCGCACGTCCTTACAGCTAGAACTACCAAATTTGGTGGGCAGATAGCTACTAGCAACCCCCAAAAAATTTTGGACCCACGCCCACCCATTCCGCCCCCAGCCCCCCCGAATTTTTAAGTCAAAAGAGCTTATACCTCCCAAAGTTTTTGAACTAGAGCCACCAAATTTGGTGCAAATATAGGCGATGATGACTCCCCAAAAACTGCATCAAAATTTTGGATGCCACGCCCACAAATACCACCCTAGCCGCCCCAAGCTGCCCCAACGCTTTGACAAAAACGGGAATGCGTGTGTCTTCCAGAGTAAAGGAGCTAGAGCCACCAAATTTGTTAGGAAGATAGCAAGCAAAAACCCCCAAAAATCTTCCTCAAAGTTTTGGAGCCACGCCTACCCATTTCGCCCCCCTTTCCACACCTTTTACAAACATTTAGCTAGAGTCACCAAATTTGGTATGAAAATAGCAATTGACATTTCGCAAAGATCTGCATCAAAAATTTGGATGCCACGCCCAGCCATACTGCCCCCAGCCCCCCTTTCCCCACTTTTTACAATTTTCGAGCTAGAGTCACCAAATTTGGTATGAAGATAGCAATTGACATTCCACACAGATCTGCAAAAAAAAACTTTGGATGCCACGCCCACCCATACCGCCCCCAGCCCCCTTTCCACACTTTTTACAATTTTCGAGCTAGAGTCACCAAATTTGGTATGAAGATAGCAATTGACATTCCACAAAGATCTGCATCAAAAATTTGGATGCCACGCCCAACCATACCGCCCGCAGCCCCCCTTTCCCCACTTTATACAAACTTCGAGCTAGAGTCACTTAATTTGGTATGAAGATAGCAATTGACATTTCGCAAAGAGCTGCAGTAAAAATTTAGATGCCACACCCACCCATACCGCCCCCAGCTTCCCTTTCCACAGCTCTTACAAACTTTGAGCTAGTCACCAAATTTGGAAGGAAGATAGTTGGTGGCATCCCCATCTGCATCGGAGAATCTTTAAGGCAGCGTACACCCCTGACCCATCCGTACCCCTTTGCAATCAGGCCTCTTTTAAAGCGGTTTTAATACTGGTATCGAGTATGCTGCAGTCGGTTGCGTCCGACTGCAACGTTGCCACTTGTTAGAAATGAGTTTTGAGCAATGCCAGTCCATGATGGAATAACTAGTTACTCCATCATGTGACAGTCATTGCTTACAATCGATTAACAAAAAAAAATTGCGTCGTCTGACGGCTTTTTGCAATCGATATTTAAAAAAACAAAAAAAAAAACAGTGTTGGCAATCATTGCTCATTGCTAGTGCTGCTAACGCAATAAAAACAATTGCAGCAATGACTGTCAATTTTGTTGGAATCGACTATAGAGAAGGTAAAGTTAGCTAGAAATTGTCGCCAACAGAAGGTGCTACCCCAACAGTCGAGAGGGCCATTAAGCGAAAGAGATGTTTTAGCACCAAGAATGAACTGGAAAAAGCATTGTCACCTCTATATGATGAGTTGGCAAAATCGCGCAATGCGATAGAAAATAGCAAAGGGCAGAACGAAACATTTGGCATTGAAGTTGCGTCTGTTTTAAATAGCGCAAGCGACCCATATTTATTAAATCGTACCAAAGCACGCGTGCGACTCATAATGGCAGGATGTATGGTGGAAGACGTTAGACGACAGGAAGGAGATCTCAACGCTCGGCAGTGTTACTTTTTAATATAAATAAAACATACTTTTAAAAAATCCAGTGCCAATGTTTTGTAAATTGCTTCACATACTTGCAGCACTATGGTGCTAATTGACAGTCGAGAAATCCTAAAAATTTGCGATAGTGTATTATAGTTTGAGCCGCTTGACAAGTGCTTTAACGTCAGTGCCACTCTCTCTTCAACAGTAATGGTCACACGCATGTTTGTGTTCTGACGTTGGATATGCGGGCGCACTTTTTCACAAATCAACTGAAAATCCTCATCGGAAACGCGTACGAAATTTCAAAAGAAGTCGACTCCTTCAGCACGCAATTCTGTCATAATTTTAGCAACCAGTTTGTTTTTTTTTCCGCGTTGCCAGAGCGGCCGAGCCCAAATGGATCTAAGCAATCTGTGAAAGTTTCATCAAGATCGGTTCAGCAGTTTGGCCGGAAATCGTGTTGATATGGTAAATTTGTATGGTGGTTATGTCGTAGAATGCTCCGATCGGGATGAAATTTCATAGTGAACAAACCCGACATGATCTAAGCAATCTGTGAAAGTTTCATCAAGATCGGTTCAGCAGTTTGGCCGGAAATCGTGTTGATATGGCTATGTCGTAGAATTCTCCGATCGGGATGAAATTTCATAGTGAACAAACCCGACATTATCTAAGCAATCTGTGAAAGTTTCATCAAGATCGGTTCAGCAGTTTGGCCGGAAATCGTGTTGATATGGTAAATTTGTATGGTGGCTATGTCGTAGAATTCTCCGATCGGGATGAAATTTCATAGTGAACAAACCCGACATGATCCAAGCAATCTGTGAAAGTTTCATCAAGATCGGTTCAGCAGTTTGGCCGGAAATCGTGTTGATATGGTAAATTTGTATGGTGGCTATGTCGTAGAATTCTCCGATCGGGATGAAATTTCATATTGAACAAACCCGACATGATCTAAGCAATCTGTGAAAGTTTCATCAAGATCGGTTCAGCAGTTTGGCCGGAAATCGTGTTGATATGGTAAATTTGAATGGTGGCTATGTCGTAGAATTATCCGATCGGGATGAAATTTCATAGTGAACTAACCCGACATGATCTAAGCAATCTGTGAAAGTTTCATCAAGATCGGTTCAGCAGTTTGGCCGGAAATCGTGTTGATATGGTAAATTTGTATGGTGGCTATGTCGTAGAATGCTCCGATCGGGATGAAATTTCATAGTGAACAAACCCGACATGATCTTAGCAATCTGTGAAAGTTTCATCAAGATCGGTTCAGCAGTTTGGCCGGAAATCATGTTGATATGGTAAATTTGTATGGTGGCTATATCGTAGAATGCTCCGATCGGGATGAAATTTCATAGTGAACAAACCCGACATGATCTAAGCAATCTGTGAAAGTTTCATCAAGATCGGTTCAGCAGTTTGGCCGGAAATCATGTTGATATGGTAAATTTGTATGGTGGCTATATCGTAGAATGCTCCGATCGAGATGAAATTTCATAGTGAACAAACCCGACATGATCTTAGCAATCTGTGAAAGTTTCAGCAAGATCGGTTCAGCAGTTTGCCCGGAAATCATGTTGAAACAGACAGACGGACGGAAATCAATTCCTGAGCTCGTCCTGATCATTTTGATATATAGTTTATGGGGTGTCACATCATTCCTTTAAGGCGTTACAGATTCATGACAAACTCAATATACCCTGTTTCACATGTGAAGGGTATAAAAAAATGACAGTCACACTTCAAGTTTAAAATATCATTGCAGAGTTGCATTTCATGAATGTATTTTCAGGGCACCGTCTGACTAGGCAGCAATGATTACCGAAATGACTCGCTGCAATTAACTTTTCTGTAATGAAAAAGTCATTGCTTGCATAAAACTGATTGCTTCGTGTGACTGCGAAGTGCAAACGCTTTCTGCAATTGAATACATTTCGATTCTGACAGTTCATTGCTTGCACAAAAATTTCTTCGTCTGACGGCACCTTAACTTCACAACAACTGCAAACATATGCAAACGCACATTCACAAATATATATTTTTGTATATATATATATATATATATATAAAAATACATAAATAACATAAATTTACATAAAAACTTATATATATATATATATATATATATATATGTATATATATATATATATATATATATAAGTTTTTATGTAAATTTATGTTATTTATGTATTTATATGCTCTAGTGTTTTGCAGTTATACAGCTAGGTACACAAAAAACGAAAAGCAAGCAGGCATACCATATGAACATATAAAGAATACACACGCTCATAAGCACGAGACAACAGGCGAACTAGGGTATGCGCGCTAGAAAATCACTGGCATACGAGCGCATACACATAATATGACTGCCTGGCTGAGCTACGAAAAAACATGTCGTAACGGAGTCAGCAAGCAGAATCACTTACACTTCTCTCACGACTCGCGAGTCCAGCAGAAATTGCCTACAATTTTGCTTTCTAAGAGTGCGGTGCTTTCGTGTTCCAACTGCCTGTAAAATTTCACGATTTGAAGTCTCTATTTCTTTACATCAGTGATGGGCAGACGTCGACGTCCGCGCTGCCTCGTGTGCATAGGGCAGCGATCGGCACATTTAGCGTTTCCTATAGCTGGCTATAGGGCAGCAATATTTTCATTTTACACTTTATGCTATAAAAAAACTAATACAAGCGCATGCTGTTCGGCTTTCGGCAGTTGTGTTGCTCCCACTTCGGCAAAGCAAATCAAGTCAGTTGCTGTTCAGCATTCACAAAGGCAAGACCTCGCTGCGCAATTTTTCTGAATGCTAAATATTAAACACTGCAAAAAAACTAAAAACTGAATGAATTTTTTTTCACGACCTACTTAGAACAAAATGCTATAATGAAGAAATAGACCTGGACCAAAAGTTAAAGAATTAGAATAAAAAATAACGTGAACTTTTTATTGATTTGCCAACTTTTTCATTTTTCTCAGTGCACTGTTTTCTTCGTGCGCGCACACAGTTTTCAATACAAGCAAAGAGCAATAAAAGTATAGTTGTGTGAGTTTGCCGGTCGCTGGTATAAAGTGTCGATACCAGATCACGACTTTATAATTGCTGCAAGGCATACATTTATCCCGAGTGTCTATGCTTTGTGTGAAGTAAAACCAAATGAGATGGGGCGGCCAGAAGCCGTCTCATATAGTGGACCTACATATATAGCAATCCGAAGTGGTAAGCACTCGTCTTCGACTGCAACTAGTCACGCTGAAGACTTAGACACTCTCTTAACCCTTCAGCCTTTTCTTAAATTAATGAAAAACGAAGACGGTAAAGTCAAGCCTGTCATTATTTCGAGCGATGGCGGTCCCGACGAGAACCCGCGATACCGGAAAGTAATTGCACATTCGATAGAGCATTTTAAAAAATATGATTTGGATGCAATATTCATTGTGACTAATGCCTCCGGCTGAAGTGCTTTCAATAGAGTAGAGAGACACATGGCTCCACTTAGCCGGGAACTAACAGGTGTTTTTCTTCCCCATGACTTCTTTGGGACACATCTAGCGGCAAAACAATTGATGATGAGTTAGAAAAAGATAACTTCAAAAAAGCAGGAGAAGTTTTATCTGAAATATGGTCCGCAGTGTGCATTGATGGACACGAAGTTATTGCTAATTACATCGACCCAAACGACGAAATTTCTAATGTTCCAGGTTTGCCAACTGAAGAATGGTACACCAAACATGTTAGAGAGAGTCAGTATTTACTTCAGGTAATTTTGCTTAAAATTTTTTTAACAAGCATCCATGCTAACAAATGCATCTTTATAAAGAATAAACAAGTGGAAACGTTGCAGTCGGACGCAACCGACTGCGGTATACTCGATACCAGTATTAAAAATTTTGATGCCCATCCATGTGGGGTGTCAATTGCTATCTTCATACCAAATTTGGTGACTCTAGCTCGAAGTTTGTATAAAGTGGGGAAAGGGGGGCTGCGGGCGGTATGGTTGGGCGTGGCATCCAAATTTTTGCTGCAGATCCTTGTGGAATGTCAAATGCTACCTTCATACCAAATTTGGTGACTCTAGCTCGAAGCATGTAAAAGGTGGTGAAAGGGGGGCTATGGGGCTTGGGGCGGTATGGGTGGGCGTGGCATTCAAATTTTTGCTGCCGATCCATGTGGGATGTCAATTGCTCTCTTCATACCAAATTTGGTGACTCTAGCTCGAAGTTTGTATAAAGTGGGGAAAGGGGGGCTGGGGGCGGTATGGTTGGGCGTGGCATCCAAATTTTTGCTGCAGATCCTTGTGGAATGTCAAATGCTACCTTCATACAAAATTTGGTGACTCTAGCTCAAAGTATGTATAAGGTGGGGAAAGGGGGGCGGAATGGATGGGCTAGGCTCCAAAACTTTGATGCAGATTGTTGGGGGTCGTTGCCAGCTATCTTCCTACCAAATTTGGTGGCTCTAGCTCCACTACTCTGGAATATAAACGCATTCCCGTTTTTGACGAAGCGTTGGGGCAGATGGGGGTGGCTAGGGCGGTATTGGTGGGCGTGGCATCCAAACTTTTGATGCAGTTTTTGGGGGGTCATCATCATCTATCTTGGCACCAAATTTGGTGACTCTAGCTAAAAAACTGTGGGAGATATAGGCTTTTCTGATTTCTAAATGCGGGGGGGCTGGGGGCGGGATGGGTGGGCGTGGCTCCAAAACTTTGATGCAGTTCTTTTGGGGTCGTTACCAGCTATCTTCCTACCAAATTTGGTGGCTCTAGCTCCACTACTCTGGAAGATACACGCATTCCCGTTTTTTACGAAGCGTTGGGGAATCTGGGGGCGGCTAGGGCGGTATTGGTGGGCGTGGCATCCAAACTTTTGGTGCAGTTTTTGGGGGGTCATCATCAGATAAATTGGCACCAAATTTGGTGGCTCTAGCTCAAAAACTGTGGGAGATATAGGCTTTTTTGACTTTAAAATGCGGGGGGTCTGGAGGCGGATTGGGGGGGCGTGGCTCCAAAATTGTTGATGCTGTTTTTTGGGGGTTGCTAGTAGCTATCTTCTTACCAAATTTGGTAGTTCTAGCTGTAAGGGTGTGTGAAATGTGCGGATTTATCGTTTTTGAGTTATCGAATTTATCGATTTGCCAGCCCCCCAGTTATCGTAGAACCCCAATCTTGACACTTTAATTTACTATCCCATAGATAAAGAGAATTGGAAAGTTTCAAGTCCCTAGCTTGAAGGGTGTGGAAAAAACTTGCACACATACGGACGGACAGACGGACAGACACCATGACGGACATTGCACAAAACCAATATACTCTTTACCTTCGGTATCGAGTATAAAAATAATTTTTAATTTAGGTTGTAAAATGCGATGATCAGCAGTGCTGCAGTCCACGTCGGAGTTCTTTACATTTAGTTCTACATGATCGTTTTTTATCACCTCCATATCCTATCACTCAAGTTAAAGGACATCCGACGATTCCGGATCCTGAACAGCGTGATGGAAAAACATTTTCACCATTTATAATTCGCCACAGCCTGCCGATCCAACCATTACACACCTTCACAAGCATGCTTTACGTCCTCTATTGTCCAAGTTTACGTCACGATATAAAAAAGAGATGCTGCAATACATGTGGTATCTATTTCGCATCCATCACAAAAGTTGCAAAACATCGACGTGAGGCTCATTATGCACGAGCAGTGCACACACGCAAATTGCGACCATCGCGTATTGTCACAAGACGAGTGACTGAGCTTCTGTGTGCAAGCGACAACGGTTTGGAGTGGCTAAATCAGGGCGAAGTTGAAGGAGCAGATGAGTTTATTGAAAATTATTTGGATGTGTTGGTTCCAGTATCCACTATGGAGACTGTGCACGAGTCTCTATGGACTGAATTAGAATAATCTTTTATTCATTTTCGTTGAAGTAGTAGTAGGCCGCATCGGCCCCTTCGCAAAGGATTATTTAATTTATATGTATAGTTTTGAATTTTGAATTTATATTTATAGTTATAAAGCCGCACAGAAGCGCATAGCTAAGGATTGTTGATTTTATTTTTATATTTATAGTTTTGAATTTTGAATTTTTGAATTAATATTTACATAATATTTTTATTTGTTAATAAACGCCTTGCTTTCGAAATCACGAAATAGTATTTCAATGTAACCGCCCAAAACGCAGGGTCGCAAGATGTAGTGCGCCAGCTGCGATCGGCAAATCCACCACGGTCACGGGCAATTGTGGGGAGTGGAAAAATTGCAACTTGGATTTTACAGCCAAAAACACATTTTAAAAAATCTCACTTGAGATTGTGAGGGAGGGTGGTGGGGGGGGGGGGGGGGGGGTAAAGGAAAATCTTACGAAATCTCACCAAGGGGAGGGGGGGGGGTCGAAAAATCCTAAAAAATGCCTCACGTAATTTGTGAACGCCCCCTAAGTATGCACAAAATTTTTCCATTTTATTAAGAGGAACGTATGGCTGTAAGAAACTATTTAAACAACGAATTTATGTAACAAAATAAACTATTTATCTTAAATTACAGACTCGTAATTTGAAGCTTCACTATACAATGAAATATCGATGTTGAAAATCGATGCATCGCACAATTTGGAAAACATCGAAATAATCGATGTTGACATCGATGTTTTTGCAGCTCTAATGTGCGCGCCTTCTTGCTATTTTAACCTTCAAACCGTAAACAGGTTTTACAACACATATCCGTAAATATGGGCACTGAGTGCCCATAATGCTTTTCTTATGGGAAAACGTCTTTTTGCATGCATTTTTTCAATAAAAACACTATTATTTCGTTGGTTTGAGATAAAATGTTTATTTTTTATTTGTTTATTTATTGTTAAAACTAAGCCTAATGAACAAAAAAAATCATGCATAATATAAATGGGCAATTCTCTGGTGTCGTTCGTGACGGTCGTACGCATTGCAAGTGGTAAAAAGGTCAAAATAAGACGGATTTTCTAAATTTCTTTTTCATTATATTGTTGCTCTTGATTAGCCTTACAATTAGTGCATAGGTCATTTTTGGGTAAAAATTAGTTTTCGAGATTATTGAAAAAAACCGACGGGTACTCACGTGACAAAAACAGAAGTGGTTTTCGCGACGAGCAATTCAAACTCAGATTTCAGCCAAAATAAAAGCAGTATTTTGATGCGGTTGAATGATAAATTTTGTGAATTGAATAACCTTTTATTTTACGCGAATGCGACTTGTACTTTTTTTTAAATTCAATTTAATCCAGGTTCGTTATGTTACGTAACGTTTGACATTTTTTCCACAATCAAATTTATGGTGTTTCCTTCGCTTTTTTTTCGAAAATGTATAAAGAAAACTGGTTAGGAAAACATGTTTCAAGAAAAGCATCCAATACAATTTGTTTATTTCTTTTATTTTAACAATTTTTATGTATAGCAAAAATAAGGAGAGTTATAAACGTAATTTGAATTCCGAGTACGCAGTTCTAGCTGCTGTTAATTCTTGGAATTGGTTAGAAAAAAAGTGTAATTGTGAAATACCATGTATGCTTTTCACTTCTTTCTATTTTTCATTTAACTTATACTATAAGGAATCATTTTCAATTTGTTCGGTCGACATAAACATCATCTTAACACCATTAATATTATTTTTTGCCAATCGATAAAACGCAGACGCATCTGCTAGAATAGTGTTTTGAGATTTTGTAACCTGCCAGACTTTTCTTTTAATTATTGCTCCGACTCCATCAACAGCTCCCTTACCATGTGAAGTTGCAAAGAAGTTCCATTCTATTAATGAAAATCCTAATTCTTCTCTAACATCAGCTAAACTAGATAGTATATATTTGTTTTTAAACTGAGAGCAGCTCCCATCAGAAAAAATAAATACTTTTGAGACATTTTTAAAAGTTATATTAATTTATTTTAGGATTTTAATTAAAAAAATATTAACGTCGTGTTTGTTGTGCGTAAGCTTATCACTTATTATAGCAAACGACTGTGTCGCTCCTGCCAACCAAGTTACACAAGTAAAAATCGTAACCTGCTGATAACTTAAGTGAGCACTTTGAATTTCATTTTGATTTGTTAGTCTGTAGTTTTCCGCAAATTCTATTTGAAGGACTACTTCATTAGGACCTAAGTTTTTTTTCGTTTTCCTCAAAATACTTGTTCTGAGCCCTTTTAACAAAAAAAATGAGTTTTAAAAGAGGGTAGTTTCGACTCTAAATCTACTAAAAGATCAGAAAAAGTACCGACTGTTTCCGTAAGGGCTACACTGTTATTTATTTTGCGCCATTGCTGCCAGTTCACTTCATCTTCTATATTTGATAAATATGACAAGGGAAGATATTGGTATTTTAAATCTTTTAGGCAGTCTTTGCAGTTGTTTGTCATGCAGTTTTCACTTAAAATATTGCAACAAACAGATTTTAAAAAGCCTTCAAAATTGCTTGAAAACGACGGTATAACTTTTGTGCAGCTGTCTAACAAAAATCCAAAATTGGCATGGTACATGCAAACACACATATTGTGTGGCATTTTGCTTATAAGTTGTACTTGGCGTGGGCGCAACCTATAAAAAGTGACTTGCCCACTACTGTGCCTGAAAAATCTTTTTTATATAGCTCATATGCTTCGGACACTGTCATTAACATAGAGCGCTTAGCAATGATCTCGGCTTTTATCAATAATGTGCCCTTTTTTCCTGAAGCTTGCACACTAATACTGTCGCTTACATAAAACTCCTCAACAGATTTAACATCACTTTCTTTCAGTGTATTGCTTAAGTTTGGGTTGCTATAATTATGCTCGATACCGAAGGTAAAGAGTATATTGGGTTTGTGCAATGTCCGTCATGGTGTCCGTCCGTCCGTCCGTCCGTCCGTCTGTATGAACGCAATTTTTTTCCACACCCTTCAAGCTGGAGACTTGAAACTTTCCAATTCTCTTTATCTATGGGATAGTAAATTAAAAAGTCAAGATGGGAGTTCTACGATAACTGCGGGGCTGTCAAATCGATAAATTCGATAACTCAAAACCGATAAATCCACATATTTCGAACGTCCTAGCACAGCTAGAACTACCAAATTTGGTAAGCAGATAGCTACTAGCAACCCCCAAAAAACTGCATCAAAAATTTTGGAGCCACGCCCACCCATTCCGCCCCCAGCCCCCCTGAATATTTAAGTCAAAAAAGCTTATATCTCCCAAAGTTTTTGAACAAGAGCCACCAAATTTTGTGCCAAGATAGGCGATGATGACCCCCCAAAAACTGCATCAAAAGTTTGGATGCCGGCTAGAGCCACCAAATTTGGTAGAAAGATAGCTGGCAACGACCCCCAAACTCTGCATCACAGCCTTGGAGCCCCGCCCACCCATTCCGCCCCCAGCCCCCCCGCATTTTGAAATCAGAAAAGCCTATATCTCCCACAGTTTTTGAGCTAGAGTCACCAAATTTGATGCCAAGATAGGCGATGATGACCCCCCAAAAACTGCATCAAAAGTTTGGATGCCACGCCCACAAATACCACCCTAGCCGCCCCAAGCTGCCCCAACGCTTTGACAAAAACGGGAATGCGTGTATCTTCCAGAGTAATGGAGCTAGAGCCACCAAATTTGTTAGGAAGATAGCAAGCAACGACCCCCAAAAATCTTCATCAAAGTTTCCCATTTCGCCCCCCTTTCCAAACCTATTACAAACATTTAGCTAGAGTCACCAAATTTGGTATGAAGATAGCAATTGACATTTCGCAAAGATCTGCATTACAAATTTGGATGCCACACCCAGCCATACCGCTCCCAGCCCCCCTTTCCCCTTTTTTTTTTACAATTTTCGAGCTAGAGTCACCAAATTTGGTATGAAGATAGCAATTGACATTCCACACAGATCTGGATGCCACGCCCACCCATACCACCCCCAGCCCCCCTTTCCGCACTTTATACAATTTTCGAGCTAGAGTCACCAAATGTGGTATGAAGATAGCAATTGACATTCCACACAGATCTGCAAAAAAAAACTTTGGATGCCCCGCCCACCCATACCGCCCCCAGCCCCCCTTTCCCCACTATTTACAAACTTCGAGCTAGAATCACCAAATTTGGTATGAAGATAGCAATTACCGATACCGCCCCCAGCCCCCCTTTCCCCACATTTTACAAACTTCGAGCTACAGTCACCAAATTTGGTATGAAGATAGCAATTGACATTTCACAAAGATCTGCATAAAAAATTTGGATGCCACACCCACCCATTCCGCCCCCAGCACCCCGTTCTCCACCTTTTACAAACTTCGAGCTAGAGTCACCAAATTTGGTATGAAGATAGCAATTGACATTTCACAAAGATCTGCATCAAAAATTTGTATGCCACACCCACTCAATCAGCCCCAGCCCCCCTTTCCACAGCGTTTTACAAACTTTGAGCTAGAGTTACCAAATTTGGAAGGAAGATAGCTGGTGGCATCCCCATCTGCATCGGATAATCTTTAAGGCAGCGTACACCCCTGCCGCATCCGTACCCCATTGCAATCAGGCCTCTTTTTACCGGTTTTAATACTGATCTCGAGTATGCCGCAGTCGGTTGCATCCGACTGCAACGTTTCCACTTGTTTAGAATAAAATATTCAAATAAAAAAATAAAAGTGCAATGACAAAGGCAAAAAATTGTAGGCAACAAAAAAATGTTAAAAATTTTGTTATAATAAAAATATTATAATTGTTAAATATTTTTGTAACATTTATTTAATCAAACTAGTCGGTGTTGAAGCAAAAAATCGCATACGTATATATATGTATATGCGTGTTTGTGAAATTTCCGTTGTGTTGACGCAAGCAAGGTCTGTATACATAACCAAAACAAATGCATTACTCTTACGCTCTCACTCTCGCTCTCTATTGCTCTCATTTTTCGTAAGGAAACGAGAGAGCGGAGTGAGACTACCTTAATAAGCATGCCTTGCAATTACTAATGATAGTGTCATCCGAGACAGCCTGTACTTGCCATATAATGTGCGAGTGCGAAGGAGAGGGCTTAGCTGCTCTCTTAATTTTACTCTATTGAGGCTGTTAAAGGGCTGTTTTGCAAGTGCGATAGAGTTAGGTATAGAAAGTGTTTTGTTGTATGTATGCGGCCGATACATTTTGGTTGCTTTGTTGTGACATTTAAATAAATAAAAAAAATTAATAATAATAAATATTAATATATATTCATATTCAAATAAAAAACATATCTTATTATTGATTTAAAGTAATATTCTTAATAGTTTTTTTTCCTATTATGTTAGCGCTGTCCGTGGGAACACACACAATTTTAGTATTAACGCCGTCAATCGACTTTTTGCACACTGCGCAGTACGGCATTTTGAATAGTCAACTGAAAACAAACATTAAAAATAAAAATCAGAAAAAAATCGTCCGCATCAACGTCTTACCTCAACGACAAGCACTTAGCGACTGACAACTAGGGACCAGTGCTGCCAACTTTTATTGAGCAAAAAAAGCTAGATAAGCGAAAAAATAAAGCAAAAAAAGCTATTTACATACAAATGATACAAAATGACTCGTACAGAAAAAAGCTGTCCCATACAATATTTGAACATTTGAAAGTTTTTAAAAAAGCCAGATCAAACGGGGAAAAAGCGGAATTGGCAGCACTGCTAGGGACACGAAAGAAATATCGATCGTTCGTGTTTGATACCGATATTTTATACTTGATGCTTCTGTTTCGATATTTGTACTCAACCATGATGGAATAAGTCATGATACAATTATACAAGGTAGTCCACTCGGCAAAATCATAGTCCCTTAATATAAGTGCGAGTGAAAGAGCGTTGAATAGTGAGTGTGAGTGAAACGGCTACACAGTGCGCCGATTAACCCACGCATGGGGCTAAAAGTTTCCTTAGTTATGACAAGAGTTTTAGTGTTTATAATTTTATTTTTATTAGTTTTGAGTTTGCCATTATTCTTTGTTTTCGTTGTTTAACAGCCATTCTTTTGTTTAAGCTCTAAATTCTTAAGAATATACGTATCTTAAAAAAAAATTGTTTTATATTTACACTGATATCGACCTGCTCAGCGGCGTTTAACAATGTCTGTTTTACATTTTCTGTTATTTTAAATGTATCTTTTACAATATGTAAAAATATTAATTCTAATTGTTTTATTTTGTTTTTAAATGTCGATGAAGGTTTAATCAGTCCCCCATGCGACTACTCATCTACGTATGTGAATGTCGACTTTTTGGCAAACTCACTAGACAAACTTAGTTTTTTTATGCCGTAACCAGCCAGGTATTCAAGCGCATCCTCCACCAACTCGTCTATGTCTGCTGCTATGCTGTCATCAAAATCAAATTGTACATGCAAAAAGCCATTTTTCTGCTTGAGACTTAAGGGTTAGAGCTCAGAAAAATAAGCGTCCGCACACAACCTTTCAGTTCGACAAGCAAGCACGCACTGAAAATAGGGGACCAAAACCGAATGACTTCTGCAGCCGAGTGGACTACCTTGTATAATTGTATCATGGAATAAGTATAAGGTGGTCTCGTCGGCTGCCGAAGCTAGCTCGTTTTTGTCCCTTAGCTTCAGTGCATTTTTGTTTGTTGACGCAGAAGGTTGTGTGCGGACGAATTTTTACTCAACACTTAACCCTTAAGCATAAACAAAAAATGAGTTACTGTAATTTTTGCCGCAAGCATGAACTGGGTGTTAAGTTTATTCATGCACTTATTGCTAATTCAAAATTATTAAAAATAAAACTATAAAAACTTACTTCACCGCTTTGTTTTATATTGGGCTATTTTCAACCCCAGGGGCCAGCTAAGGGTTAATCAACACAATATCCTACCGTTTCATTCACACTCACTGTAAAGTGTGCGTTTCACTCGCACTTCTTGCTAGCATACGCTTAGGGACAGCTTTTGCCGACGAGACCACCTTATACTTATTCCATCATGTACTCAACAAGTATCTCTTGAGCGGTATCGAGTAAAAAAATAGCGCAGGATTCCCACGTTAACAACGCCAGACAATTTGAAGAAAACTTGATTTATAGTTTAAGTAAGTATTAATGCTATTTTTCTGTGCAGTTTATTGAAATTTGTGTCTTTAGAAGAATGCCGCCAAGCCAAAGCAATGTTTGGCAATATTTTACCAAAATATGCAACGAAGAGGTGAGGTGCAAGATTTGCTTTAAAATTCTTAAAACATCAGGAAACACCTCAAACATGCATAAGCATATAAAGAGCCACCCCGATGCGAGGTATGTAATTATTGCCATAAATCTATATTTATATTATTGCCTCATAGTATGTGCACAAAACAAGTTATTTTTTTAGTGCAAAAGAAACTGGAAAAAATCAAACAACTTTGACAAGAGATCTTGATCTGGCAAGTCCATGAAGACATGGAACTGAGCCGCAACTATCAAAAAGTTCGTCGAAAACATCGGCAGTGGAAAAATTTGTAAAAGCTCATACACCAGTTGATGCTGAAAATGACAGCGATGTGGAAAATAAATATGAGACACCTAAAAAAAACTTTCGTATTCGGATGGCGGAAAAGATCATTCAAAACTCTGCAAGTGCATGCTTTACATTATTTGCGCCGACAAAAGACCGTTTGAAATCGTTAAAGGGCGTGGATTTAATAAATGCATGAAGAATGCGTACCCATCATTCAAAATTCCAAGTGTGATACGCTAAGAGCTCAATTGGACGACTTTTATACTATAATGCATAGTAAAATCCAAAGCACAATTGAAAATGTAGCTCACGTGGCACTAACATGTGATGTTTGGAGCGAGATGATGACTGTTACCAGTTATTTAGGAGGTACTGCTCATTATTTGCATAATGATAGTCTTATTTCGCGTTGCATAGCCACCGTTGCTCTTGATGAAAGGCATACTGGTGAATACATAGCTGCAAATTTGAATGAAGCTTGTACAAGCATGCACATCAACTTCGAAAAAATAACTGCGTCAGTGACAGACAACGGCGCGAACATAACAGCAGCTACAACTATTTTTATTGGGAAAAACAAACACTTGACGTGCTTTGCCCACACAATCAATCTCATCGCTGAATCCTCAATGTCAGTTAATGACTTGCATTTATTAATAAGCAAAGTGCAAGACATTGTAAAATTCTTCAAGAGCAATGTTATTGCCAGCGATGCGTTACGAGAAAAGCAAGCTCGCTCTCAACCTCTTAAACTGATTTTGGATGTAAAGACACGGTGGAGTTCCGTTTATTGTATGCTCCAGAGATTTATTGAGCTAACGCCTATAATTTATCAAGTTTTAATGTTGAATGTTAAAGCACCGCCCACACTCTCAGCTTTAGAAATTTAAAATATTAAAACATTGATGAGTATGAAACCATCATGTTACCAAAGAGCTGGCGGGTGAACAATATGTGACCATAAGCAAAATTATACCGATGATGAACTGCCTGAAGGCGCAGATTAATGATTAACCTGTGGCTGTAGGTGCTGACGCTGATGGTATGACAGTCATTCATACGGTAAAAAAAAGAAATGATTAAACAAATAGAAACCCGATTCGGATGCATTGAAGAAAACCACTTAATTTCAATTTCTTGTTTACTGGATCCGCGATTCAAAAACATCAATTTTAAAGATGCAATAGATTGTGCGAATTCAATTAATTTACTAAGACAATATATAACATCCAGTCCTAGTGGTCACTCGAGTGAAAATGACAGCGATTCTTCCATAGAATTAACATACGATTTTTGGAGTCATCATAAGAAGTTGGCGCACAATGAGAAGCGGAACAAAAAGTCAAGTTTTGCAACAAACTTTTCATATAATGACGAATTAGGTCATTACCTGTCTGCCCAGGTTTCACCACTTTATATCGACCCTTTAAAACAACATCTGTGCCCTCTGAACGTTTATTTTCTAAAGCTGGGAGTACTATTACAACTCGCAACCGACTTTCACCGAAACGGCTTGACAAACTGCTTTTTTTAAGCGATTGTACGGAGGAGGACTGGGATATTTAACATTATGTTTTAATGTTTAATCCTAAATTGCGATTGACGGCAGAGCTACTAGTATAAGTAATTTGAAATTTACGTTTATTTAACGCAAGAAAACATTTGCCCCAAATATAAATACTCCATACCTTGCAGCATCGAGACTATCGTTTCGATATTTTTATGAGTACGATGCTTTTTTTATACTACTCATGAGCACATGATCGATATTTTACATTCGATATAGTGTCCCTACTGACAACTAGTACACAAACAAAAGTGGGCACACTCTCGCATGACACTTCGGTATAAATCAACAAGTATGAAGCTCTTAGAGCTCTAAGAGCTTCATACTTGTTGGTTTTCACTCCTATCGTATAATCTCCCACTTCTTACTTGTGCATTATATCGATTAGGAATCGGTTTTCACTCCTATTGCATAATCTTCCACTTCTAATTCGTGAATTACTTCCGTCTATTGTCGGGGAAAATGATAAAAAAAAATAAAAATTCCTAGAGATTTACAAACAAAAAGTCCGAGATGCCTAGTTACAGAGCTCGGAATTTTCGGAGTGGCTGCGGAAGGGCCGCCAAAAAGCACACTAGTGCAGTGAAAGGCTACGCGCAAAAAAATAAAATCCTGGAGTATTTTGGCATTTTAGACATTGACAAGGTGGAACGTCAGTATTATGACATTCACCTTGTACAATGGGAAAATTTTGACGAAACAGTTAAGTTTTGGAGTGAAGTGCTGAAGTTCCGAGATTCTGGCGGGAACTGCCGCTTTTTCGAGTTAGCTTCAGCTGCGCTTCAATTTCTTTCGTTGCCTTGGACCAACGCTGAAGTGGAGCGGGTTTTTAGCCAAGTCAATCTTATAAAAACTAAAATCAGGAATAGGATGAAAGTTGACACATTAAATTCAATTTTGACCGTAAGGTATGTATTTGTTCTGAACAGATATATATTTATTTAAAATTTTAGGTACGGATTGCGCCGCCACAACAAATTTTGTTATAATTACCAGTTGCCACCGAGCTGCTTAACTGTATTAAGGCTCAGTTACCCGAACTTAACTTGACTTGAACTTAACTTTACTTGAACTTGATTTTAACTTGAACGTGAAATTCTAGCGATTACCCGAACTAAACAAAACGTGAACTTAACTTGAACCTAAACGTGAACGTGAATGCGACCGTGCGCATGAACTTATCGAAAAGTTTGTCATGCAGTTTTCACTTAAAACATTGCAGCAAACAGATTTTAAAAAGCCTTCAAAATTGCTTGAAAACGACGGTATAACTTTTGTGCAGCTATCTAACAAAAATCCAAAATTGGCATGGTACATGCAAACACACATATTGTGTGGCATTTTGCTTATAAGTTGTACTTGGCGTGGGCGCAACCTATAAAAAGTGACTTGCCCACTACTGTGCCTTAAAAATCTTTTTTATATAGCTCATATGCTTCGGACACTGTCATTAACATAGAGCGCTTAGCAATGATCTCGCCTTTTATCAATAATGTGTCCTTTTTTCCTGAAGCTTGCACACTAATACTGTCGCTTACATAAAACTCCTCAACAGATTTAACATCACTTTCTGTCAGTGTATTGCTTAAGTTTGGGTTGCTATAATTATACTCGATACCGAAGGTAAAGAGTATATTGGGTTTGTGCAATGTCCGTCATGGTGTCCGTCCGTCCGTCCGTCCGTCCGTCTGTATGAACGCAATTTTTTTCCACACCCTTCAAGCTGGAGACTTGAAACTTTCCAATTCTCTTTATCTATGGGATAGTAAATTAAAAAGTCAAGATGGGAGTTCTACGATAACTGCGGGGCTGTCAAATCGATAAATTCGATAACTCAAAACCGATAAATCCACATATTTCGCACGTCCTAGCACAGCTAGAACTACCAAATTTGGTAAGCAGATAGCTACTAGCAACCCCCAAAAAACTGCATCAAAAATTTTGGAGCCACGCCCACTCATTCCGCCCCCAGCCCCCCTGAATATTTAAGTCAAAAAAGCTTATATCTCCCAAAGTTTTTGAACTAGAGCCACCAAATTTTGTGCCAAGATAGGCGATGATGACCCCCCCAAAAACTGCATCAAAAGTTTGGATGCCGGCTAGAGCCACCAAATTTGGTAGAAAGATAGCTGGCAACGACCCCCAAACTCTACATCACAGCCTTGGAGCCCCGCCCACCCATTCCGCCCCCAGCCCCCCCGCATTTTGAAATCAGAAAAGCCTATATCTCCCACAGTTTTTGAGCTAGAGTCACCAAACTTGATGCCAAGATAGGCGATGATGACCCCCCAAAAACTGCATCAAAAGTTTGGATGCCACGCCCACAAATACCACCCTAGCCGCCCCAAGCTGCCCCAACGCTTTGACAAAAACGGGAATGCGTGTATCTTCCAGAGTAATGGAGCTAGAGCCACCAAATTTGTTAGGAAGATAGCAAGCAACGACCCCCAAAAATCTTCATCAAAGTTTCCCATTTCGCCCCCCTTTCCAAACCTATTACAAACATTTAGCTAGAGTCACCAAATTTGGTATGAAGATAGCAATTGACATTTCGCAAAGATCTGCATTAAAAATTTGGATGCCACACCCAGCCATACCGCCCCCAGCCCCCCTTTCCCCTCTTTTTTTTTACCATTTTCGAGCTAGAGTCACCAAATTTGGTATGAAGATAGCAATTGACATTCCACACAGATCTGGATGCCACGCCCACCCATACCACCCCCAGCCCCCCTTTCCACACTTTATACAATTTTCGAGCTAGAGTCACCAAATTTGGTATGAAGATAGCAATTGACATTCCACACAGATCTGCAAAAAAAAACTTTGGATGCCCCGCCCACCCATACCGCCCCCAGCCCCCCTTTCCCCACTATTTACAAACTTCGAGCTAGAATCACCAAATTTGGTATGAAGATAGCAATTTACATATCACACAGATCTGCATCAAAACTTTGGATGCCACAATTACCGATACCGCCCCCAGCCCCCCTTTCCCCACATTTTACAAACTTCGAGCTACAGTCACCAAATTTGGTATGAAGATAGCAATTGACATTTCACAAAGATCTGCATAAAAAATTTGGATGCCACACCCACCCATTCCGCCCCCAGCACCCCGTTCTCCACCTTTTACAAACTTCGGGCTAGAGTCACTAAATTTGGTATGAAGATAGCAATTGACATTTCACAAAGATCTGCATCAAAAATTTGTATGCCACACCCACTCAATCAGCCCCAGCCCCCCTTTCCACAGCGTTTTACAAACTTTGAGCTAGAGTTACCAAATTTGGAAGGAAGATAGCTGGTGGCATCCCCATCTGCATCGGATAATCTTTAAGGCAGCGTACACCCCTGCCGCATCCGTACCCCATTGCAATCAGGCCTCTTTTTACCGGTTTTAATACTGGTATCGAGTATGCCGCAGTCGGTTGCATCCGACTGCAACGTTTCCACTTGTTTAGAATAAAATATTCAAATAAAAAAATAAAAGTGCAACGACAAAGGCAAAAATTGTAGGCAACAAAAAAATGTTAAAAATTTTGTTATAATAAAAATATTATAATTGTTAAATATTTTTGTAACATTTATTTAATCAAACTAGTCGGTGTTGAAGCAAAAAATCGCATACGTATATATATGTATATGCGTGTTTGTGAAATTTCCGTTGTGTTGACGCAAGCAAGGTATGTATACATAACCAAAACAAATGCATTACTCTTACGCTCTCACTCTTGCTCTCTATTGCTCTAATTTTTCGTAAGGAAACGAGAGAGCGGAGTGAGACTACCTTAATAAGCATGCCTTGCAATTAATAATGATAGTGTCATCCGAGACAGCCTGTACTTGCCATATAATGTGCGAGTGCGAAGGAGAGGGCTTAGCTGCTCTCTTAATTTTACTCTATTGAGGCTGTTAAAGGGCTGTTTTGCAAGTGCGATAGAGTTAGGTATAGAAAGTGTTTTGTTGTATGCATGCGGACGATACATTTTGGTTGCTTTGTTGTGACATTTAAATAAATAAAAAAAATTAATAATAATAAATATTAATATATATTCATATTCAAATAAAAAACATATCTTTTTATTATTAATTTAAAGTAATATTCTTAATAGTTTTTTTTCCTATTATGTTAGCGCTGTCCGTGGGAACACACACAATTTTAGTATTAACGCCGTCAATCGACTTTTTGCACACTGCGCAGTACGGCATTTTGAATACTCAACTGAAAACAAACAACAAAAATAACTATAATAATAATAATAATATAATATAATAATATAATATATCAGAAAAAAATCGTCCGCATCAACGTCTTACCTCAACGACAAGCACTTAGCGACTGACAACTAGGGACCAATGCTGCCAACTTTTATTGAGCAAAAAAAGCTAGATAAGCGAAAAAATAAAGCAAAAAAAGCTATTTACATACAAATGATACAAAATGACTCGTACAGAAAAAAGCTGTCCCATACAATATTTGAACATTTGAACGTTTTGAAAAAAGCCAGATCGGACGGGGAAAAAGCGGAATTGGCAGCACTGCTAGGGACACGAAAGAAATATCGATCGTTCGTGTTTGATACCGATATTTTATACTTGATGCTTCTGTTTCGATATTTGTACTCAACCATGATGGAATAAGTCATGATACAATTATACAAGGTAGTCCACTCGGCAAAATCATAGTCCCTTAATATAAGTGCGAGTGAAAGAGCGTTGAATAGTGAGTGTGAGTGAAACGGCTACACAGTGCGCCGATTAACCCACGCATGGGGCTAAAAGTTTCCTTAGTTATGACAAGAGTTTTAGTGTTTATAATTTTATTTTTATTAGTTTTGAGTTTGCCATTATTCTTTGTTTTCGTTGTTTAACAGCCATTCTTTTGTTTAAGCTCTAAATTCTTAAGAATATACGTATCTTAAAAAAAAATTGTTTTATATTTACACTGATATCGACCTGCTCAGCGGCGTTTAACAATGTCTGTTTTACATTTTCTGTTATTTTAAATGTATCTTTTACAATATGTAAAAATATTAATTCTAATTGTTTTATTTTGTTTTAAATGTCGATGAAGGTTTAATCAGTCCCCCATGCGACTACTCATCTACGTATGTGAATGTCGACTTTTTGGCAAACTCACTAGACAAAATTAGTTTTTTTATGCCGTAACCAGCCAGGTATTCAAGCGCATCCTCCACCAACTCGTCTATGTCTGCTGCTATGCTGTCATCAAAATCAAATTGTACATGCAAAAAGCCATTTTTCTGCTTGAGACTTAAGGGTTAAAGCTCAGAAAAATAAGCGTCCGCACACAACCTTTCAGTTCGACAAGCAAGCACGCACTGAAAATAGGGGACCAAAACCGAATGACTTCTGCAGCCGAGTGGACTACCTTGTATAATTGTATCATGGAATAAGTATAAGGTGGTCTCGTCGGCTGCCGAAGCTAGCTCGTTTTTGTCCCTTAGCTTCAGTGCATTTTTGTTTGTTGACGCAGAAGGTTGTGTGCGGACGAATTTTTACTCAACACTTAACCCTTAAGCATAAACAAAAAATGAGTTACTGTAATTTTTGCCGCAAGCATGAACTGGGTGTTAAGTTTATTCATGCACTTATTGCTAATTCAAAATTATTAAAAATAAAACTATAAAAACTTACTTCACCGCTTTGTTTTATATTGGGCTATTTTCAACCCCAGGGGCCAGCTAAGGGTTAATCAACACAATATCCTACCGTTTCATTCACACTCACTGTAAAGTGTGCGTTTCACTCGCACTTCTTGCTAGCATACGCTTAGGGACAGCTTTTGCCGACGAGACCACCTTATACTTATTCCATCATGTACTCAACAAGTATCTCTTGAGCGGTATCGAGTAAAAAAAATAGCGCAGGATTCCCACGTTAACAACGCCAGACAATTTGAAGAAAACTTAATTTATAGTTTAAGTAAGTATTAATGCTATTTTTCTGTGCAGTTTATTGAAATTTGTGTCTTTAGAAGAATGCCGCCAAGCCAAAGCAATGTTTGGCAATATTTTACCAAAATATGCAACGAAGAGGTGAGGTGCAAGATTTGCTTTAAAATTCTTAAAACATCAGGAAACACCTCAAACATGCATAAGCATATAAAGAGCCACCCCGATGCGAGGTATGTAATTATTGCCATAAATCTATATTTATATTATTGCCTCATAGTATGTGCACAAAACAAATTAGGCTGTTTTTTATTTTTATTTTTTTAGTGCAAAAAAAACTGGAAAAAAGCAAACAACTTTGACAAGAGATCTTGATCTGGCAAGTCCATGAAGACATGGAACTGAGCCGCAACTATCAAAAGTTCGTCGAAAACATCGGCAGTGGAAAAATTTGTAAAAGCTCATACCAGTGATGCTGAAAATGACAGCGATGTGGAAAATAAATATGAGACACCTAAAAAAAACTTTCGTATTCGGACGGCGGAAAAGATCATTCAAAACTCTGCAAGTGCATGCTTTACATTATTTGCGCCGACAAAAGACCGTTTGAAATCGTTAAAGGGCGTGGATTTAATAAATGCATGAAGAATGCGTACCCATCATTCAAAATTCCAAGTGTGATACGCTAAGAGCTCAATTGGACGACTTTTATACTATAATGCATAGTAAAAATCCAAAGCACAATTGAAAATGTAGCTTACGTGGCACTAACATGTGATGTTTGGAGCGAGATGATGACTGTTACCAGTTATTTAGGAGGTACTGCTCATTATTTGCATAATGATAGTCTTATTTCGCGTTGCATAGCCACCGTTGCTCTTGATGAAAGGCATACTGGTGAATACATAGCTGCAAATTTGAATGAAGATTGTACAAGCATGCACATCAACTTCGAAAAAATAACTGCGTCAGTGACAGACAACGGCGCGAACATAACAGCAGCTACAACTATTTTTATTGGGAAAAACAAACACTTGACGTGCTTTGCCCACACAATCAGTCTCATCGCTGAATCCTCAATGTCAGTTAATGACTTGCATTTATTAATAAGCAAAGTGCAAGACATTGTAAAATTCTTCAAGAGCAATGTTATTGCCAGCGATGCGTTACGAGAAAAGCAAGCTCGCTCTCAACCTCTTAAACTGATTTTGGATGTAAAGACACGGTGGAGTTCCGTTTATTGTATGCTCCAGAGATTTATTGAGCTAACGCCTATAATTTATCAAGTTTTAATGTTGAATGTTAAAGCACCGCCCACACTCTCAGCTTTAGAAATTTAAAATATTAAAACATTGATGAGTATTTTGAAACCATTAGAGTATGTTACCAAAGAGCTGTCGGGTGAACAATATGTGACCATAAGCAAAATTATACCGATGATGAACTGCCTGAAGGCGCAGATTAATGATTAACCTGTGGCTGTAGGTGCTGACGCTGATGGTATGACAGTCATTCATACGGTAAAAAAAGAAATGATTAAACAAATAGAAACCCGATTCGGATGCATTGAAGAAAACCACTTAATTTCAATTTCTTGTTTACTGGATCCGCGATTTAAAAACATCAATTTTAAAGATACAATAGATTGTGCGAATTCAATTAATTTACTAAGACAATATATAACATCCAGTCCTAGTGGTCACTCGAGTGAAAATGACAGCAATTCTTCCGTAGAATTAACATACGATTTTTGGAGTCATCATAAGAAGTTGGCGCACAATGAGAAGCGGAACAAAAAGTCAAGTTTTGCAACAAACTTTTCATATAATGACGAATTAGGTCATTACCTGTCTGCCCAGGTTTCACCACTTTATATCGACCCTTTAAAACAACATCTGTGCCCTCTGAACGTTTATTTTCTAAAGCTGGGAGTACTATTACAACTCGCAACCGACTTTCACCGAAACGGCTTGACAAACTGCTTTTTTTAAGCGATTGTACGGAGGAGGACTGGGATATTTAACATTATGTTTTAATGTTTAATCCTAAATTGCGATTGACGGCAGAGCTACTAGCATAAGTAATTTGAAATTTACGTTTATTTAACGCAAGAAAACATTTGCCCCAAATATAAATACTCGATACCTTGCAGCATCGAGACTATCGTTTCGATATTTTTATGAGTACGATTCTTTTTTTATACTACTCATGAGCACATGATCGATATTTTACATTCGATATAGTGTCCCTACTGACAACTAGTACACAAAAAAAAGTGGGCACACTCTCGCATGACACTTCGGTATAAATCAACAAGTATGAAGCTCTTAGAGCTCTAAGAGCTTCATACTTGTTGGTTTTCACTCCTATCGTATAATCTCCCACTTCTTACTTATATCGATTAGGAATCGGTTTTCACTCCTATTGCATAATCTTCCACTTCTAATTCGTGAATTACTTCCGTCTATTGTCGGGGAAAATGATAAAAAAAAAAATAAAAATTCCTAGAGATTTACAAACAAAAAGTCCGAGATGCCTAGTTACAGAGCTCGGAATTTTCGGAGTGGCTGCGGAAGGGCCGCCAAAAAGCACACTAGTGCAGTGAAAGGCTACGCGCAAAAAAATAAAATCCTGGAGTATTTTGGCATTTTAGACATTGACAAGGTGGAACGTCAGTATTATGACATTCACCTTGTACAATGGGAAAATTTTGACGAAACAGTTAAGTTTTGGAGTGAAGTGCTGAAGTTCCGAGATTCTGGCGGGAACTGCCGCTTTTTCGAGTTAGCTTCAGCTGCGCTTCAATTTCTTTCGTTGCCTTGGACCAACGCTGAAGTGGAGCGGGTTTTTAGCCAAGTCAATCTTATAAAAACTAAAATCAGGAATAGGATGAAAGTTGACACATTAAATTCAATTTTGACCGTAAGGTATGTATTTGTTCTGAACAGATATATATTTATTTAAAATTTTAGGTACGGATTGCGCCGCCACAACAAATTTTGTTATAATTACCAGTTGCCACCGAGCTGCTTAACTGTATTAAGGCTCAGTTACCCGAACTTAACTTGACTTGAACTTAACTTTACTTGAACTTGATTTTAACTTGAACGTGAAATTCTAGCGATTACCCGAACTAAACAAACGTGAACTTAACTTGAACCTAAACGTGAACGTGAATGCGACCGTGCGCATGAACTTATCGAAAAGTTTGTCATGCAGTTTTCACTTAAAACATTGCAGCAACAGATTTTAAAAAGCCTTCAAAATTGCTTGAAAACGACGGTATAACTTTTGTGCAGCTATCTAACAAAAATCCAAAATTGGCATGGTACATGCAAACACACATATTGTGTGGCATTTTGCTTATAAGTTGTACTTGGCGTGGGCGCAACCTATAAAAAGTGACTTGCCCACTACTGTGCCTTAAAAATCTTTTTTATATAGCTCATATGCTTCGGACACTGTCATTAACATAGAGCGCTTAGCAATGATCTCGCCTTTTATCAATAATGTGTCCTTTTTTCCTGAAGCTTGCACACTAATACTGTCGCTTACATAAAACTCCTCAACAGATTTAACATCACTTTCTGTCAGTGTATTGCTTAAGTTTGGGTTGCTATAATTATACTCGATACCGAAGGTAAAGAGTATATTGGGTTTGTGCAATGTCCGTCATGGTGTCCGTCCGTCCGTCCGTCCGTCCGTCCGTCTGTATGAACGCAATTTTTTTCCACACCCTTCAAGCTGGAGACTTGAAACTTTCCAATTCTCTTTATCTATGGGATAGTAAATTAAAAAGTCAAGATGGGAGTTCTACGATAACTGCGGGGCTGTCAAGCCGATAAATTCGATAACTCAAAACCGATAAATCCACATATTTTGCACGTCCTAGCACAGCTAGAACTACCAAATTTGGTAAGCAGATAGCTACTAGCAACCCCCAAAAAACTGCATCAAAAATTTTGGAGCCACGCCCACTCATTCCGCCCCCAGCCCCCCTGAATATTTAAGTCAAAAAAGCTTATATCTCCCAAAGTTTTTGAACTAGAGCCACCAAATTTTGTGCCAAGATAGGCGATGATGACCCCCCAAAAACTGCATCAAAAGTTTGGATGCCGGCTAGAGCCACCAAATTTGGTAGAAAGATAGCTGGCAACGACCCCCAAATTCTACATCACAGCCTTGGAGCCCCGCCCACCCATTCCGCCCCCAGCCCCCCCGCATTTTGAAATCAGAAAAGCCTATATCTCTCACAGTTTTTGAGCTAGAGTCACCAAATTGATGCCAAGATAGGCGATGATGACCCCCCAAAAACTGCATCAAAAGTTTGGATGCCACGCCCACAAATACCACCCTAGCCGCCCCAAGCTGCCCCAACGCTTTGACAAAAACGGGAATGCGTGTATCTTCCAGAGTAATGGAGCTAGAGCCACCAAATTTGTTAGGAAGATAGCAAGCAACGACCCCCAAAAATCTTCATCAAAGTTTCCCATTTCGCCCCCCTTTCCAAACCTATTACAAACATTTAGCTAGAGTCACCAAATTTGGTATGAAGATAGCAATTGACATTTCGCAAAGATCTGCATTAAAAATTTGGATGCCACACCCAGCCATACCGCCCCCAGCCCCCCTTTCCCCTTTTTTTTTACCATTTTCGAGCTAGAGTCACCAAATTTGGTATGAAGATAGCAATTGACATTCCACACAGATCTGGATGCCACGCCCACCCATACCACCCCCAGCCCCCCTTTCCACACTTTATACAATTTTCGAGCTAGAGTCACCAAATGTGGTATGAAGATAGCAATTGACATTCCACACAGATCTGCAAAAAAAAACTTTGGATGCCCCGCCCACCCATACCGCCCCCAGCCCCCCTTTCCCCACTATTTACAAACTTCGAGCTAGAATCACCAAATTTGGTATGAAGATAGCAATTTACATATCACACAGATCTGCATCAAAACTTGGATGCCACAATTACCGATACCGCCCCCAGCCCCCCTTTCCCCACATTTACAAACTTCGAGCTACAGTCACCAATTTGGTATGAAGATAGCAATTGACATTTCACAAAGATCTGCATAAAAAATTTGGATGCCACACCCACCCATTCCGCCCCCAGCACCCCGTTCTCCACCTTTTACAAACTTCGGGCTAGAGTCACTAAATTTGGTATGAAGATAGCAATTGACATTTCACAAAGATCTGCATCAAAAATTTGTATGCCACACCCACTCAATCAGCCCCAGCCCCCCTTTCCACAGCGTTTTACAAACTTTGAGCTAGAGTTACCAAATTTGGAAGGAAGATAGCTGGTGGCATCCCCATCTGCATCGGATAATCTTTAAGGCAGCGTACACCCCTGCCGCATCCGTACCCCATTGCAATCAGGCCTCTTTTTACCGGTTTTAATACTGGTATCGAGTATGCCGCAGTCGGTTGCATCCGACTGCAACGTTTCCACTTGTTTAGAATAAAATATTCAAATAAAAAAATAAAAGTGCAACGACAAAGGCAAAAATTGTAGGCAACAAAAAAATGTTAAAAATTTTGTTATAATAAAAATATTATAATTGTTAAATATTTTTGTAACATTTATTTAATCAAACTAGTCGGTGTTGAAGCAAAAAATCGCATACGTATATATATGTATATGCGTGTTTGTGAAATTTCCGTTGTGTTGACGCAAGCAAGGTATGTATACCTTCATACCAAATTTGGTGACTCTAGCTCGAAGCATGTAAAAGGTGGTGAAGGGGGGCTATGGGCTTGGGGCGGTATGGGTGGGCGTGGCATCAAATTTTGCTGCGATCCATGTGGGATGTCAATGCTCTCTTCATACCAAATTTGGTGACTCTAGCTCGAAGTTTGATAAAGTGGGGAAAGGGGGGCTGGGGGCGGTATGGTTGGGCGTGGCATCCAAATTGTTGCTGCAGATCCTTGTGGAATTTCACATGCTACCTTCATACAAAATTTGGTGACTCTAGCTCAAAGTATGTATAAGGTGGGAAAGGGGGGCGGAATGGATGGGCTAGGCTCCAAAACTTTGATGCAGATTGTTGGGGGTCGTTGCCAGCTATCTTCCTACCAAATTTGGTGGCTCTAGCTCCACTACTCTGGAATATAAACGCATTCCCGTTTTGACGAAGCGTTGGGCAGATGGGGGTGGCTAGGGCGGTATTGGTGGGCGTGGCATCCAAAACTTTTGATGCAGTTTTTTGGGGGGTCATCATCATCTATCTTGGCACCAATTTGGTGACTCTAGCTAAAAAACTGTGGGAGATATAGGCTTTTCTGATTTCTAAATGCGGGGGGGCTGGGGGCGGGATGGGTGGGCGTGGCCCCAAAACTTTGATGCAGTTCTTTGGGGTCGTTACCAGCTAGCTTCCTACCAAATTGGTGGCTCTAGCTCCACTACTCTGGAAGATACACGCATTCCGTTTTTTACGAAGCGTTGGGGAATCTGGGGGCGGCTAGGGCGGTATTGGTGGGCGTGGCATCCAAACTTTTGGTGCAGTTTTTGGGGGGTCATCATCAGATAAATTGGCACCAAATTTGGTGGCTCTAGCTCAAAAACTGTGGGAGATATAGGCTTTTTGACTTAAAATGCGGGGGGTCTGGAGGCGGATGGGGGGGCGTGGCTCCAAAATTGTTGATGCTGTTTTTTGGGGGTTGCTAGTAGCTATCTTCTTACCAAATTTGGTAGTTCTAGCTGTAAGGGTGTGTGAAATTGCGGATT